>JARBES010000117.1:10943286-10953584 GCA_030265145.1 Strongylocentrotus pallidus
TGCACAACACAACGCCACTAGGCTATCGTCGATCCAACAGTAAAAGTATTAAGAGAGGACCAGTAACTACGCCCTCTTACATTTCCTGGCGGAAATCATCGAATGACGATGGAAACGCCATTAATCGCAACAACAACAACAGCGCTGTACAGGGCAGTGAATCAACCGAGGGAGGGGTCGGAAAAGGGTGGAGAAGGTGTTTATCTTCTTTAGATGTTCCCTTGATTTATTTATTTGTTTTTATTTTCTTTCGGATGATTGTAATTTCAACGTGTTTTTCTGTATAGATATGAGGCATATTTGTAGGCGGCCCATATTTGATGCATGTGGATTATGTGCATGTATGTATAGCCGCCTATCGTTTCGTGTGTGTCAATTTTTGGGAGGGTGGTAGTGGTGTGTTTGATTGGATTGGGATATTTGTTTATATTTAATACAATTAGCTGGTTTCATTTTTTTTTTGTCATCAATCTATGAATTGAAAATGTATTGAATTATGCCAAGATAAAAATTAATTGTATTTCTAAGACTGATTTGTATTGTTTTGGAATCAATACAAAAAACCTATGGAAAAAGTGTCTGTTTACCCGAGAACTTCTGAGAAAAATTCTTGTGACCGACTTTGATATAGTCGCTCCCAGTACTGTTTCCAATGACACAACGACATTATTTGCGTTCCTTTTGTTCTTCTTTGCATTGATTCATACAATATCTATCATTTTCAGAAGACCAGAGAAAATGCGAATCTCTGATCAATGATGATGTATATTTATAAACAATGGAGATCACTGACAATGGTATAATCTTCGCTGTATCATTTTGTTAATGCTTTACAAACTGATGCTGTCATATTTATGTTAAATCCATAGATGTCTCATATTTCATTTTTCTTTCATTGTTTTCTTTGTAGGTTGGATAATAGCGACAGGTATTTTAACACTACTCTTGTTGATATACTCCATTGCAATAACAGTTGTTTATATCAGGTAATGAAATCCAATTATATCTCAACTTATTAGCTTTATCAGAAGTTATTTATTTGTTATATTTCATTGTCAAGAATTACATAAACTCACATGATAGGCCCTAAATGGTCGTTACAATCTATTCATATGCAGCATGTATTGGGATGGAAGGGACCGAAAGAGAATCTGCAAAGTTGGACTGAAACTGTAATTCTCGAAATCTTTTTTGTTTTGCTAACAGAAGGAAACCCACTGAACAACCGAACAAACTGCCGGAAGGGAACCTTCACCCGGGACCCGAGACACGGACGGCACCAGAACAGGTGAATCATGCCTACCTAGAGCCAGAAGCTGGACACCTTGAAACGTTCCCACCAAGTCCACCGAAGCAGTTACATTCGCAAACATTGCCCCATGCAGGAAGCCATTCGTTCGCAAATTCTGCGCATACGGCGCCCTCTGCGGTTGCCTATGCAAATCAAAGGGTTGTGGACCAATCCGTCCGAATGGCAACGGTATCCCATAACGATGTTGAATATGACTACGTTGTCTTACCATAGTAGGAAGGGGATAGATAAATAAGAAGGTGTGATAATAAAAATGATATGAGGAGAAATGAAGATATATTAAAGTCAGAGCCATCTATACACAGAGTTTGGCCAACCCGGTAAGAGATCTATACCCTCGAGGGTAAAATCATGAAACGCCAACAAGATCCTCTTATCAGGTAGGGCTACTACTGCCTTGTTGAGCAAGCACAAAACAAAATAATATATGCCATGTTGTGACCCAGTGAAACCACTTTGGCCAAACTCTGTGTATAGATGGCTCTGATTAAATTCTTAAAGCGCCTCCTACTGTTACAACCACCGCATGGATTGTTCCCATTGCATATCCCTTTGTCAAATGTGTCAAATGTATTTACCAAACTTTGTCTGAGGAATTAGTAACCATCTAACGAGGACCAAATAAATGCAAGACCTCTCGTTTGAGAAAAACATTAAGATTCAAGATCATGTTCTTTAAAACAGGGGGAACCCCAATTTCCCAATCAATTGATTTTTTTTTAATGTCCTGATCAAGTATTGTCATTCATGTCAACGTTCAATCATCCTCTTTCATGATACCAATTATGTTATGATAATGTGCATGCATCAATGAATTGGAAAGGTTTAAAGTGAGTGATGTCATAACAAGTGAAGTTCAATGGATGGCCACTTATTGAGTGTAAATCGTTTTTGGCATTGTTGATTTAATCAGTTAGATGATCCCAGGCTCTGTTATCAAAAATAAGGCATCATATGAATGAGGATAAAACTACATTTGGTAATAGTGTATTACAATAAATATGATAACGTTTATTTGCGGAGATGTTGGTGGAGAAAGTTGGGTTTCCCCTTTTTCAAGAAACACACTGTACATGTTTTGTGTCAAACCGAATCTTTATAACAGAAGAAAGGAATTCCTATCTTCAAAAGTGCATAGAGCATGTACGTAGTAGATCATTAACAATGAATAATTAAAACCTACCCGGTTGGTCAGGAGATGTTCAATTTACTGATGTTACATGTACATGGTACCTGCAAGGTTAAGCCATCAACAAACTAAGGGAGCTGGGTTCCCAGTTTTAGGGAATAGATAGGAAGGAAAAAAGACTCTACCAAATTGAAGTCGTAGTTGTTTTTGTTCCGAAAATCAAAGTAGGAATAAATATTGCCATCAAATATTTGTATCAAGAGGATAAGATACTGTTACTATACCTTTGTCGTATCACGATTTTAGGAAAAAAGCTATGCTGTTAACACGAATTTAGTGTACTTTTCTCATAGTCGTCTGAGATTGTTTTCAGCATGAAAGATTTAAAGGTATAGACCAGTTTTGGAAACGCCCCCCTCTCAAAAAATGAAATGGAAGCTCTTCTTACCAATCATGTGAAAGAATATGTTATGAATAATACGTGATGTTACAAATTTTGCCGGGAAACCGCCTACTAATTGATATATTTAGTAAATTATTATATCTTTCCGGACTGGATAGATATTGCGTAATCTCATATACATCTGTATATGTACAGTGCTTGCAACTTTACCAAGACTGGGCCAAATTTATACACCAATACTTATATTGCTAGATGAACAACCTTTTCTGATCGATTCCACAACGTTTCTTTCACAATGCAATCGCATGACCAGAACTGGTCTATACCTTTAACTTAAAATGCACATAATGCGGTGTGGATATATGCTGATCATTGTATAATTTACCAGAGATAGTAACATATCCTTGATATAAAATTTGTTTGGGCAGAGCAAATTCTATCTTTCTTTTTTTTCTCAGTTTGTTTGTTTTGTTTGTTTTATTGTGTTTAATTTCAACATAACAAGATCGTCTCATACATAGGATTAACAAGAGAATGCATAATAAAACAATGATAGACAAAGTTAGTAATGAGAAAGGTCTTACACGAGCTGGAGTACAAAGGAAAATAATACTTGATATGTTGATAAGGCGGTTAAAGTTCATGGGTCACATTACACGTAAAGAAGGCCTAGAGAATCTTGCTTTGACAGGGTAAATTGTGGGAAGAATGAGGATACTTTGGTTGAACAGTCTGCAGAAATTGTTGGAAGAGAGAGGAGTGAAAGAAGTGGGAGTGGTACTAAAACAGAAGTCTAGGAGCTGAGGGGTGTGGAACAGCATGATCGCCATAGTCAAACGATATTGCACTTAGGGAGAGAGAGAGAGAGAGATGATAAATAATAATGTGAAATATGTGGACCTATTAAGAAGCAAAGGTTGTATAATTATTATAGCTTCCAGAATAAAATACAAGAATATTGTAACTGAATTCGATAGCAATGAAGAAAGACGTACACAAGTAGCATACTTGCCTAGATATTGTTATCAAATCTAGATCGAAACATACCCATACACAAGGCCGAACACCTTGTTATCTTGTTCCCTTTAATCTTAATCCCCCGTAGCGATTACACATGCATATATTTGGGATGTGTAAACTGATAAGAATATCTTACCATTCCGTAGAAGTGCAATATTAAAGACGTTAGCTCCATGAACTGTCCCGAAAAGGGAGACAGACCTGGGGCCCGTTTCACAAAGCCTTTTTCCAATGACAAAAATCAGTGACAAATCTGCTGATAACCAATCAGAAGCAAGGATTTCAGTAGCTTATAACAACAACTGTCATTTGTCACTGATGACAAGTTTTGTGAAACGCCACCCTGGTCCCTGTATCATAAAACATGTTATCAAAACAAGTGCCACATATGAGTTTATCTATGACAAATGTGCTTAAAGCAAATCAAATGCAAGGATTTTAGGAGCTTATAACGATTGGCGTATGTTGTTAATGATAATAAGCTTCATGAAACTTAGCCATGATATAGGTGCCTGCAGTAAACTTCCCTTTTTAGACGCCTGACGAAATCTAACGGTTTAATAGACCTTGTGTTGACAGTTGGTAAAAACTTGCTTCTGGATTGTACAGTTGTGGTTCATTCATATATTGTTTTTATTGTAAGTTTCATTGAATGATTGATTGATTTGATTTGATTTATCTACCAATAGCAACAAAGCAATACGGTTCACACAATGATATTTACATATTTACAAGAAGAGAAAATATTGATTGGTAAAAGAAACCAGATAATAGCACATGTGCTAGTCGACTCACCGCCTTTTACAGCTTAACAAAATATGTTGGTACAAGTAAGTTCAGAAGAAGAAAAAAGACTTTACTATTATAATCGATACTAACAAAAAAGAAATAGTTAATAATGTCTTACAATATGTAAAGAAATAATATAAAATAGAATGTTCCTATATTGCTATTGTTATAAATGTTGAGTAACTATATCGTCGTAATGTTAAGAGTATTTTGTAAAAGCTTCACTTCAGGCAGTGTGATGACCATATTGAATAGGCATTTGAATATTGACTGAACGTTTTGATACTATCAAATAGATTACGTATCGACAGTATAACTTCAACTGTTTGTGTCATTATCCCATTGCATATTCTTCAAGAAATGTTGGAGTCTAATAAAGGCTGTGAATGTTCATTATCCGTTTATTATTATTCGTGTTTTATTTCTACTTGATTATAATAAAAGGGAACGATATTGTATATGAAAAGCTGCACAGCTTGTTCTTACTTTATATTTAACAATTTCAAGATATCATCTAAGAAAGACATGACATTACTTTACCTCGATACCATATCCTTGAAATTATTTTGCAACATTATTTAACTGTATATGGAATTGTTAATAAGCGCTGCTAATTTTCAATCACGCCTTTTTCAGAGTCATAAGTTGGTCAATTCAGCTGTATAGATGAAGATTTAGTACCACAGTGCAATGTGGATAGTACCCCTGATTCGACAAGTCAACATACCCCCGCCCCTAACATTTTTCATTGAAAGATCATATTATACAAATGTTGCATACTCCAACGTTCAGTATAAGCAAATATATGAACCGACTAATTCAGAATTTCCCCAGTAATTTTATATTTCACGAAGGCCAAAGGCCGAGGTTGAAAAATTATGGCACAAGGGACATTCTGAATTAGGAGGTGAACATATGTAATTACTGAGCAATGTAATAGGTGCAATGTTTGTTATATAAAATCGGGGGTACTTGCAATCTTACGGCTCGTTTCCTTGGAGTCAGGTCCTTATTAGGCACATTTACACCATTTTTGAAAACCGTCGATTTTATTTTTTTTTCGTTTACACTTCTTTAAAAAATCAATTAAAAAACTGTCAAAGTTTGCTCATACCGATTTTATTGCTGGGTAGTGCGAATGCACGACTCGTCGGTGCCTGTATGCGTAAGGACGGAAGTGAGGAGAGTCACGTGAGCAAAAATCGGTATCTAACCGAAGTCTGCATTTACACTGCAAAAATCGGTGAAACTTTGGAAGGCGTTTAAAGAAACCACAATCGAGAGATGGAATTTTTTTATTTCTATTTTTTTTTTTTTGTCGTATTTGCCGGTAGTTGCACAGTACGAAACACCGGAATATGAGAAAAATTAACGATTTATGGTAGCAGTATAATAGAATGCAGCTTCTACACACCCTTCTACGGTTACAAGAGTGCGCATGCGCAGACATGGGCGCCATTTTAATTTACGAGTAAACAAAGTTGTTAACCCATAAATTAAGATGGCGCCCATGTAAATATGATATGAGCGCACAGCGCAGGCAGTGACGCAACAATATATGCGCATCTGATAACATTGATGACGTAATGTTTACGCGCAAATTAAAATGGCGGCCTTAACCGTGTAAGGGTGTATTGTATTCAGGTTGCCGTCGCGTCATGTGATACGCGGAAGTATTTTGTGTAACCGTTATACCGTGCAAAAGATGGTTGTGCACATATAACAAAATGTCGAGTGTCACGTGACAGCTTTCTAGCCAATAGGACACTCTCCAATAACTGTATCACTTTTCATTTTCGGGGGTAAAAAGCAACATATTCAAAATCATAGTCTGAAGATTTGTTTTTCTCATAGTCTACCCTAACTTTCGATCTCTCCTATTATGTATTTCTTTCTTTCCAACTCATCGTTGTCTCCAGTATCCTTATTCTAGAGAATCCAGAGTTATCTGTTAACATTTTGTTCTGCATCTATTTGTTTTCGTTTTACGCGATGTACATAGTTGGAGTGAACATTACATCAACTCCATGGTCTGATTGCACATCAAATACTCTTTGACCAAAACAAGAAAAGAAGAAAAAAAAATCAAAGTCCAGAAGTTATTGTCCTCTGATTAATTCAACAGCCCCATGTCAACAAATTAAAGGCGTGTACTGCCTTGTTTGTGTCTTTGATAGACTAATGGTCGTATTACTGATACCTCAGTCACACCAGCCAACCAACTCAATACGAACTCCTTACCGATCAATCCTTGGCAATTCAACGTAATGGTATTATCTTGTTCACTCTATCGTCGGTCTGGGGTCGGTCTCATCGGTGTGAGTGGAGCACTGTCCGTACTTTAAATTGATCTCATTGATAGGACACTATTGACCTAAAGTCGTATACCGTTCAACATCATGGGTTATTACATTAGCTACTCCTTCTAATTTTGTTTAAGGCATATTGACGGTTATGGCCTTAATACATCTGCTGCATGCTCTTGAAGAAAACCTGGACTAATATTTGGGTTATTTTTCAAGATTTTGCAAAGCATAAACCGCGGGATTTCATAAGATGAGGAAAGTCTTCTCGAATTCGGTTGAATTTTTGTTGACTAAAGCGATGAATTCCCTGTCATGGATTATCCTGCTTTTACTCATTTGTGCCTTCCCCTTGGATATATCTGGAACACATGAAGACGGTACGTATACCATATTTATGTATAGTAGGCTGCTAACATGAATTTCTAGTCAAGTTTGTGAACGGTTGGGGTTCGGGTAACGGTAAGGGTGAGGATCCAGGGTTAAGGTTGAGGTTAGCGTTGAAGCAACCTGACAATGATCAAGTATCCTAACATTTCTGCCATGAATATTTGTTTATTTATTTGTTTTCCTTCTTGTTTATGACTTCTAGGCCTATGGCTTTTCCGAACTTTTTTTTCATTAACAGATTATTGTTTTGTATACGTCTGATGGCGTTATTATCAAACTATTTCAAATGATACATACAACAACAAAAAAACTATTTCAAATGATTACAATTTTGGAACGTAAGAATCAGAATTGTAACTAACTGATTACGGTCTGTTTTGAACCAAAAGGGCATTAGATCTGTGTAAAACCATATGTTTATATAACACCCTTATGACTCCAAACAGATGACATGTAATATAACAACAAGAAAAGGAATGAAATATGAATATTAATGATAATGATAATAATGAAAATAACATTAGTAATAATAGGCCTAACGATAATAATATTAATAATAATGATAATAATAACAATAATCATGATCATAATTATTAGTAGTAGTATTTTATTCTACAGTAGTATTATAGTCATAATGATATTAAATGAAATGAGAATATTAATGGTAATGATTATGATAATTACAGGGAAAATAATAATAATTATAGTAATAACAATAATAATATTGATGATAATAATAATGATGATAATAACAATGATGATGATGATGATAATAATAACAATGATAATAACAATGATAATAACAATTATTATAATAATGATCATAATAATCAGTTGTAGGATGGAGTCAAGTATCTACCATCAGCGCATGCAACGAAACGACTACCGCTTACCCAAATACCATCGTCAACGAAACGGTGATCGAAGGCTACGCTGTCTTCACATGCGCCCTCGGTTTTGAAATGAACGTATCTGACCACGGGGATGCCGTACTAGCAGTTTGCAACGAAACATCTGGGAATTGGGAATTTATTGATCAAAGCCCGAACTGCCAAAGTAAGTATTTTAGCCTCTTTTTTCAGCGAAGAAAAGTCAGGTGAAATTCGTTGTACTTTGGTGTTTAAAAAAATGGAATATTCGAATTTGTTGGAAAAAAATTTGATATTTGGTCGAATATTGGGTGAAATGCACATTATATTTAATAAAGAAACAACATTTGTAAAATGTCTAAATGTATTGCTAAGTGATCATAATGTGGGTGAATATGTCTAACGTGTCAATACAAAGACATGAAACGAACATTCGAGTAAATGCCGTTCATTTTTAATACTTTTAACATAATAATATCAACCCAAAATGAAAACATTTGTTTATTTATCTTTAATTAGTGATATCTTGCCAGTCTCCTCCATTGCCAGCGCATGGGGACTTCAGCACGGATGACCCGGGATTCGGAGAGACAGGCAACTACACTTGCGACCAGGAGTACATCATCGACGGCGAAGGTACGGCGACCTGCCTCGCCGATGGATCGTGGAGCTCGGAACCACCTAGTTGTAGAAGTAAGTGGATTCAGGGGCGTATCCAGGGTTCTTTAAATGGGGGGGGGAGCTGGACGATTCCGAAAAATAATCTGCAAGCAAGGGCTGGTTATCATATTTTTGAGGTGTTGATTTCCTGAAAATGTTCAAACTTTCAGCATATTCAGTGATCTCTTTCTCTACTTTTCCTACCGTTCAAATCCATTTCATACCAGGGTAAGACGTCTCCTTTAAATAAAGAGGGAAGGGCATTCCGAAAAGAAAATAATATTTGCATGCAAAGGGGAGCAGACATTTTGTTTAGGTGTACACTGTAGATTTACTACACAAAATATATCGGTGACAAGCTAGATTTTTCAAGTACTTTGGTGGTGTAATATGTATTTTGATTTAAATTTTGGTAAATAAGGTAATGTATCAAGGTTTTAGTAGGGGCGTGGCCAGAACAGAACCATTCTGTTTCTGTCTCTGGATAATATTAAGAAGAAGAATAATTAAAATATAGTTGGTTAAACGATTTAGCTGATGTAAAGTTTTTTTTCCGAACCATAAATAATTCAACTTGCTTTCAAATAACCTTTATGAATAACTTTTCTATTCTAAGGTCCTGAGAATAAAATCTTCGTCGTATTTAAATCTTTGTTTGTGTTGTGTTTTATAATTGTTCTTTATTCGATGTTGGTATCTTTTCTTGTCAAAAGTAAGTTGTCCAGCGTCCTCGGACTCTTTAGCAAATGAATACTTCAGCGACGGGCAGTGCGTCGATGTTAGCTCGGCAGAGAAGACGTGGAGCGAAGCTAGTGACATGTGTATCAGCCAAAATGGAAGTCTGGCCACCATCACGGCCAATGAAACCCTGGAGTTCATCCAAGCCATTCTCAGTAATGTGAGCGAGAATTATGAGGGGGGCTACTGGATAGGAGGGTACGAGGCACCAAAGAATAACTCATGGAAATGGCATACAAGTAAGTGGTATCTTGCAGGGTTAAAACATTGGATTAACCAAAAATAGCAGCAAAATCAAAAAAGAAATCAAAACAAAAGAAACCAAACAACATCTAAAGCCTATATTGCCTATTGCAGTAATTCCTTCTTTGAAATGAGGTTTCCCTTCAATTCAAATCTAACACGATGGCAAAACCTTTAAAAATATCCAACCTAAAAGGGATATCGTACGCAGACCATGGTTTATACATACAATACAATAGGGTATATGAAATTGCTCTTTTGTTAATTATTCGAATGTCTTTGCGATATTTTCAGTGATCTTCTAGGATGAATGAAATTGAGATTTCGTTGTCTCTATTCGTCAGTTTAATATTTTCATGAACATCACTCACTTTATTTTGTAGGCCATATATCAACGGCACACACTCTAAAAATGACGCATGCGTGTTTTTCATACTCTATT
>JARBES010000117.1:11342543-11353159 GCA_030265145.1 Strongylocentrotus pallidus
AACAGGCACCGATTGGGGAAGTTTTCTATATAGAGGGAGCAAGTAGCTACAAGTAGGACAGTGGGGCTTTAAAGAATATCATTGCACAATTCTTAGGGAGTACGTTCCCCTCAGCGTCCCCCTGACTCCTAATGCCTCTTTGTACTATCTAAAGTGCAGTCGGCTATCGTGATATACTTGTTTAATTGTCATGATTAGGGAATGACACTTTGTGTGGTATCGGACGAGGGTGGACAAATGATCACGTGACCCACTCTCAATCGTGGGAATATTCAGTAAATCAAACACCTTCCTCATCAAAACTTCGGAAATCCGAAGAAGACTTATTGACAAACGAACAAATTGTGTTTTGGGGAAAGCTAGTTTGAAATCCCAGACCCTTTGAACTGTTTGCTTTTATTTGTTTAAACAACAGTTATGCCATTGCCATTTTGAATATCGATCTTTGTCTCTCCCTATTTGTCCTATTACATGTATTAGATAACTATATTCCACCTTCCCTCATTCTCTCTCTCTCTATTTCTGTCTCTCACTCCCTTTCTGCTTAACATTCTCCCTGCCTTACTCGTAATCATTAACAAAAAATCGTATAGTATCGATGATGAAAACCATAGTGCAACTTCTAAGCGATGCTCATTCCACGTAGATCTCTTACAGGAAAGATGTGGAAGACTCGAACAGGGACCCGTTTCACAAAGCCTTTTTGCAATGACAAATGACAAAAATCAGTTACAAAGCAAGGTTTTCAGTAGCTTATAACAAAAACTGTCATTTTTCACTGATAACAAGTTTTGTGAAATGGGCCCCAGGTTTTGATGGTGTTTGTATGTATATCAGTTTGTTCGTGATTGAGTTCATATTACGAGTACGACTGCAAGGCATTACGACAGGATTATACCCCCAAACGGTAGTTTGATCTTTCAATCGTTCCAATGGTCCGCGCGTATAGGGGTGCGAAGAGGACACGCCCTAAAAGCCGCGAAGACGCCAAAAAAGCTTATCTTATGCTGATGTAAACCTCTTTAGCAGGAACATGTTTTCGATTGAAAACCAGATAACTAAACTATCCTAAACTTTTTAATTTGTTGTCATCGTTAATATAACACAGAGTGAAATATCTTACTTAATTAAGATTGCTATGGGAAACTCCTCGTTCACTAAACGTTTTCGAAGAATAGCTTTAAAATAATCGCCTTGCTCTCATCATAGTATATCAAACGCAAGAGTAAATAGAAAGCTGAATTCAAACGATAATAAGAGAGCCAAGTTTTTTTTACTTGTCACATTTCTTCAAGATATTAGGTATTAGGTATTTTTATGGAAGTGATTATTAAGAGTATGTATCTATATCTATATATTTTATTACAATGTTTGTGTTTCGTGCTGGAATGTTAATATACTACATAAGGTTTGGATGACAAAACTAATCATAGTTTCCAGCGGATATCTCAACAGAGTGGAAGAAGAGTCACTGACATGTGACTATTTAACAAAAAGAGAACAAAACTTTAGGATTTATTCAGATAGGAAGTAACCTCTTTCCCTGTTTATTCTTCGTCTTCATTTTCCTTCCCTTTTCCTTCTTATATGCCTTCAACTTCTTTCTCTCTCTGTTTCTCTTTCTTGCTCTCTTTCTCTGTCAGTCATGCTCTCCCTGTCTCTGTCTATGTCTCTCTGTCGCCCTGTCTCGTCAAGAGAGAGAGAGAGAGAGAGGGGGGGGGGGAGAATATCATATTAATTTCTTTCCATTTTGTAATGAATATAAGTAACTTTCTCTGCTTGCTTCATGCTCTCCCATCTCTTATCCTTTTCCTTCCCTCCCTCACCGCCGTCTCTCTCTCTCTTTCTCTCTCTCTATATATATCTCTATCTCATCCCCCTCTCCCTCACTATCTTTCTATCTCATTCTCTCTCTCTCTCTATCTCTCTCTCTCTCTCTCCCTCACTCCCACATCCTTTCGGTCATTCAACCGCCTCCCAAATGCTCCTTTCTTTTCACTTTCCTTTACCTCCTTTCTCTCTCTATCCCCATTTACTCTTCCAAATTTCTTTTCAAGTCCCCTCCCACTTTCTCTCTTTCTCTCTCTGTCTGTCTGTCTCTCTCTCTCTCTGTCTCTCTCTCTCTCTGTCTCTCTCTCTCTTCCCCTCTCTTTCTCCCTCTCTCTTTCTCTCTCTCTCTCTCTCCCTCTCTCGTCTTCCTCTTTTCTTTCATCTCCTTCCTTCTTGTTTTCCCTTCCCCTGTCCTTCCTCCGTCCTTCACATGCACTCGACGCCTCATACAATGGCGACTAAATGTTTTCACCAGCCTCAGTTGGTTCTTAACCTTCCTAACTTTTGTATGACCTAATACTTCACAAAAATTGTACCAATGAAAAAGAGCAGGACCCCGTACTTCATTCATTTACTTTCTCTCGTCTGTTCTTGAATGGCCGGCGCCCATAGGCAGTCAGCCTGATTACATGTGATAATAAAAGAGAACTAACAGAGAAAAAAAATCATTCGAATTGTACCGAATTCTTGGAAAGCAAGGTTAAGTGAAAAATAAGGTTAAATAAAAGGTTTTAAGAAGGAAAAAAAGTAGACCATTCTCTCTCATTGTGATCTTCGAATCAACTTCTCATTTCGATACAAGTCACTTAATTATTCTTTACCATCGCAATGTTCTTTTCTCAACGTTCTGCTAAATAAGTTTCAAGCTTTTAGTCGTACTCTTTACATTCTATAAATTCTAATTTCAAACCTGTCATATAAAAAGCTAGTACATCCCAACCCTTCCTCTCCACCCCTCCTACTACACAACCCATCGAATACTGAAAAACGTTTAACAAAAGAGAGAGAGAGAGAGAGAGAGTGAGAAAGGGGGGGGGAGAGAGAGAGAGGGGGAGGGAGAGAGAGAGAGGGGGGAGAGAGAAATAGAGAGGGAGAGAGAGTGAGAGAGGGGGGGGGGGGGGGGGGGTGGCAAGGCATCGTTAAGATAAAGATGAAAGAAACCCGTCCAACGACCCCCTCGATCCCTTCAATGGCATTGTTCTCCTGTATTTCATTAAAGCCCACTGTACTACTTGTAGCTACTTGCTCACTCTATATAGAAAATAATGCCTAATCGGTGACAATAATTGGTCCCCCATGATCCTCTTTTTCTTATGTTAATTGAGAGCTGAGTTGATGAGATAGCCACCTGTTAGTGACCAAGCTGTGTGGTCTAATCCCTCCCGGCCAAACTAGTACAGCCGGCCTTTAAAAACAATTAGACCGGTGCCGCCCCCATCAACTTTGATTTCTGCTACGCCACTGTATAGCAAAACCATCAGCCAATAGCATTCGTATATAAAATCATCTTCATTCAGACGGAGCAATGACCTGTTAGAGAGCTGTAAAGATCAAAAAGAAAATCGAAATTCCATTCAAAGAGGTCAATAATAGTGCATATCTATTGTCGTTCTAATTTCCTAAAACTTCATGGCCACGCGATGTGACAAGGGGAAGTAATAAGAAGAGGTTTGGAATGTGTCAGAATGCCCTTTTTATCGGATTAGTGCCCTTTAGAATTTCAGAAAGTTTGAATAAGTAATTGATTGGTTGATTTATTTATTATTTACTGACTGATTGATAGTTTGTTTGATTGAATGATCGATTGATTAATCGATATATTGGTAGGTTAATTGGTTGACCAATTGTTTAATTGATTAATGGTAGGTTAGTTTTGTTGATTGATCGACTGATAATGATTGATTAGTTAATTGATTGATTGATTGATTGGTTGATTGGTTGATTGATTGATTTGTTGACTGGCTTGATGATTGAATGCACAAAACACATTCATTGTCATAATTTCACACTGCTACAGTGGCTATTAATTACAGTTACATAAGAGAACATGGTTTTCATTAGAACCATCCCAGATTAATACCATTAAAAAAGAGAACATTTAAAGATAATGCATGCAAAGTCATGTATCTGGTTTAGTGACCGAGGTCAACAAATGTCAACAAATTTTATTTTTTGCGGTGATTATCCTAAATCTAATCAACGAGAGTGGAAGTTACACCCTGGCTTTACAAACATACAAACAAAATAGTTTGGTGTGAGAAACCTGCCCCCAAAAAGTACGCAACAGTTAATGGGATATTGATTTAAAACAAACAACAAATTGACAATTATGACAAAGACCGGACAAATGAAAGAAGAAGTAAAAACAGAGACCTAAGTTACCTTCAAGTCTAGTCACGCTAATGCTATTCATATCGTTGACCTTTCGGAGGAAGTGCATTATATGAGATATTTTCGAGGAATCAAGTTCACGGGGGGTCATTCTACTTGACGCAGGTTGGATATTCCGTATGGCTATCGTTATTCTTTCAACCAAAACTCCGTTTGGGGCTAAACTATTTCATGTATCAACATGATTTTAGACTTTGTTTTAAAGCCCCACTGCACTACTTTAGCTACTTGCGCCTTATAATAGCAGACAATGCCTAATCGGTGCCTGTTGGTCCCCATGATCCACTTTTTCTTATGTTAAATGAGAGCTGATTTGATGAGATAACCACCTGTCAGTGACCTTGCAGGGTGGTCTAATCCCCCTGGCCAAACTTGTGCAGATTGGCTTTAATGCTTTTTAGCTGTAACCATTCAGAAATCAAGTAAAGAAACGAAGAAATGGCTAAGGTTCATTTTACTCTGCGTCATGACGGAGGAGGACTGCGTCAGGTACTCTTACTGTCTTTGACGCACTCTGTGACGTAGGACTGACGTACAACTGCGTCAGCTACTGTTGCTGTCTTTGACGCACTCTGTCAGAGTGACTTCTTACAAGAAGTGAAGTATAAAATGAATTGTGCAAATGTGTTTGTTTGTTGGATTGTTTTGGCTGACTGCTAATAAAGCATGTGTATAGTGTATGCGTGGATAAAGCAAGCAGCCAGGGTGACACCTTTAAGGAAGAGACGTGATGGCTCAGTGGTAGAGCAGTAGTCCCGTAACCGAGAGGTCCCAGGTCCGAAACGTAGTCGACATGAAAGTGCCCTTTGGTAAGGCATTAGTCCTCATTACCAAGTCTCTCGGAGATGACATAAAACCGTCGGTACCCTGGTTGCTTACTTACAAGCATACACATGCTTTATTAGCAGTTAGGTAAAACAAACCGTCAAACCAAACCAAACCAAGTCCTCTCCGAGGGACTCGGTAATGAGGATTAATGTTGTACCAAAGGACACTAACGCATCGAACCCGGGACCTCCTACGAGACCACTCCTTTACCACTGAGCCGTCGCGCCTATATTGCTTGTAACAGGTTTAATAAATGTCGTATATACTAATTCCCTTTTACAGGTTTGCCAGATAAATAACTCCTTGTGTGCAATATACGTAACAGGAAATGTATATAATATAATTTTGCTTTGTTTATTAGAATGGAACCATCGAACATGTCAGTAAAAAAGCCCGGACATACCAGTAAACAAATCTCTTTTTACTGGCCATTTATTTTTCAAGCATAGCAGATTATGAAGCATTTTATCCAGGGTTACGGAATCACTGGTTTCATTTCCTTTAACATATGTGAACAGCTACAGAATGTTGCCATAAATATTAATGAATGATAACTTATCATTCATATCTCTTAATTTTCAAGTTTGTTTGAAAGTTTTGTTCACCTATAGCTGAACTTTGTTTTAACTTTCGGTCGCACTTTGGTCAATGTTGGAAAAGATTGCGTGTTTTAAAGAATATTTTTCAGTAGTTGCAAGTCCTGAACCGCTATCCCAGATCTCAACCTAAATCACACCGCTTTGTGTGGCAAATTGGCAACTGACCACTCCAAAATCACTGCGCTTTGTTCAGTTTGATTGGTAAAAACATCACGGTGGGATTTATAATTTGTAAATAGTACGACTTCTCCCAAACAAATTGCGAACATTTCTTCGAGAAACTATCGCACGTCTGATTTCGAAAACTATGTAGACATTTACATGAACTTATAAAGGAGATATTTTAAATATGTGAAGTATTTGTGGTATTTTGCAAGTTGGCGGAGACAGATTGTCGCCATCCCGATGTTCTTTTTGTCCGATTACCATGTGGTTTTGTAGGTGGAAAGTGCAAGCTCTTTATATAGAATTCAATGACCTTAGATTAAATACCAAACATAAACATTGGGCATTCATATAAATCCACCTTTACCACTAAACTATAGACTTGTGAAATTGTGTGCTTAACCTTTTGATGACATTTATGATAAATAGAGGAAATAAAATTACACGATCATGACATTGTTTGTGACATATATATATAGACTTACAACCATTTCCCTAAAATATTGCTTTATGTGCTCCGCTTTACTCGTGTTTGAATAGAGGTGACTATTGCACCAAATGATGGTAATTCTAAAAGGGTGTGGGGCTACCGTTTCGTTACCAGTAGAGTATTCTAAAAATGATGGCATAGCCATAGTTATTACATGGTCAAAGAATAATCACACTAGATTCACTTTTGTAAATGTGTATTTTCTTTTCAAATAATTATCTGTTTTCAAAGATCTTTTTTTCTGGTTTCGTTTTCGTTTTTGTTTATTTTATTTCATCTCCTTTTTTGTATACACTTGCCAAGTTTATAGCGTATCAAAATCGACATTAGAATTAAAATTAATAGTGTAGAGCAGTGGTCTCGTAACCGGGAGGTCCCGGGTTCGAAACCAAGTAGATGGGCTAATGCCCCTTGATAAGGCATTAATCCTCATTTAATACCAAGCTCCTCGGAAAAGACGTTAACCCATCGGTCCACTGGTTGCTTACTAATATACAAGCAGTCACATGATTTCTTAGAAGTCAGGTAAAACAAACAAACTAACAAATTTCAACGGGAAACCGCAATCTCTTTTTCATCACATTCATGTAGCTTTGACACGAACTCACATGCTTATTTTGCGCTCTTTATGTATTAGGCTATCCATAATGAGAATTCCATATTCCATCCATGACCACACAGACAATCTGACTCATTGGGCATAACAAACATGACACGGGAGAGATGTTTGAAGCCCTGGGTGTATCAGGAATCTGAAATATAGGGGGTATGTGCGTCCTTCCTTTTTTAAACAGGTATGTATATAGTCCATAACTCTGGATCGTGTATATTGCGCCAAATAACCCCAATATATCTCTAAGAGCTGTTATTAATCATATTTTTGTCCCGGTCATAAGAATCAGACCTGCCCAAACACAGTGTAAGCACATTCTCCATTCGACCCCCTGGGGAGCATGGAGCCAGGCGCCATTTTACAGGCGCCATTTTACAGGCGCCATTTTACAGGCGCCATTTTACAGGCGCCATTTGATTTTACAGGCGCCATTTTACAGCGCCATTTTACAGGCGCCATTTTACAGTCGCCATTTTACAGGCGCCATTTTACAGGCGCCATTATACAGGCGCCATTTTACAGGCGCCATTTTACAGGCGCCATTTTACAGGCGCCATTTCACAGGCGCCATTTTACAGGCGCTATTTTAGAGGCGCCATTTTAGAGGCGTCATTTTACAGGCGCCATTTCATAGGCGCCATTTTACAGGCGCCATTTTACAGGCGCCATTTTACAGGTGCCATTTTACAGGCGCCATATTATCGGCGCGTATAATCATGATAGTTATATGCTACATGTATTCCAACCACAATAACGTTCGCGTCCGGTACCAATTCAACACATGGATGGAAAGAAGCAATGTAGATAAAATGCCTAAATGACAAACGTGCAGCGCGGGGGATGTAAACCCATGGCCTCCGTATTTGCATCCTCCCATCAAAATGTAAATGAATTAATTAAAGTAATAAATGAATAGATCGATGAGTAAAATCAATAAGTGAATAGAATGAATAAATAAATGGGTGAACAGATATAAACAAAACAAAGCTAAATGGATAAGTACATAAATACGTAAATACATAAATACATAAATACGTAAATACACAAATACATAGAACCATAAATGCATAGATGCAAACAAAATACAAACTACTTTATTACAGAAATACATAAATACATAAATGAATATATCAATGAAAGAATATATTGATTACATTAAATAAACAAACGAACAATTATTATAGAAAACAAATTAGGGGGAGGTAAGGGTCTGACGCGTCGGCGCCCCCGCACACTCCGCTAGAGGAAGCATGCAGAGATAGAGGAAATACTACCAGCTTCATGGTGACGGAGGATGATTGGTAACTCAATCCTCAAGCTTCCTTATAAGACCCTGGGCCGAGCGAGGTGACCTCATGACTTTGCAAAGGGAAACCCGAGACAAAAATCAAATGAAATCACAGTCATATTGCTCTTTTTTCTTCTTCTACCTTTTATTATTTACAGACCGACCGGAAACATGACTCATTACCGGTCTGATGCATACACATTATGCACTTTTTTTATACTTTCGACTTCCCGCCAAAAAGAAGGATTTGTCTAGTCAAAAATCGTCTGCGCGTATGAGAGGATGGTAGCCCTGGGGTTATGGTGATTAGTGTACACGGTATATAGCAGGCGGGCTACTAGCCCGGGGTCGACATCTTGTTAACAAATGGGTCAGGATGGATTGGACTTGAGGGCAAATTCATCATGATTCAGTCATAATTACTTCGATTGCTGTTTGTGTTCTGTTCATATAATGTGTTCTTTTCATATTTCTTAGCTCATTAAAAACTCTTGCGTGATTCTTATAAATGGTTTGTTGGCTTGCAATTCTGTATTTGATTTTGACCATGACCTTCCTTTACCAACTCGGTGTTAGTGTTACTACATGTATGAGAAAGAGAGAGAGTGAGGATGAGAGAGAGAGAAAGAGAGAGAGAGAGAGAGAGAGGGAGGTGTAGATGGGTTTGTGCTTGCGTGTGTGCATGTGAGACAGAGAGAGAGAAAGAGAGCACGAGGAAGAGAGAGAGAGAGGCAAGTGTTGATGTGTGTGTGAGTTTGCTTGTGTGTGTGAGAGAGAGAAAGAGAGAGAGAAATGAGGCGACCAGATTGATATAAATTAATATAAAGGCAGCAATTTGGAGGGTGGGTGTGTCTTTTACGTTTCATTTCTTAATATATTTTTGTAATGTCTTACACTATTTTTAGATATTGAGATTCGTTTCATCCAAATTGAAACAAAAGGTATCGCATGTGATGTTTTTTTTTTCAACAACTGGCTACCATTTAATACCAACACAGCCCTGTTAATTTATTTTAATACCTATACCAAACAGACCGAAAGTGCTTTTCAGAAGACAAAACGCATTTCCGTTACCTGTAAGTAATTAAGAATCCAAATTTCACCGCAATTTTTCACGAAATGCAATTCATTTCCCTTTACCCCGACGACAAAGCTGACTTGCAGACGCTGAAAATGATATCTTTAAAGATAGAGTTGAGTTCTGGTCATGCGATTGCATTGTGAAAGAAACGGTGTGGAATGGATCAGAAAAGGTTGATCATGTAGCAATTAAGTATTTGTATGTATTGCAAGGTTCTGGAATCATCAAAATGATAAGAAATTTGGCCAAGTCTTGGTAAGTTACAAGCAATGTACACAGAAAGATGTATATGGAACTACACCAACACGTGGCGTCTTCCGATTGTTACGATGTTACATGCCTATTTAGAATATGAAGGCATTTGAAGAGCCATGCTTTACAGGGAGCATGTTTTATCTGATGTTCTTCCACACTTGCATAATAACAATGATAACGCTCACAAATTATTTTTCACCTCTTCCCAGAACTCAACCTTCTCTTTAAGTCACCAAACACGAAAGACATCATTATGATTACTCATCTGTGACTGTGTTAACACAGGTATTTATTCCTAAACGAGCCGTATTTTTTGCACCCTGTTTTTACGATCTCAAGAAAGCACGATAACTACTTGCAAACGATGTTTCTTTTCGTTTAAGCCTGGGAGTATTTTTCTAAAGAAGTAAGTTGACTGAAAATGGATACTTGTTGAACAAAGTGAATAGTTTCTTAGACCTAAGAAAAGTTTGTCCGAAAACCCACGAGACCAAATTATCGGTCTTGTGGGTGGCTATTCTTATGATTTTATAAAACATGTAGCTTTGAGAACCCTTTGGAAAACTTGTCAGAAGGCCTACGTCGGTCTCGTAGCTGTACGGACGAATTTGATGCAACCATTCTTAATCCTAAATTCAGCTTTATTTTGTTTTGTTTTCTTCTGAGTTGCTTTTGTGAAGAACTATTCAAAACCATCACGGACATGCACGCACCTCAACGGACTAACAAGGGCAAAACCAAAGCATATCGATTTCCGTGCGGAGTACAAATGTCCATGACGTTGATCACGTAATCGAGAACAAACTTCTGTATGGACAAGGCCTTACCGTCGCATTACGTACCAGGTTATTTTCAATTTCCACGTGGCCAGTAGGATCATCTTTCATGTTCCACCAGTCTGACTGATGATGCACGTGCTTGATATGACTCAGTCAATCATATTCATAACCTGTCGGGAGAGTCTCTTAATACGCCAGACTTATCGTCGTATCACTACTTGGTGGGAGATGGTTGGAGAGAAGGTGATAAATGTAGGGGGGGGGGGGGGAGCGTCGCGCCCGTATACCTATTTCAGT
>JARBES010000117.1:11783130-11794758 GCA_030265145.1 Strongylocentrotus pallidus
TGAAAGAGCTGTTACCAATCCAAATGCCATGTCCAACAAATATGATGACATCCCTAGTCCTGTCTTACAAGACTTTGCGCAGCTGGTCAAGGCCAATAGTATACAAGATAATGGCCAATGTTTTACATCCTGATTCAAGGTTTTTTATCTTTAAGCCCTCCCCCCCCCCCCCCCTTCCCTAATATATTTTATTGCCATGCACCTGACTTGAAAGAGCTTGGGACCTGTATTGTATAAAAGAAAATGTAAGTAATGCTCAAGGTTACAATTCATTCATGAACTTCTTCACTATAGTTCCACATTCTCTTTATTTTTAATTCTCACAGGGTGCAAAATGAACAACATCGCAGTAGTATACACACCATGGGCCAATCTAAAGAAAACTGGAGATATGGATGTCGGTCAGATCGGCTTCTGGAAACACAAAGAGGTGAATTTCATTCCTGATAACATGTTCCTTTAAATGCTGAATTGGCAAGGCATTAATAAACCTCTGCCACTCTTATTCCAGGTGTAGTAAGGGGTAGCCAGCCATATTTTTTGTTCTCATTTTTTATTGTAAATTGTTAATAATGGTAAGGTTTTGGAATTGAAAATTGGAATTGGAAGTATTAAACAGACAACTGTTATACATTGCTGAAAATCACAGTGAAATCACTGGTCACAGATTAGGGTACATGTTATTACAAACACATGTGGCATCAAAATTTGACCAAAAATCTTTACTGGGAAAATTATTCAAATCATATTTAAATTGTGAGGGTATTTTCAAGAGCAACTCTCTTCATGTAACACTGCTACTACATGTATAATAACAACTTCTGAATTGGAAGTTTTGGGAAATAATGAAGAAATTGATGAATGAATTGTAACCTTTAGCATTACTCAAATTTTGTTTTATATTCCTCTAGGTGCACACAGTAACAGTAGAGAAGAAAGCAAACGAGATCGTGAATAGACTCAACAAGACAAAGGAGGAGAGAAAGCCTGATCTGAGGCTGGAGAGGGAATCTAGGGATAGAGAGGAGCGAAATGAAAACAAGAAAAAAATGGCGGAGAGGAGAAAACAAGAAGACGAAGAAATACAGAGGCAAAAGGCAGATAAGGAATTAAGGTTTGTAAATTGATTGCTGAGAGTATTTTTTGTGTGAATTCATTACAGGCTCAACTTGCTATTAATATTCAGAATCACTTCCAACATTAAAAATTACAAGAATAGGTTTATTAACATATTCAAATTTATGGATGTTTCTTACCTGGCGACTAGTTATTCAATTAACCTGTAATTCATTCATGAATTACTACACTTGTAATCCAGTCTGCATGCATTACTTGTTGCTACGCCGGGCAAGCTATCAGGTTGTCAAGAACTATCTTTGTTTAAAAAGTATGCATACAATTTGAATATGTAATAGTAAACTGGTATATTGCAAGGATGCCTTTTGATATTACATGTACCTTTATAGTTAATCGTGTGGAGCTTGCTTTACAGATGTTGTCACTAAAGATGAGTCTATAAGTGTTTGGGCAGCCAGAACATATAAAGCCAACTGACTCTAATAATAACTGGATTTATATCGCACCTTTCCAGAGGATGTAAACACTAATTCTTGAATTGCAAAACTTTGTTGAGTGGTTTATGTTTGAAGTCAATTAAATTTTGTTGCATCGTTCTCATTGTCTTTCCTGATAGGAACTACACATCACTCATGAAGGAGGAGAACATGACATCCAATGCTGAAAACACTGTAGAAGACTTAGAGGACGACTTCATGTGATATTCAGCACCGTTTGGAAGATTAGAGAACCTTTTTTAACGGAAATGGATACCTTTTTTTCCAAAAACTGACATTACGCTCTATGGGACGTAGGTGAACTAATGTACTGGTCGTGTGAAATCAAGAGAATTTCTTAAGAGGCGTTGATAAATTTGATTCCAACTTCCAATATAATGATAAGAATGATGATTGCGGCTTCTTATATAGCGCTCATGCCCATCACGACGTCACTCCTGGAGCTGCAGCATTATTATCCCAGTCATAGTAGAACGGCTGCATGTCTCTTCAGGGCTATCTGCATGCAATTCTATGGTGTTGCCAAGACGATAATTAAGAGGAAGGATCTAGGATTTACTTGGAGGACCCGAGTGCAGAAAGTCATCATGATTATACAGAGATATATAACTCGCATGGAAACTTTTATCTTCATTTATAGCTCTCTATGAGACGCAAGCATATTTGTTTCTAGATCTTGAAAATTAATTCTATAATATACATGTACTGTTGTAACCCTCTCTGGGCCACCTGCTTTTTTTGGAAAAATGGTCTAGTGGTTTATTCACTAGACTCTCAATCGAAGGGTTGAGGGATCCAATCTCAGCCCGGCACTAATGTCCTTTGGCAAGACGTTAATCCACGTTTGCCACTCTCCACCCAGGTGTCAATGGCTACCTGGAAATCAATGGGCTAATAATAATTACAGGGCCCTCAGGAAGAACAGCATTGAAGCTGATGAGGCATTCCTGGGTAAACTAAATCAATATTTATTTATTATTTTTATGAAATAAAATGTATCGTTTTGCAGATCGGAGGATGAATAAATGAACCAGAATTATTGGAACGACCTAGCGAGAAAACAAGCATTTTGTTTTATTACCGGTACATGTAATTTTCCCAAGGCCTCAAGACTAGGCAACACATACTGTGTATGCGCCCCCTATTGGTACGGCTAGGCCAATTGCAACGACCTGCTGTTTTGATGATAGCAGAAGGTTGATATTGATCCCAACTAGAATACAATGTATTAATAATGAGAAAGATTCACTTAAATTTTAAAACTTGGCATATATGTATACAATAAATGGCATTAAAATGTAACTTAATATTGAATCTGTGAATTTTTTTTTCCTTGACTCTGTAGTGTATTCAAATAAAGGATGAAGAAAATGTCATTATTTTTCCCCTCCCCAGAAAAAATATGATTCAAAATATTATTAATTTCATCTTGTTTGTCTTCAATAGGCTGCGTTGCAATGTTGTTTATGTACGATTGTGCCACTGTTCACGTACCACTACATGCAAATAAAGCTCAAACATGAATACTGACAGTACATACAAAATAGTGAATCCGTAAATGTATTTGTGACAGTTAAAAAAGATTTTTGAATGGCATGGTCTCCATAAACAAATAAATCATGCGGAAATGAGATGTTTGAAGCTCAATTTATAAATTTTATATCATAGGATCAGAAAAGAAAATATTCCCTGGTAAAATCAAAGTGAAGTATCGGAGCAATAGAGCAAGTAAAGGAACTAACTTGGGGCTAGCTGGGGTAAGAGATGTTTGGATTAACAGAATGACAAAGAGGAGTACATGTACATGTAGCAGAAAGAGATAGATGAAGAAAAAATGCAGACATGTAAATATTGGTTAGAGGGCAAGAAAGAGAGATAGAGAGGGAGTATGAGGAAGAGGGATATAGAGAGGGAGTGAGAAACAGAGAACTTTAAAAAGTCTAAACCAGAGCCGAGTCATCTCTTTTTCTTCATCTAGAGCAGCTTTTTCCAACCTTTTTTCAACCTTTTTGTAGTCCCGGCACCCTTTTGAGAAATAAACAAATAATTCCAGATACACTACAGAATATTCATTTTCGAACACTGGTACAAATCAAATGCCAAGTATTAACGTACGGACACAATTTGTTTCTAAAATTTCTGAATGTGATATAAGATATATTATGTATGCCGACACATCTGCCCAATAAATGAACACAAAATTCATATATTTCGGCATCTCAATGCAGGAATATAAGGATATTCAGACATCTTGTCCACAATCCTCCTGTTTCTAAATGTTCTGAGCGAGTGAAACGAGCAAACGTAAAAATGTAATATTTATATTTGAAAAATACAAGATATATTCGGGCACCTTGCACCTTGCTGCCCGAATGCGACTATATTGGGGCCCCACTGTCAAAGAGATATACTGGCACCTAGTTGACTAATCATGTGGGTAATCAGGCACTTCACTGCCCGAAATCATACCGTTTCTAAATGTTGCAAGCGAGGATAAAACGAGACCCTCTAATGTCTTTAAAATGTTATTTCTTCATGAAAATACAAAGCGGCTTGTGATATTTCGTTTTCATAATACATGTAGATCCAAAAATAGTTACCGTACATTTATTGATTTAATTTCTCTCGCAGCACCCCTAGAGAGCTGTGGCACCCTGGTTGTAAAAAGCTGATCTCGAGAGCCTGAGTAAGCTGAATACTGGTATGCATGGATTTTAAAGAAGTTTTTGCTTGGCAACCACAAAAACACCTTGTCCATTTTATCTCATGTCATTGCTCTTTCTCCCATTTTGTTTTCTTTTAATTGTTTGCATCCTTCCTTTAGGTAATTTAATCTCTACTATTCTCCCTTTGTTCTCTCTCAATCAATAACTTATATCGTATTCATCCATTTACAATTTCAGCCTGATTTAGTTCAGATTAATCACAAGTTTCATGCCACAAAAACACATGAATTACACCCGACACAACAAAGACCGACTTGCTGATCATAATTTTACCACAGAGGTAGAACCTTATCGTTGGGATATAATGCATTTTGTGTTCCGGACACGTCTTTAACCGTGCAATGATATTTCGCTAAGCTACCCTTGAATTTGTGTGTGTCCGGTGTTTCTACAGTACTGAACCTGTACTTTATGTAGTGCTCGTGTGTGTCACAGAAGCAGATCGTTTAAAAATGACATCAGCTTTACAGTCGCTTATACAGTCAAACCTGCTTTAGTGACCACCTGTCGACAAATGCCACATTTGTTGTTTCCCTTGAAAATGGTTTCTCATTGAATCATGTACTAAAGGAACCTGTCTACAAAGGCCACTTTTAGTGTTTCCCTTGGGTGGTCGCTATAGACAGGTTTAACTGTATCACAAGTCCATTCTCTATCATATTTCACACACTTCTCTCGCTCTCTGTCACACAAAATACCAAGCACAAGTTAAATAAATGATCCAAATAAGGTGTTTATTTCAATTATCTTGTTCATTATACATTGCAACTGTTTATGAGAAGTGAAAGTACAAATCTAATAATGATCCTGCAGTATGCTGTTCACATATGAAAACAAGATCTGCCCAATTCTCTTGACAAAGAGGACGAAGGAAGGTTCGTTCACATATGCCAAGGTAAACTGCGGCGGGATACCACAGCGTTTTTTTAATCTGATGTGTGTACTCAATAAACGGCACGTGGTGATGATGTAGGTAGCCGTACCCCACAGAGGTCCGACGCATACCCAATATCTGTGCGTTAAAAGATACAGAAACTGTAAAATGGGGTACCCTGTATGCTTAAGAATTGGTCCGGTTTACGAGGGCATACGTGAAGCAGCCTAAAAGTACATGTGCCTATGAAGTAGTCATTCCAGCAAACAGACATTGATAGTACTGATCGATCTACCAGGTATCTGTATTTGAATAATGCTGCATTGGATGAAAAATATTCTGTATTTTCTGTTATCATAATAGTTGTCTGGAGATTCCCAACAGCAGTTTTGAATAGTGCAAAATTAGAAATCACTGAATCAACACAATCGTGGCAAATATCAATGTCAAATTTGAAGGCCACCTTCCACATTGTGCGGTTATCTTTGACTAAAAATATTACGTGAATTATTTCCGTGATTGATTTGTAGATAAGCTTATGAAAAATAACCTATAGAGATTGAAAATATGGAATAATTTCTCTCAATGTTTTACATCAGCCAGGTTTAATAAAGATAGCAACATCTGTATACAGGCACATCCATAGAGTTAACGTATCAAATGAGGTAATATTCTGGACAACTACACTATACCCAAAGGTATGGCTCCATAGCAATGATTAATACATGTATGTTGAATCATATATTGAAGTATACGTGGCTGAAAATGATCCTATGTTACATTTACAGATAACAAGAAACTCTGTGTGATACCAGCTGTTAAATGGAGATGGGCTGTAGCAAAGATAGCTAGAATAATACAAAATTTGGTAAATGAATATGTGGCTCGTAGGCTAGCATGTGTTTGCATTGTATGCTAGAAGCCGCGTATGCGACCATCCTCTGTGCAGACAGAGTTTGTGAGGACTCTCATATTATTCTACCCAGCTGCGAGGTAGCCCATCTTCACTTTAAACTAGTACATGTAGTACAAACATCGGTCCTATCTTCATGTACATGTAGTATGTTGTCATGATCATTAGGGAATAAAAAAAACATGCATCATAAAGAATATGGATTCATATCCTTTTACACAAAGTTAATGTCCTCTTAGCTGTTAACACACAAATTATGATTTGAAAAACAGACCAATTACAGCTACATCGTGTAAGAAATACAAAGTGCTGACGGTAATAATCTGGCACTAAGTGGACCGAAAGCTTCAGTCTCTGATATCGATGGTTGTTCTGCTGTGTTTCCACTCACAAATCTGAACACAGCGCAAGTACCACAGAGATATAGATGTACTATAAGATTGTGTGAACAGACCCTAATATTGTGGAATGATTAATGCCTCTGACTTGATTATCTTGCATGTTTTAACTACTGTACATATTTGTAACACTAAAAAGATGCTACTTGCATCACAGTCGCTCGATCTGGAAAAATACATGGACTGATTTGAACGAACTGAAGAAGAAAAAAATCCTGAAATATGCACCTTTATTCCGGTAACTAAAACTCGCAAACCAGTGAGTTTGCCATTCAAATCTCTTACTTTTTTGTAGATGACCATAAGAGATACTTTCAAAGAATTCAGCTTTGATTAGTCATAGAAAGTGATTTTTTTTATGTTGCCTATTGAAAATATTATTACCTACATGTACATTGTACAATGAAATAAAATAAAAGATAATTGCAGTGATGACATCTGTCAGATCTATTTAACGCCAAGTAGCTCCACATCAAAGATCAGTGTTGCATTGGGTGGAATAGTAGAAATATCTGTCAAGGAAAACAACTGTAACCACATATATTTTTCTAATTTCTATTTGATCTTCATCTCCACAGTCATTTAAGAATAGCCCATACCTTTCTCAACTCAGAAATTCTCAAAAAGGAAGCTGTTATATTATACTAGTATCAATTGTCATTGGTGAATGCAGGCAAACCCTAAGATATAATT
This sequence comes from Strongylocentrotus pallidus, assembly GCA_030265145.1. NCBI lineage: Eukaryota > Metazoa > Echinodermata > Echinoidea > Camarodonta > Strongylocentrotidae > Strongylocentrotus > Strongylocentrotus pallidus. Next base: position 11,790,309 of record JARBES010000117.1, read on the forward strand.
ACAGTTGACAGAAGAGAAAGTAAATCAAATTTTGCAAACAAATTCAACGATACATACAGATGCTCTATGCTGCATTACCACAAATATATACAAACTCATTTTTAAGTAGGAGATATGTCATGCTGGACAGATTTGTGCATGCTATTGGAAACAAAAAGATCTATGACTCAGGACAATGCCCCAGATTTTAGAAGTAAATTTGCATTCCATTCATGCAATGACGTAAAAGAAACCATCTGGAAGGAATTTGAAAAGGGTGATTATGTAGTATGTGAAAGAATTAGTGTACACTGTCAGGTACTGGAACCATCAAAATAATAAGACATTGACTCAGTCTAGCTGGAAGTGACAAGTATTGCACACAGAAATGCGTACGTGGGACTACACAAACATGTGGCAGGAAAGTTTGGTCCGAATATTGCAGCTAATTTTTGTCACATTTTGAATTTGAAGACATCTGAAAGGCAACCCTTTTCAGGGAACATTTGCTCTCTGACATTCAATACTAATATAAAAAGAAACGCCTTACAAAAGTTATAGTTCACCTTAACAAGAACCCAACCCTCTCTTTCAAACCAGTAGTTTACTGAAATTTTGTTGAAAAGGATATGTTCCCTTGACCCCGGCAGCACCATATGCATAGTCGGGCGAGCAAGTCAGTTTAGCCTTCTCTCCAACAGACATCTGTAAAGGTTAACAAAACATTCTTTGGTATCCTGATTCAGATAAATACATAAGTCGATATTCTGGTGCTAGTGTAGTTCCGTATCCATTTTTTTTAGCAGTTTCATAACCATTCTTAGCAAAGGAATTTTAGCCCAATTTTTTACTAATTTTAATCATAATCATATATCACATTTTCCACCTGAATTTGGATCACATCCGACATCGGGAAGCCTCCGTTTAGGGCTTCGATGTCGACGTCGTCGCTCAGTACCGTCTCTACGCTATAGCTCTGCACCTCAAACTGAAGCTATCAGTCTAAAATTATGCAAACTTCTCGTATAGCTTATGGTATCTTGCATGCGCGTTATACCATAAAGCATACACGAAGTTTGCATAATTTTGGACTGGTAGCTTCAGTTTGAGGTGCAGAGCTATAGCGCGTAGAGACGGTACTGAGCGACGACGTCGACATCAAAGCCCTAAACGGAGGCTTCCCGATGTCGGATGTGATCCAAATTCAGATGGAAAATGCAATATATGATTATGATTATGATTAAAGTTAGTAAACAATTGGGCTAAAATTCCCTTATTTAGAATGGATATTAAACTGCTAAAAAAATGGATACGGAACTACACTAGCGCCGATATTCTTACAATATTCTTAGGATTTCTAAAAACAGATCTGGAAAACAAAACAGAGAATTAAACAGAGAAACATGAAAATTCCATCATCAAAATCCCAATTAATTACATCAAAGTAGTGCTGTAGCCGAACCGAACAGAAGTTCGCCAAACATGGCACTTCCGAACCGAACCAAACGCAAAGGCCTGGTTCGGATGTTGGGCAGAAAAATGTAAACGCTTTCTCAAGCTAATTAACTTGTCATTTTGTACCTAATTCTCATGTCATGATTGCTCATTCTATATTTACTTTTTTCCCATGATTCTTGTAAAATTGCAAATAAAACACGATTAAAGACGGAAATATGAATGTAAGTACTACTTTTCTTCACATATAGGTACGTTTAAAGCACTTTTTTTAATTTGAAATTTGTGCCCGTCGGTAGCAGTGTTTTTCATCAGGAGCGGTGGGCAAAAATCCTCCGTGCTGGTTGGGCCCGCCCAGCCCGCCCAGTGCCGACCACCGTAGCTATAACGCTGCTTGCTGTTGTATTACCGAACCCCGAACCAAACAAATTTCGGGTAAAAAATTGCCAAACTCTGCCGAACCGAACCCGAACATGGCGCCTGACTTACGGCACAAAACTACTTCAAATGTCAGAAAGTAACAGTCGTAAACAAGCCATTGAGGCTCATCATATTATGATTAAATCTTTCTAGTCTAGGACAATGGCAGTAGTGCTCAGTGAGTTTCAAACCATCTTTTAGATACTCTAATGCCTAGTACGAATATACTTGCTTGAAATTGAACCATGGATAATACTACCCTGAATATTACTGCGCTGGATGACACTACCCTGGATGACACTACCCTGGATGACACTACCCTGGGTGACACTACTCTGGATAACCCACCCTGGATGACACTGTACCCTGGATGACACTACCCTGGATGACCCACCCTGAATAACACTACCATGGATGACACTACCCTGGATGACCCACCCTGTATGACACTACCCTGGATGACACTACCTTGGATGACCCACCCTGGATGACACTACCCTGGATGACACTACCCTGGGTGACACTACCCTGGATGACCCACCCTGGATGACACTACCCTGAATGACCCACCCTGGATGACCCACCCTGAATGACACTACCCTGGATGACACTACCCTGGATGACCCACCCAAGATGACACCACCCAAGATGACACCACTCTGGATGACACTACTCTGGATGACACTACCCTGTATGACACTACCTTGGATGACACTACCTTGGATGACCCACCCTGGATGACACTACCCTGGATGACACTACCGAGGATGACACTACCATGGATGACCCACCCTGGATGACCCACCCAGGATGGCACTACCCTGGATGACACCACCCTGGATGACCCACCCTGGATGACACTACCCTGGATGACACCACCCTGGATGACCCACCCTGGATGACACTGCCCTGGATGACACTACCCTGGATGACACTACCCTGGATGACTCTACCCTGGGTGACCCACCCTGGATGACTCTACCCTGGGTGACCCACCCTGGATGACACTACCCTGGATGACCCTACCCTGGGTGACCCACCCTGGATGACACTACCCTGGATGACACTACTCTGGATGACACTACCCTGGATGACACTACCCTGGATGACCCACCCTGGATAACACTAACCTGGATGACCCACCCTGGATGACACTACCCTGGGTGACGCTATCCTGGATGACACTACCTTGGATGACACTACCTTGGATGACCCACCCTGGATGACACTACCCTGGATGACACTACCCAGGATGACACTACCATGGATGACCGACCCTGGATGACACTACACTACCCTGGATGATGTCCATTACCTTCGCAACACCTTCATCCCATGCTTTGATGACCTGTCCTGTTCCAATCTTGAACTGAAAAGGCTTGCCACGATCCTTCGACGAGTCAAACTTCTTTCCATTCGTCAAAGTTCCTGCAAATATTGGGACAAGTCAGTAATGTTAATCTATTTGATATACAAGATGTATACTTCTATTTAAGCGATAGATTTTTAATCTTGAAAACTTGAGAGAAACAAATTTTTTACCCCATGAAGGAAATATAGAAAAACTGTTTAGAGCAGTGTATCCGCTGCTCATTAGCCCACAACAATGAAAGTTTACAATAGCTGCATTTACACTCCCATCAAAAAATCAAAACTTTTTCCCACATTCCTGTGTTTATTCGGTAGTCACATACAGATTTAGCATTGCAAGTTTAGCAATTTCAAGCAAACACGATGAAACATCAAGATCAAAATTTGCAGTTTAAATGCAAACTTTGGTAAGAATGCAATTTCTGCTCATGTGGTTCCTCGCTTCCGTGCTAACGCATGCAGGGCAACTGACCAATCGCGCCTGCGCACTGCTCACCAAAGAAATTGGTACGAGCAAAGAAATTGGTACGAGCAAACTTCAACATTTTTTAAATGTTTTTTTTTAATTTTTAGTAGTGAAAATGGTACTAAAAAAATGTTATGATTTTTCAAAATGGTGTTTTTGATGTTTAAATGGGCTTAATATGTCAGGTTGACGAACTTTTCATGACATTTTTTTAAATAAATTAATCTAAGACAATAACAATGAACAGATAAATGATTTTACTCACCTGTGTAATGAACTGAAACCGTCTGGCCCTTCTTGGGGTAGGTTGTTGCTAAAATTAAAGGGAATAAAATGAAAAACTATTATGAAAGGGAAATCAAATGAATATTCATACTAATAGCGTACTAATAGTAGGGTGTCCGAACGATTTTTCAATTTTCCCTTTTGGATCGTTTTTCAAACTTACGCAATCCGAATGCACACACGCAGTACCATATTTGCCAGCGATAAGGCCGCACTGCCGCATAGGCCGCACCCCTAACTTTGACATTTCGTAGAGATAAAAAAAAATAAAAAAGACCAAACAAAACTAGACATAATACTTGTTTGGAACAAGTATAGGTGGGCTGGTCAACTTAAATTTGAAAACAAAATAGAGCAAAATTAAGCGAGATACTGCTTGAAAATTCTTAAAAAACACTATCATGTAGATTCATTACGTGAACGAAATTCACCTTCTATAGTCATAACACGCAAATTATGAAATTTCTGACATGA
>JARBES010000117.1:11866630-11879682 GCA_030265145.1 Strongylocentrotus pallidus
AGAGACAGGAAAAGAGGATTTGAATTAGAATTTGAGTACACAAGTGCATGTCTCTTAGGTACTTGTAACCTCATGTATTTTTTTATCATTATAATCATCATGAAAGTTTGCTACAGCTCATGAATAAGAGCAACAAACAACAGTGGCAGTAATATCATGATGTATCAGATGACACATGTGCCAATCACTTGTCATAAACCTTCCAGGCTCATGTGTTAAATAGAAAGATACAGTAATAGAGAATCGATCCTGGTCATTGTAGATTATGCATCATTTTTTTGTAATAGATATCCGGAGGAAGAAACTGAAACACGTTTAGGTCAGCTTAATAACCTTTAATACTGATGTTGATTCTCCTTGCCAATTTCTTCCTTTTTTAATTATGGTAGTTTGTAACATTGCACCATTTTATGGAGAGTCGACAATGACATCTGAGCGATACTTGAAGCAGCATGTACATGTTAGTAATCTTTTATTTTTGTTTAAGTGTTCAGAAAGTTAAAATTGACAGAGAACGTCAATGCTCAAGTACCTGTAACATGAGAAATCATACAGTATCAAATTTCTGAAACTTGTGGTTATATTAAGTATTAATGCAGTTAACAACAAAATAAGTATGGTATACAGTTAATAACTAAATTATTTGTACCCGTATCAAGTTTTTATATAATTTGTGAAGAATATGAGATTTGATTTGTCTTGATTTACGATTCATGAGAATGTGACATATTAAAGCTTACATCTAAAAGTGATCAACAGAGGCCTCAATTCAAGCAGTTTCACCAGTCCATTTTTCATAATTGAGTTACGAAAAACGGAAGACATACAGATTTACAAGGGGTATGAATAATTCAGTTGTTAACTGCATCTATTACTAGCAGGAGTATCTGATCCCCTCACTTGTGCGGTTGTGAAAAATTGATTAATTATTTTATTAATTTTCTTTGGAGTGAAAGTAACTTTCACTATTAAAAAACATGCCCAATTTTAAAGTTGTCCCAACCTTGTCCTGGGAAGGTAGGATTGCTTACAACAAAAACAATAGAAAGAATAGGGAGGACGTTTTTAAATCATTCTTTGTGGTTTTGGTATGACACATCACTATTATTAATTGTCCCCTGTCTAGATGTATATCTGTAAGTACTTGTAAATATATGTGATCTTGTTTATACTACCGGTACTTGTTCTGCAAACACAGACTCTAGATGCACTTTCCAACAAATATGTTAAGTCTTGAATGAAGCCTAACTACCGGTAAGCTTAGAACCGAAAGTCTGCGAAATGCACCTCAAAGACTAGTAAGATGGCATTTTGAAAAGGGTGGGGGTACGTGCGAAGTACACATGTGCATAGAGAGGTGGTACAGGGTATGTGAACGCGCACATACGTGCGCGTAAACACAAGTACGTACAACTCGGTAGGCTAGGCCATCTCTTTCCAAATTTATTAATTTATTGAATTTTCTCTAAAAAAAAAAGAAAACAAATATATATAGGGTCTAAAAAGAAAATAAGCAGAAGGAAAGGGGATGGAAAGAGAAAGAATCCTAAAAATAGTCATTTATGACATGAATTTGTACATATAATGTATATATATATAAATAATTCATAAAACAGTGTGTGGCAAAAATAGTCAACTGTGACTGATTGCCAAACAAAATCAAATCAAGAAGAAGAAGAAGAAGAACTTTGAAAAATTGCAGATAATGAATAATTAGCATATTGTAGTATAGCAGAGTACCTGTTTTAGAATCACCAGAAGTTAGTGTGTCTACAAAGTCGCCGCGGCATCGGAGGCGCAATGCATTATGGGAATGTTTATTACTGTATGCGGTAGCGAGAATTGTTTATGCATTCTCTTGGGTATAATGTCATCAAGACCAATGTTAACAAACCCAAATACGGTACAGCACCCATAAAGTGAATTTTATTAATCTCCCCTAGATTACATCATCAAAGCAGATCTCCCCCATGTCCAATATTTCAAATATTAGACATGGATGCAATATTCAAGTATAGATAATTTCAGCAGTGCGATCAAGTGAGAGATTAAAATTTAGACCATGCTACCAAAAATATCCATTGAATGTCAATCACTGGGGCTGTGGTCATTAGCCTGCCAATCAACATACAGAACAGGATATTAAGATCAATTATTATTTATTGTGGTATACAATTTCATAGCCTTGTTATTGAAAGTGCTGTACTTCACTTACTTGTTGCACAGGGGATCACAACATTGAACCCGGGTTTATTGTTTATCTATTCATTTTATTTGATTTTATTCTTATTTTTTGTTTTGTTTTATTTTTTTTATTTTTTTTTATTTCATTGATTTTTTCTTCTTCTTTAAACAAAATTATGTTTTTATTATCAGTAGTATTATTAGTATTGTTTCATTTTTTTTTTTAATTTACATATATTTATATATTTATTTATTTGGATGGGGTTGGGTCCAGAGTAACATTTTGGGGCCCATGTGTACCAGTCCCCTGTAAATATCAAGCTACAATTGATTCAGGTCAGTTGTAACTCTCTGTAAGATTAGATCCACAAATACATGTACGTCTTAAAAGGAGGGGAACTTTACCCTCTTAGGAACTACCGGTACTTGTCAAACCTGCTTTAGCGACCACCTGTATAGAAAGACCAACTGTCTACAGAGACCACACTTTTTGTTTCCCTTGAAAATGTTTTCTCATCGAAACATGTACTAAAGGAACCTGTACATAAAGACCACCTGCCTATAAAGACTACTTTTCTTGTCTCCTTTAGGTGGTCTTTATAGACGGGTTTCACTGTATATCGATATCTAATTCCTGAATTCTCTCCCTTTTCTGTCTTTTTTCTTCAGAAGTGGAGTTTTAGAATGGAAGGAACCATTGACATCTCACTCTCGTTTCTTGTTTTGTTTTGTTTTTCAGTCTGTATACATCACTACACCCTCGCCCACCATAGCAGAGGACATGGCGGACCTGATAGACGGGTACTGCCGACTCGTACTCAATACAGAACAGTCACTAATCATTCGAGCCCAACAAGGTAATTATGAATGAAAAAAAAATCATTTTAGAATGAAAGCAGGCCTGCAGTGTAAAAATGATGCACTGGCTGGAATGCTCCCCAGGGAGTGGAGAATGTGCATACATTGTGTGCGGGTAAGCCTGAATCCGATGACCGGGTTAATAATATGATTGCAGGGCCCTCAGGGAGAACAGTATGAATACTGATGAGGCTATCCTGGGTAAACAAGACATATTATTATTATTATTATTATTATTATTACATGAATTTGTCAGTACTATAACGCCCATGCTCATGACCTGACTAATGAGTAGCTATTGCTGACGTGTACTCAGCACATCACATTCGCTGATCATTGGAGCACACCATGGTGAATACCCCTACATATTAGATCTAGGGGGTGTTTCACAAAGACTAAGATCGACTTAAGTTGGACTTAACTATGGCAGGCGTTTCATGCCAGTAGTTCCTGCTTAAGATGTGGAGTTTACTATTGTAATCAATTTCTGCCCCTAAAAAGTCTTGATCCATGTGTGGAATTAGACGGAAATTACCCCAAAGAAATTTCAATCTTTGGATAATTCCTTTTCCTGCAACAATGAACTATCCAAAAAAATGTAAATTCTGTAGATTTATGATTTCCATGCCTTTGAGAGACCAATGCCAGGAAAGGTGAAGGCAACCAATGGCATGAACGGTCTGCCATAGTGCAAGTCCAACCTACAGTAAGTCAATCTTAGTCTTTGTGTAACACTCTTGTGTAACACTCTTATGTAAAATAAGGTTGCATTTATAGAGTAATACCCTCTGTAGAAAGCCACAAGGATAAAACTCGCCTCTTTTTGGCAATGAGTTATAGAGCTGAGAACTACATGCATAAAGGCATCCCATTCTCAGAAAACAGTGTGTTTTTATACTGTTAGATAAATGTTTGGAGCGAGTGCCCATCTCTCAAAAGTGCATCCATCTATGAGCTATACAGGAACACATTTCTCTCCTGGTTTTCATTTGCGAATTAGCTGAGCAGAATGCATGTTACTAACCAACCATTAATTTTTTAAGTAATGTGACAAGTACTGAACATGTATTGATGCATCACAGACTGCACACTCATATTTGAACCCTTACTAACAGTAACAGTCTGACATGGGTTATAATCCCGTCTTCGGTCTATCCCTCTCTTTATTATTCATCCATCTATCCATCTATCTGTCTCCATGCAATCATTCAAATGAGAAGGCTATTCAGAGGTTCATATCCCTAGAGATAAATCCGCTGTCATAACTTACGCTTCCAGTAAGTATTCCCCGCCAACTTCATGTACATGTACAAGATGCAATATTTGGTGGCCTTCCAACCTATCCACTATTTTGTTCAGCAACTTGAGCTTTGTTGTATTTCTTTATTGTCCTCGGTATTTATATTGCCTTAGTTTCTTCTCCTTTTAGTTTTCCATGTGCTACTATATCATCAAACCTGAAAAACTTGTGGAATGTTTTTTTAATGAGAAATTATTCATTTTTTGGTGTACATATTTAGTTCAACATATTTTGTTTGAATGTGTTGCAAACAACTGTTGTGTAAAATGCTATATTTCTTTATTTTTCCTTTAATAGTGAACACATTTGTTATTTTATATTATATTTTGCTAGATTGTATACTGTACAGGTATGTGTGCAAGTGTTGCACAGTTCCATGTACTTGCTCCTTGATTTTCTTATTTTCTTTTTTATATCAAGTTAACATCCATTTTTGTAATATTGAACAAAACAAAATAAACTGGCTCTTCTGTTATATCAAGGAGTTACAAGGCTGAATCTTTAGCACTGTGTTATCCTGCATTGTTCAACTTATGTTTAATTTGATTCATGTACATACATGTACAGTATATCAATCAACAGTTTCTCTCTTTCTTCCTGCAAATTTTGTTTCTTCAATGCTGCTGTAATATTTTGTCGCCCTCCTTTACCATACACTGTATGAACAGCCCGGTATACATGCTGCAGAACTGTAACAACTATATTACTTGATGTATTTGTTTTCTTATGATGTTACAGTACACTTTCCTTGTCACATGACTTTTGTACAGACCAGTAGATCGATGTAATTAGAACTTTGTCATATTAGCTATGATTTTGCTTATTCTTTTATCTTTGTTCAAAATGTGCCGTAAAATTAGCTACTGTCCTTGGTTTCTGTGATGTCACTTTCATTTTAGGTCATCGTCTTATTCTTGATCATAAATAATATATTATTTATAGTACTGTATGTTTCGATGCTCTTTCAATTGCTGTAGATGACTCCCTTTTATTGATGACATTGTTTTCTGTTGTATGGACAATTTCTGCTCTTTATTACAATTGTCATACAGTTCACTGTAAAAGTAATTAATTATGTTTTGACAATTTGTGCAAATATATGTAAGATGGTTAGGATGTACTGATGTTTTGTCTTTCATTTGTCATCCCCCCCTCTCTCTCTCTCTCTCTTTCTCTCTCTCTCTCTCTCTCTCTCTCTTTTGCTCTCTCTTTCTTTCTCTCTCTCTCTCTCTCTTTCTTTCTCTCTCTCTCTTTTTCGCTCTCTCTTTCTCTTTCTCTCTCTCTCTCCCTCTCTTTCTTTCTCTCTCTCTCCCCCTCTCTCTCTCTCTCTCTCTCTCTCCCTCTCTTTCTCTCTCTCTCTGTCTCTCTCTCACTCACTCACTCACTCACGCTCTTTCTGTTTTTGTTTAGTGTTGGAGTAATATTTGCACATACAACCATAGTAATAATTTTGTGTTCTGTGAAATATTATTACAATGTACGGTAATGTGATGCATTGCTATTTTATGGAGAGCTAAGGAATTCTGCAGAAGTCCTAAAGTTTCTCTCTACCTTTAATGGCAATACAGTCAAGTCTTCAAAGTATTAATTATTTTAAGCAATAAACTGTAGAGTCTGGAGAAGAAGACTAGAAATTGGATAGGGTCAATTTAGTCCTATCTGACCCCGAGTGAGAGATTTGATTTGCTCAATAATCATGATTTGACATTTTTCTGTCATCTAGATTATTTGAATGATTCTGGGATGGATTGGACAAAATGAGTCACCTACATCGTCATGGCGATATCTCAATCTTCATTCCTACTTCTACTGTATATCATATGTTTGAATGCTGTTTAGTCATGTATTATTATGACCTTTCAAAGGAATATATCTAGGCCAATGTTTTAATTTGATTTTTGAAATGACTAAGGTATTACAATTGTAATGATTGCTACATGTACATGTTCATTTGAAACACGTTTGCTGAGAGTGATAAGGATGTTATCTTGTATACCTTTACATAGAGTTGATGCAATCCTGGCTCTCGGTAAATTATTTTCATCACATTTAGTAATCAGATTCAAAGATTCTAGGGGTGGGAAGATATTTTGTAGGAAATACAAACATTTTGTCTATTCATTCATATTGTTTCTCTCAAAGATCAAAATGTTTGGATTCTCTTGTAGAATATAGGAAATATGTCAACCTGTCTGTAAGACCATGTAAAGCATAATACCAGGGCCCCGTCTTACAAAGAGTTGATATCAATCGCAACTTCAATCGCAACTACCGGTATGTACATTAAGAGATAGGAGACTGCAAACTTGCGATTGATTGGAGGACTTAAGACTGATTTGGATCAATCTTAACTCTTTGTAAGACGGGGCCCAGAGCTCTGTCTTAAAGAGTTGCATGCGACTGATTTGAATCAATCGCAAGTCCTCTAATCAATTTTAAGTTGTCGGTCTCTTATCTCTTTTTAAGTTGCGATTGATTTTAATTGCAAATAAGTTGAGATTAATCGCAACTCTTTATGAGACGGCTCAGGAGATTCATGTAGGATGAGCATCTTTTTTTGCTGGAATCAAAAACATCTTTTTTGGCGCGAGCTTTCCATGTACATGTAGTTTTCTCTTTTCGAAGGTGTTCTAGAAAACATTGGGTAGTCATAACACAGTTATTGTTGAATCTTGCTCTGAATTTAGTAAGTGATTTAGATTGGTGTTGAAGTGATAATTAGGTGGTGTCTGGAGAACGTCTATGATGTGTCAACTCTTATTCACTTGCACTGGGACGAAGAACACAACAAACTTAGAAGTCAATGGTTGGGACTTCTCCCTCGCATGGAGGTTTCATAGAAATATTTAAATGTTTTGATAACTAAATAATTTCAACAATTAAAAGCAAATTCATCCTTAAATGAAATCAGCTTTATTATTCTTGTACATTAAATACAAACATTAAAAGGAAAATATGTTAGATGCTGCTTATAATTATCGGTTGCACCATGTATGTGAGAGAGAGGGGGGGGGGGGGGGGAGGATTGGGGAGTCTTGAAAGTCCTGAAAATATGTTGTAAACGTTCAAGAATAGAAAAGGGTTTTATTCTTCATATCAAAGGATGAAATTAAAATTTCACATTCCAGAATTATTTACAGTTTTCATTTCATTATGAAACATTGTACCTTAATAAGTTATTTATGCTTCACGAAAACTGGAGAATGTTATTCACCTATAAATTTGATAGTGTTATCAGTCGGAGCAGTAACTTTTCTAACCAGCCTTTTGAATATATATAGCTTTGAAAGATATTTTGATGTAATATTAACTGGAAGATTAAATTGAAAATGATATTTATTGAATGAAATGAAATCAAAATCATGGAGTTTAGACTGAATGGTATTCATTTTGAGGCCAAATTCAGTATTGCATGTGTTCCCAATTCTATCAATATCAAGGCTAGTCTCTTGCATGAATGTACATGCTCAAAGTAGAGAGAATACAGAACCCACTCCCTATCTTGTTTCTTGAGGGTATATTCAAGATGATTCACATAAAATTAAGAGACCTTTAGAGAGTCCAGCGCTAGCCAGCCCCTTAAAGGCCCACTGCACTACTTGTAGCTACTTGCGCCCTCTATACAACAAACAATGCCTACCGGTAATCGGTGACCATTGGTCCCCCATGATCCTCTTTTTCTTATGATATTTGAGAGCTGAGTTGATGAGATAACCACCTGTCTAGTGACCTTGCAGTGTGGTCTAATCCTTCCTTTGCACTAGTAATGACGGGCTTTAAGTGTGTCATGCTATTGTCTTTCACCAGCACAAGAGTGTGGTATGACTAATTGCTTGATGATAGGGTACAGGCCGAAAATCTAAATTTCATTTGTGACGGCTAAATTAAAGTCTTTAAACTAAAGTATTTTAAAGTTCTTTAAATGTATGTATGGAATTACTTTCACGATTTTGAGGAGCGGTTCAGATTAAAGAATTTTATGCTACAAAAAAATTGAATCACATCTACCTCGGCCCTCAATATTTGCAGTTTGAGGGTGTACATATGTATCGCTTGTAATTTCATGCCTCTTATAATTTGTTTTTAAATTTAAAAAGGGGATAATAACCAGACGCACGAACAAGACGGACGACAGACCAGAAAAACAATTACATTACACACCGAGTGGCCAGGAATTGGTCGGTGTGAAGTCGATGTGGAGTCGATGTGGAGTCGGGTTGGCAATACAATGGAGATACATGTATTAAACATAACAAAAAAAAGGGATGGCTCAGTCGTAGAGCAGTGGTCTAATAACCGGTAGGTCCCGAGTGTGAAACCAAGCAAGTGTCCTTTGGTTTATTTAGGCTTAAATCCTCATTACCAAGTCTCTCGGAGAGGACTTACATGTAAGCCGTCGGTTCGCTGGTTGCTTACTTACTATGCATGCTTTCTTTAATAGCAGTAAGGTAAAACAAGCCATCAAACCATCGAAACATACTCATGTAACTAATGCAATATGCATTACAGGCTCATCCGAAGAGTTTAGAATTGTTACATTTCCAGACTCAACACAGAACTAATTTTAGCAGCGGCTATTTTTGGACAACTATTTGTTTTGGATTCTGCTTTTTAACAATGGAAGTCTGCTCCACATAACCATCGGCCAGCAATAACAATCTAAATTGTCTCCCAATTACACACCAGTGTCTCATTGTCTCAAGCAAGTGAGAATTCTTGTCGTCCAAAGAAAAGCCAATTATAGTGTCGCTCTTACCATCTATTCTTCTCTGACTGGAGCCAGCCAAAACAAATTCCATTCAATAAAGGCTGTAGTGCCCCCTTTCACATTTATTTATTGAATGCTTTAATGTTAGTTGTTGAGAGTTAATTGCTGGGCAAGTGTTTTTGTCTTTTAGTCTGTATCAAGACACATTTTAATACTTCAGTCACACTGACTCCACATTGACCGATTTTTGGCTATTGGGGGTAATGTGATTTTTTTTGGGGGGCCCGTAGTCGGGTCGGGGTCGGTCTCGTTTAAAATTGATTATAGTACATTCATGACATATCCTTTGCAGCAGAGTGATTATAAAGTACAATCTATTTGTAGTTGAGTTGAGGTAATTGTTTTGCATACAGACAATCTACAGTTCGAGTGCAGTAAATGGTCGTTCAAAGAAATAATGTACTTTTATCATTTTCATATGCAGCCACTGATTTATGGGATAACTTGCCGGAATACCTTAAAAATATAGAAACATATGAAAGTTCAGAAGTAATTTGAAAACATATCTACACCTACCGATATTTAGCACTTTGTAAGATCTCGCAATCATGAACCCAGTGTAACATTTCCCATCCTTCTGTATTCCGTTCTGTAAAGCGCATAGAGATATGCAATTATGGCTATGCGTTATGCTTTACGAAAACGTTTCATTATTGATATTATTATTTAAAAGTGTGAAAGGGGGTATTATCTTTTCCACCTGTATATCTTAGAGCTGTACTCATTGAATACAAGAGTAACACCTTGCCCCTAGGGGGGTGATAATGAATGATGATACAATTAAATTACCCAATCCCATTGTTCCTTACATCATTAACACTCCTTGTTAAACCAATCAGAGACTTCCTGTCTAGGGGCTTTCCCTGTCTTCACCTGATCTTAGTCTCAGCCAAACTCGTCTTCAGACCCAAGGTGTGTTGTCTTTGATGTTTGAAATACGATGTTCGTGATGAACGATATTGTCTCGTTGAATACGTTAACCCACATACACTGTATGTTGTCTGTTGAGAGCAGAAATGTATGGTTTTACCTTACATGTATGTAATACCCTTCTTACAGTACTTTCAGATGATGACTCATTTGAAACTGGTACAGTTAACAACTCACCCAGCATACCCTTACCATGTTTTTAATTTTGTTTAAGTATGTGAAAAATTGATTTGTCCCGATTTATGTTTTTTTCTGTGAATGTGAGATATTACATCTTACGTCTATATTAAAGTATTCAACAAAAGCCTTAATTCAAACAGTCCACTTCTCGTTCTTGATTTACAAAAAATATGGAAAACCTCAAATTTACAAGCCTATAGGGGTACCATATGGATAATTTAGATAAAACTTGGTGTTATGACAATATTTATAAGCTGGCTATGGAGTGACACTGTCTTCAAATGTGGTCTCTCTCAATTCATATTGTTGAATGTTTAATACTATATGTACGGTATTGTGGAAATACTTTTTCCCTTCGGCCCTTTTTAGGTGTTAATTTGACACTTATGTTTTTATAGAGTTGCAACAAGTACTAAAACTCTTGGTGTACCTGCTGTTTAGTTGATGGCATAAAGTCTGCGATACAGACTAACTTTTGCCAGCTCCTAGTCTCAACCAATCAATCTTCTCCCTGGACCATGTGCCAGGAGATCTACTCTGTCAATCACCTTACCCCAAGCCCCTCCCACATTCGTCATCAACAACATGCACCTAGCTACTGTACACATGCACCCCAATCCAAACCCCCACAGTGCAGAGCCCTACTGCACCCAAGCCTTACAGCTAATCCACAAGGCATAAGCTTGCGTAAGGCCGTCGAAACTTCACCCCCGCTACTTTTGAAAGTTGTATTTCCTGTCCTTGCACCGTGTGTTGTGACGATCGAGGCAAGGTACAGGTCCGGAAATCTGTAAACCCTCTCTCGATTGTCTACCTGGTTTCCTGGTTTCCTTCAGTAAGTTTGAAACTCTAGAATGGATTCTTGAAACTTTCTTTTAAACCTCTGAGGAGTATCATGTACAGTGACCATTTCAAGTAAAGAACAGGTCTGGAAACCTCACTCAAATGTCTACTTAATTTCCTCGAGTCAAATTTGCAACTTTAAAATGGATTCTTGAGACGTTGTCACCTGCGACGGGTACTGATACCGATGATGCTCTTGGAGATTGTCTCGCGATGGACCAATCATTGATTATTCACTCTACATGGATTTCTATTGTATTTGCTAGCCTAGAGTGTCCATGACTGGCTGGAAGTTCTGGTGACCTCCGTTTTTGTTTCGATCCAAATTAGGACCTGCCGACTCATTAACAACATCGTTAGAGGGATAATAAATAGGAACTTTTCCTGTGCCAGGAATAGAATACTGATCAATTGTTATTTCATCTGTGATGCGCTATTTTGATTAACAGTCAGTGTACCTGTTGAATCTCATATCATCTGGTTTTGTCTACATGTATGTTTTCTTTTAGTGACGCATACATATGCCATATGTTTTCAGTGCACAATAACAGCTAAATCTAAGTCTGCATGTACTTTTGAAAGTTGTTGTTTTGGGTAAAAGGTCTCTGTGAACTCAGGCCTTACAGTGACACAGACTGTTCATACAGAAACATTCTGGCTTCTGCAGCAACTTCAATGACAGCACTCACTTCAACATTATAACATAGAGGACAGGATCTGACTGGAAAGCCCTTCAAAAACTGTTTTGCTTCCAGGAACTTTTCTGCTTGAACTATTTTATTGTTACATGTAGTTAAAAACTGGTTACCTCCATCACCAACGTGACTAAACTGGATAGATTTATGTTGGACCTTCATATACATGTGCATGGTGCATCAACACTTTTCTTCGAAGTTGGTTAATACCTGACTCCATCAATTTTGGATGTTTGTTTCAGATAAATACTACTGAATGTCTTTTCTCATTTTGAAGGAATACGTTACATGGTGACCCCAATATCAATCAGTTGATTCCTAGGAACTTTAATAGTTTCAACTTCTGATGCTTGTGACGCAAGACTGTGACCTATGTCTCTGCAGCTTACAGCATCTCATTTGGATCAGCTCACTTGGAGAGATCTAAAGTTCTTCAAAGTTTGATGTTCTTCTACTTGTAACAAATTACTCACCCATTTTCTATGTGTGACCTTTGAAATTTGACCCTGATAAACACTTGTCCACAATGTTAATTCACACTCTCCTGCTAGCTTTCAACGCAGTCACACGGCGTTCCGCGAAAAAGGCGAAGAATGCCGTGCAAGACGTCATTCGTAAGTAGATTTTTTATCCAAGAGAACATTTGCACTTTGTTCCATTCAACCATTTAAAATCCATTTATTTTATTTGGTTGGTTTTGTTTAAAGTACCGTAGACATGATTTCTGCATTTTTCTTTCTTTGACATGCTAAAACTGCATTCTTTATACATGTAGCGTGGAAAGATATTTACTTATTTGTATCAAGATTGCATTTTCACTTTCATGAACAGGTGTAGATGTAGTTTTGATACTCTTTTTGTTGTGTATTCCATGTTTCTGTCATACATGTTAAATACTAAAATGTTTTATAACTAATGAATGATTCGTTTCGACTTATAGATATTATTTCGAATTATTTTTACAGTCATTATTCTTGACTTGCATCAGTTATAATGATGGTTGTGATATTTGAATGATTTCAGTTTTTATTCCATTATCAATATTTTATAATCAGTAACACTCTGTATTTGCACTGTTGGTATAATCTAACTTCAGCACAATCATTTTATTTGTCTTCTATTTCTGTGTTAAATCGAGGGGTCTTGTGTTTTATCGTTATGAATTGTTAGCTTGTTATTTTTCCAGGTAATTTGAGTATAAAGAAAAGATTTGAAGAGCAATTTTTGGGGACTACGTTTTCACAATGTTTGAAAGATGCGAGGGAGAGGGAGAGGAAGAGAGAGAGAGAGAGGG
>JARBES010000117.1:11992432-12005655 GCA_030265145.1 Strongylocentrotus pallidus
TGCTCTTTCTCACCCCGACCCCCCCGTCTAAATCCTTTATTCCTATCTCACTCCCTCTTTTTATTTTGCTCTTCTCTTTTTTTCTCACACCCCCCCCCCCCCCCACACGTGTCTTGATCATTTCCTCCCTCTTGCTCTTTTTCCTCTCTCTTTCTCCCTCTCCTCCTTTTTCACTTCCTTATTCCTCCCGTCTTTCCTCTAAATCCCTTTCACCAACTTTAAACTGAAGCGAACGAACCCGCGCTAGTCTCAACGGATTACACACATAAAAAACAATAGAGAGTGTATTTGATTTCATTCAACTTTATTTGTTTCAACACTTCTACATCAATTTAGTTTAATTTAAAAAAGTTGGCAACATGACATGTGCAGGTCAATATCTTCAGCAAATCCAGGCTTTAGAATTAAAAAATTTAAAAAGTAAAACACCGATTCTATATAAATGGGAGTGGGGAGGACAGTACATTATAGTCCACCCAAATTCGATTTGTAATTATGGTAATAAACAGCAACACAATACATGTATATTGTATAATACAGGTACTGTAGGCATTTTTTATAATTATAGCCTTTATCAAGCCTTTATTCTTGACAAAAAAGTACACAAGTCTACATGAGCTTTATTTCCTTTGAACAGAATGTCAGAACCCTGTAACAAACAATCAGCAACAAATTTATTGTAGCAGTCGTTGAAGACCCCTTTCTTAGTTTTAAGAATGACGAGATGGAACATCCATTTTAAAGGGATCCGGTAACTTTGTCTCAGATTCTGAAACAAAATTCTGGATTTAGCTCATGCTGCAATGATAATTATAAACCTTAAGGTCAGTCAGGAACCCCATGACTTTTACAAGCCGATCGCCTGTCCGATTATCAAGATATTTATGATTGTAATTAAAAAAATTGAAAACCGTTTGCCAAACGGTTTTCATAACACTACAGTCGTCGTGGGGAAAACGGGGGAAAACGGGGGAAAACGAGTATGGTAAAACCGGTCACTCAAAGATTTTAACTTTTTTGAGGCACTTTTTGATCATTTAATTTGAAGAGCAATATTTTTAGGGCTTCAATATTACACCATATCACAGACACTGATAACAGTAGGGTCGTGTATTTCAGATTTAACATTATTAAACGATCCCTTTAAGATTTATCATCTTCCCATGTCTTGATCATTTTCTTCCTCTCTTACTCTTTCTATTTTTCTTCTCTCTCTTTCTCCCTCTCCTCCTTTTTCACTTCCTTTTTGGGGGATCGAGAAAACTTAGATGCTTTTAAATTCTTCTTCAGTCTACATTAATGAAATATGATATCTTGGGGAAATATAGGCATTCCATATCAAATGCAGTAATGATACTCCCTTAACAAAATCCCCAAAATAATCAAAATGACGAGACAGCAAGCTAAAATTTTCCTCAAAAATATGGAACTTGGAAACGTTGATCACTTTATATAGAAGTAAAGGTGGAAGGCATCAAGTACAAATTTTATATATTTTAAAACACATGATAAAAAGATAATTGCTTAAGCCCATTGTGCTGCTCAGTGAGGCACTTGTACATCATGGCAAAAGAACATTATCATACACTTTAAAACTTTGAATACAAAAATAACTAAACTTTCAACAATGAACAATATCTCTACAATTCTCTAGATATAAATGCTGGCAAGAAACTTCAAACTTGAAATGTATTTGGCAAATTCAAGGGAACACGATAAAGATACAATCATCACACATGGAATATGCATATATCATCAAATACAAAAAGGATGTTCAGTAATCAAAGCAAAATGCAGGACTGACTACACTTTGGAAAAGGAAGCCATGTGAGCATCAGATCACACAGAGGAACTTTGGAGAAGAAAAGGGTAGGGCCCTCTTCATCCCAGGCAAACATGGAAGAGACGGCATGAGTTCTAGCTTACACATTAACTTATCGCATTAACAATAGAAAACTTCAGAAACACAGGGTGACATCCATTCCGATTGAAAGGAATCTCATTTCAAAACCCTGGCATTTTGGCTTCAGGTTTGATGATCAAGCTTCTCTTCTTCACACATCATCTATGAGCCATGAGTTGCTTGCTGAGATTCTCACGAAACTTCACTATTTTCAACATCTTGCGTTTTCCTGAGCGAGTGAACCTCTGATGGGCCTGGGAGTCTCTCATCAAGATGAAAGCGTTCGAAACTGCAACGTCGAACAGACACCAGAAGAGGTAGACCCACCATCGTGTACTCGCTCTAGCTGTTGGATGCGCTGTCCGTGATCGGTCCAGTCTTTCCATTCTACCCATGCATTCGTTGTACTCTTTGAGAACAGCTGGATACAGAACCTCCACCTTCTTACCCCGATGCTCCCACTCAAGTGTTGATGTGACTGTCGGATCATCAGCAGTGGATACAAGACGAACCACGTCACGGTTTTGCCATGCATAAGCATAGGCAGACATGCTGTCTTGTTGCACAACAGCGCAATCCCCTTGCCTTGTTACAGGAGTCTGAGAGAGAAGAGTGTGAGGAAACCCCTTGAGCTTCCTGCAGACTGTACCACGGGCCAGGATGTCCAGGCTGTGTAGGTTCTGGATGATCAAGGGTGAGGTGAAGTAACCATCCATGGTGATCACATGGTTGAATCCTCTGAGCCTCTGGCACAGCTCAGAGACCATACGTGATGGAAACCTCTTTTCCGGTTCCTTTTCCTCGTCCTCATGGTTCACTTCTCCGACGTACAACAGGAACTCGCAGCAGTACCCACTTACAGAGTCCGCCCTCATCAAAACTCTCATGTTATACGGCTTCTTGGGCATGAAGTGGCGGAAACTATCATTATATGAAATGTGAGAAGCATGAACCAAGCAGCTTGGATGAGGGTTGTACTCCTGCAAACACCTGACTAACACTTCATCTAGAACTGGTCTAACTTCATACAGTTTATCATAGTTTGGGTCACCTTCAGGACGTTGTTTCTTCTGGTCATTGGCACTAAAGTTCACACTGATTTCTCTGAAGCGCTTCACTTTCATAACTTTTGTGACATAAAACGTGCCCATGATTCTGTTCTTTGACCAGTACAGTTGTGCTTCAGGGAGGACAACCAAGCTCATGTATACCCGTATTCCTAGAAAGGCCTTCATTTCCTCTACCGACACTGGCTTCCATCTAGCAACATTAGGGTTGTCAACCCGCTTCTGTTCAGCAAACCGATTTGTTTCCTTGGCCAGAAGTTCGATCAACGATGGAGGAAACATCAAATAGAAGAAGTCCAGCTCATTGGCTACAGCCTCAAGGGGATTTGTTGGTCCGGGTAGAGGACCTACAAAAGCTCCGGCCTTGTAACTATGGAGTTCTTTTGACCACTGCTCATTTGGTTTAGCGCTATCGTCCATACTACCCACACTTGCATCTTCATCATCATCGTCATCATCATCTAAACCAGTATCCAAATATTTGTCATAAAATTCACAGTCTACTTCATCAGGAGGAAATGCCTCTGGCTCAAAATCGTCATTATGGATTCCATCCAGATTGTCATCATCAGAGGCATCATCCATATCTTTAGCATCTTGGAATTCCTTGAAATCACTCTGCTTGCCTTCACTTCCACCATGCATCTCCACCAACTCATTGGAATCGTCACATTTAGCCATCATTTATATCCAGAAGAAACCTTTCCTATGACGTCAATATCAAATGAGATACCTATTCAATACGTAGCAAGGTCTGGAAGGTTGACACATCAAATTTTCTTGAAAAATGCTTGAAATAAAGTTTAATATCTGTAAAAGAATATCAAAGCCTTAGAGAAAACAGTTCAGTTTTTCTAGCAGATCCAGTACTACAAACAAGTCTAGATCATCAAGTCATGTACCACCCTTTGTTTTTAACTTCTTATACTCAGGCACTCAGCTCATCAAATTTAAGATCACGATGACTTTAAGGAAGGTAACTTAATTTGTCCAAGATGAATTACTGGCCTTCTTTCTGTAGAACAGCCCAATGTTTGTTATTCTGCTCGATGTTTACTTGAGAAAGGAGTCCATTCTACCAAAGAAGGACCACTAGGGTGACTTTCCTCAACCCTTCCTCAAGTATGCAGATCACACAACCTCCAGCTAGACAGACGGAACTATAGCCCTCAAGACTGTAGATCAAGTACAAAATGGCATGGGGATCTGTTTAAAAATAAAGATATGAAAGAGAAGAATATAATAATACACAAAATATCTTCTCCTGGCATTTGCTACAAAAATGCACAATGCAGTTCAAATCTATAGGTGCACTGTGACGAATATCTGCTGTCATTGTTCCAAATTACTGTTCAAGCATACATCAGATCTAAAAATCCTACATTTAATATGAATTGGAGTGGGCTCTAATAAAAGGTGATGTCAATCACCAGGATAAGCCTTCAGTTTTATAACCAACAGGCTTAATGTATTGATTTGCATGGCCCCATATGGTAAATTCCTTGTCTCACTTTTCCATCACCAAAGACTCTTAGAGTCTAGGTTTTTCTTGATAGGCCTCTGGGTTTGCTGTGTGCAGACTTGTACACCCATTAATGGTATTTCTACCAAGTCTGGTGTCAGCGATTTATGGCCTTTTGCACATTTGAAACTGACTAGTGACTATCATCTCCCTTTAAGAGGGGTTGTTCCACAATAATAATCTACATAATTGAAGTAGGCTTGAAGGCAGAAAAGGGATTATGTTGGTAATTCTATGGGGTCCCCCATTAAACAAACAGCAGGAATTTTTTTTTTAAAGTCTAAATAAAAAATGTTGGTTTTACAATTGCTCTTACATTATACCCATTGTTCCCAAAGACTCTAACTGCATTGTGAAATTATCAGTGTGGCTTAAAATAAATGTGATGGACATTGCGAAATAGGAAGCGCAGTTCATTGTCTTTGACATTTAAGGAAGTCGGACAAAAAGAGCACCTTTTGCTGCTTGGGTAGACTGCAAACAGTGCACAATCTTTACTACAGTGAGCACTGATCTTTGCTTTAGTTTATGCAATGCTACAGGGAATTGCCACCAGAACATTCAAGCATATTAACTTCTGATCGATAACAGACACATTAAGTGTTTGGCAACACTTCCAACTTTCCAATTTAGGATTCTTTTTGTTACAAATGGCATTTCTCTTTGCTGTAAGAGCAGCTATAGTTGGAGCTGGAAGTGCTGTAGCGGCAGTACAACTCATGCGACACTCAAAGTCAAAGGTGCATCATATCTCTGTTGCAAATTCAACCCTTCAACCCATTGTTGTTGTTGTTGAGAACTCTAGGGGTAAAAATCAATCGATAATAGAAGCAGGGGAGTTTGTGAAATTCACGGTGTCAGATGACGCACCCATATCTATAAAAGTGAGAAAGCAGAAGAAAACTACCTACGACGCGGAGGTGAGCGATTACGAACATCGCAATTTCATTGTGGGAACGGCATCAACAGGGGAATTGGTCCTTGTTCGAGCTCAAGAAGGGACGCAGTGGAAAGTTGAGCATAGCAGATCAAAAGTGAGTACCAGTACTAGTCATTCATGCACAAAATAAATTCACTTGTTATTATCTTTATTAAAGGTATAGACCAGTATTGGAAACGCCCCCTCTCAAAAAATGAAATGGAAGCTCTTATTACCAATCATGTGAAAGAATATGTTTTGACTAATACGTGATGTTACAAATTTTGCCAGGAAACCGCCTACTAATTGATATATTTGGTAAATTATCATATCGATCGGGCCTGGATAGATATCGGGAATGCACTTCAGCATTGAACATTTGGGCATATTTTTCTGCTTTTTGGTGAAATTTAGGATGAAGCATTGCCATCTGAACCTCTGAAGGCAATATTTAAATAAAATTGAATGGATATTTTGCATCCAAAACTCTTGAACCGCAATTTTAACACTATCTGTCTTTACCTTTGATGATTATCGCTGAAGTTTTAGCAACCTGTTAAGGATTATGAGGCAATGTCCATCATGCAGCATTGCTCTATGTAGAGATGACTGGTAAAAAGCAACATCAGATGAAAATTAAACGTTCAACAACAAAAAACAAAAAAAACATTGTCATTGCCATTGCAAGTTAGCAATCTAATTATTGTTGACATTTATACCATTACCAATTAGATGTTTTAATTTATGTCTATGAATGCAGACTTGAAAAGTTGAAAATAAAAATGCTGGCCCAAAGAATCATTATAAAAGCTACAGTCCCTATCTAATTGATACCGTTTGCTTCTGAAACAGGAGGACTTGGGAGTGGCACGTGTTCAGCCTATCACAGAATGGGACCTGTATTCTTCACAGAGTCATCCACAGGATCAGGATCGTTCATCTTTCTATGAAGGGAAGAATAGCTCCAATTATTATACATAGGCTTCCAGCCTCTAATTCTAGTCTGGTAAATGACAGTGGTAAAGTGGCGTATCCAGGGTTCTCTGGTGAGAGGGGCAAGGAAAGGGGGGGGGGGAGGGGGTTCACATCTGAAAATTCCCTGACAAGCGAAAACAATGAGGTAATCAATTTTTTTCTTCTTTTTCTCTCTCTTCCCCCTCCCCCAAAAAAATAAAAATAAAAATTTCTTCTTTGGCCGCCTGTGCCCTTTCGTGTTGAAGGCTTGGATCCGCCTCTAAATGATGTCGAAAAGTTCAGACACTTTCTATAATTTTGTTGGTAAAATCTTGTATAAATTATACCTAGGAAGGAATGTTTATATCAATAAGTGTAGGTATGCTCACTCTACTGAAAGATGAGATGTATTCCTGCCTTTTGACGTACAATATTCCTTAGAAAAGTTTACAAGAGATATATATTTAGCATGTTTACAATGCCTTTCAGCATGTCATGGGTGCAGTTTTTTTCTTGATAATGTGATGTACCAGGCAAACTTGTTTATGTACATGTATTATGCACACAGCTTTAGTTGGAAATACAATAACCAAAACTTTTACTTTTCAATGAGGGAAAAATCATAACTGAGAAGGTAAAAATTATTTTTGGTGAAAAATACAATACAGCTGTAGGGAACAATTGTAACTCATTCATTTAAAAATACTAACATACCAGTACATAGCAGTTGACAATTGCATTTATGTGAAACCTTCATCCCAGAAGAGCACCAACTTATTTATGCAATTCACATTCTGAAAATTGTAGTACAAAGGATGATAGTTGGTGAAGGAACCATCCATAAATTTGAATACATTTACTGGATTAAAGACTTTGCATAGTATGTCACATTATGTTCAGGAGTAGCTTTCTCTCAAATAATATATGTGTACATGTACTACGTAGTTGCCTCCTCCACCTATATATTGACAAAAAAGCTGCCTACCACGATTGCAAATGTCACAAATATTGTAAATTTGAATGTCCATTATAATGATCTTTCAAGTTTCAAACCATTTACACTTACAGTATTACATGCATGATTTGTATATCGATTTGGATTTTAAATGGTTTAATAAAATTGAATTGAATTTGAAAGACGTTAAAGTAAACAACATCAATTGCCTAAAGAATGAATTTCTCATGTTCTGCATGATGTACCGTCGATGTACCAACAATCTGTATTTGTTGGTCATTAAAATGAAGAACCATACAAATGCTTCGTTTTAATTAATATGTAGTTGATGACCATGCATCTAACTTCTAAGCATGTGAACCTGTTACTTTTCTACAAATATTGCTGTAGTTGTAACATGCTTTGTCTAGGTCTATATTATTAAATGCAATTTCACAAGTTTATTGAAAGAGACCAATTTGAAAGTTAACAAATCAAGTAAAGAATTTTAGTCAAGTTGAAATTCTTCCTTCCTTTTTTAAAATCTTACATCTAGTGCAAGATGTATAGTCTATGTGTCACTTAATATCTTTACTTATGAATGATTTCTCGTGATTTCTTCTATAAAAAAATATCTAGAGTCTACCATGTCTACATCTATAAGGCTGTTATCAAAATTTCCCATTACCCATTATTCCTGTACTCTTACTTAACTAAAATTGTTTGTCTCGACTTAGATCTAGGTGATTTCAAACATTAAATTCATTAAGGCAGCCTATAATATTCTTGAAAATATCCTTGAATATTAAATGAAATTGCCTCGATTGTTTTGGTGGCTATACTTATCCGCATCTTGGATACACTTTATTATAAGATTAAATCTTTTAAATGATATTGCTGAGCTGTGTGTGATGTTGCCATTGTTATTTTGTTGTTCTAGAGACAAGAGTAGACTTTGCTTTTGTATTTTGACAGTTTTTTAATTATATGGTGAATATTTATTTGATTGCTTTGACTTTGTAAAAGATGTATCGGCCTCGATTTTTTTAATGAACCAATTCAATTCAACCCATGCTAATAATAATCAAAAAATGTGTAGAGTCTACGGTACCTCACATGTAGACTAGACCTAGGTCAACGTCTAGGTCTACTCACAAACAAACGAAAGCCCAACGAGGCAAGACGTAGTCGTAGACCGAGCTGAGCTGCCGAGGCTAAGTAATGCCACCTCACGCTCGGACAAGGCCAGCGAGGACCGTCTGTCAGTTGAGGGGTAGCCGCGACATCCGACGGTCAAGTGTGTGTGACGAATTATTAAATATATAACGCCTTTTTGCTGTTTTTTTAACTTAAAAGTTACTTACTTTAACCCGAATTAAAACAGTTGACCTGGTATAGACTATGTCTCACCTTTGTTTATAAAAGAATAACGATGTGTTTCCGCCAGTTCCGCCTTTGACAAAATATCAAAGTTAAATTTGGTGCCTGCATTCTGTGAATCTTTATTTTTGTTCCTCCTCGCCTATGGCGCCCTCTAGCTCTAGTATAAGTACAGCTCAACAATTTGTATACTCATGATATATCCATGGACCTACTACTACTTTGTGGAAAGTCCATGCTCTATCAAAGAAATACTTATCTAGTCAACAATTAAATATTCATACCCTTGTAAATTAGTTTTTTTTTAATGTTCTTTGTAACTCAAAATTGAAAAATGGAAGGCCTTTGTTGAAATCTTTTAGATGTAAGCTTCAATTTCACATTCTGAAGAAACATAAATCAAGACACATCATACAGGGGCATGCACTTACAAAATTACAAAACTTGGCAAGGATATGAATAATTTAGTTATTAACTGAGTCACCTTTACCACTACCCCAAAATATCAATATGTTTGCATAAAGTAAACCAAGAGCTGCATGCATTGTCGATTGTGACTTGTTCAGTTTATGCTTCAATATGACTCTCTGTGTACTATCACAGGCCTCTCCAGTATCTTGATATTTTTCTCTCTCAATCTTGCCCTTCCCCATCACGTTTCGTTTTGCTGTCTCTCATATCCTAAACTCATCTCTCCTCTCTCTCTCTCTCCCTTTCCCATCTCTCCTTTCTCTCACGTCGTCCCCTCCCATCTCTCTTTCGCCTACCCCGCCCCCCCCTCTCTATTCTTCTCTCTCGCACACACAATTTATACGAGACAAAAAGTAACCATAATACTATTATTACTCTGAGGCATCCAATACAATACAAATTTAATTTGGAGAAATCTGATAAATATAATAATAAAATTTGAATTTGTATTTTTACAGTATATATAGACTGACAGTATGTAGCATAGGGGAAAAAAAAGAAAAAAGATTGAAACACAGGGACGTACATGTATGAGCATCCCAGATCAGATTGCGATGCGCCAAGAGGTAATTTTGAATGGTTTGTCTACACATGAGGAAACTGCAGTGTTTTTTTTTCTTTTTTCTTTCCTTAGTTTGTTTAAATATGTGTAAATGCATGGTGAGGGGAGGATGGAAATAAAATAGCTGCATGCAACAAAGGTCTTACGCAACTACAAATACTCACTATCGGTCTTTTATAAGATACTGAAATGTAGAGCTTCATTATAAAAAAAAACATCAAATATGAAGAGCCATAATTTAGTAATGCACAATTTTATCTACAAGACAACCAACTCTTAAATAGGAATATTAAGAAAAAAGATTTGCCCGAGGCCTACTAATATATCAATCCTTAAATTAATCTCAAAACTGTACCAATTCAGTTTCCTTAACAGCTTCTGAAGCAATGTTTTTAATCTGCACACAATAGAGATATTAATCCATCTCCCCATATTTTATGAATAAATGTTTCTCTTTGCATTGTCTGAACAATCAGGATAAGATATTAGTTAAAGTGTACCTATCACTAAAACATGTTTTGCTTTTGACGTAACGGGTTCCATGTGGCTATGCTGTATTAAAAATATGAGCATCAATTATTACTAGCTCTATATACAAAGAGATATTGCAATTCAAGTGGAATCTCAGTGAAAAGTAAGGGTTTTGTTTGAGTAGACAAGTTAACGCACACATATGCACACTAGAGCTGCCATCCTTGTACGACCTAAAAAAGGAACCATGATGGCAAAATAAAGGAATTCATTAAAACGAAACGTACAACCATGCGCGACAAACTTCCAATGAAGAAATGTCCATTCCTCATGCTGTTTTTTCCCCATATTAGGACCTATAGTTTATTTACAAGTAGGTATTTTGTTGTTGTTATTTTTGTATCATCGGTCTATCATTATTTTTGACAATTATTTTCTCTTCAAGTATGTTTTAACGATAGTTTTCTATTAATGTTTTTTTTTAAATAAAAAAACGTATTTCATGAAGAAAAAACGTAGTACCGTAATTATGAGGAAAAAACAGAGTAATTCCGGGAAAAACAGAATGGATGGCAGCTCTGGCTCAGGCATAGAAAAGGGCGAGCGAGGGACCCAAGTCTGATTTCCGTTACAAACAAAATGTAGAGTGTTGTGAAATGAACAGAGACAGAAAACAAATTACGATGACTACTTAAACTACGATGACATTGGTAGCCGACAGGTCACATATGAAGAGCTTAAGTCCAAAAGGAGTTAAATCCACTTTTGATAAAAATTTAGTTATTGATATCAGAACATTGTTCACTGAAGTACCCGTCTTTCAATAAATTATTTACTTAAATTTTGGGAGCAATTATGACAAAATGCACCTTCCAATATCACTTTTCCATAGACGCCTGTACAAAATCTGGTAAACAATTTCTTTTTTCTCTGAAGTTACAGAAATGGATTTAGCTCCTTTTGGAATTAAACGCTTCATATACCGAACTGTACCAGCAGTCATCGCTTATCCTGCACACATGTTATAGGCAGCAGCCATTATAACAGGGAGAGGTAGATACAAGTGGTAGAGTCTTAACGATGTGGCATGCGTTACGATATGATTCAAGTCCATCCTAACGACCCTTCCCTTGGTGAGGCTCGTTGTGCGCTGGTTGGCCATGGCGCCCAGGTAAGTCATCTGGACCCGAGAGCAGCTGGGGCAGTGTGGGTAGAAACGGTAGTCCGGCTGATGGGGGCGGAAGAACTTGGACAGGGTGTGGAGGATATCAGTTCTCTTTGGTAACTGTTGAAATAAGGAGAGAGAACATTAATCAGGGATGCCAGTTGAAATTGATAAAAACTTGCCAGGGCCTGAATTCAGGCTATTGCCTGAAAAAACTGGCATCCCTGTTTAATTACACATAGAGAAAATATATCTAAATTATCATTCGAATAAAATAGAATTAATGATGAAATGACATTATGGCACTTGTGATGAAGTGCTTTAATTCACAAATTTTACATAGATGTACCACTCGAATTCACAGTTTTGATGCAGAGTTGTCTTCCCTTTTGTAGGATCAGCGGTTCTGTCATGCCTTAAAAATTACCTATCCCATTGAATAATTCCTGCTATAGTTTTCATTGCTGAATTAAGAGCCATATAGTACAAACAAATTCACACACTGTGACACAGTTCCCACAGTTACATTTCAATACATATTGTTGGCCTTCTGGGGCTTCTATTTCCATAGTTTTTGCTCAAAGCGTTGCGACCATAACATCATGTCAAATAATTATTTCCAAACCTGTGGAAAGCCCAGGGCTTCAGCACCCTTTTTAAAAAACTCTTTAGAGAGCGGTAGAGTTAGAGAGAGAGAGAGAGAGAGAGAGAGAAAGAGGGAAAGAGGGGGTAGAGAGAGAGATAGAGAGACAGACAGACAGAAAATAGCCATATTGCTTGGGAGAATATACAGAGCACATATACAGCCAATGAGAAACAAGACAGAGAAACAAGACAGACAAAAACCGACTAGCAGTAACAAACGTGACAGATAACTAGAAAAAACAAAACAAACAAACAAATATGTAGCACGGTTGTTGAGGGTAAGAGGAGAGAGGAGAGGGATGATACTAGCATGAGATAGAGTCTTACTGATAATGGAGGTTGGTGATCGGCAATGAAGCTCTTAGCAGTCCTGCGTTTCCCACATGTATGGCAGCCATGCCGACTTCCAATAGCGGCTAATGTTGCTTTCTTGCCACTGCTGGCGTAGTTCTTGGTGGCTGGAATACCTCGCTGTGCGAAAGCCCCTTCAGACAAGAAACAGTAAATATATACATCAGGGGGTGTTTCATAAAACTTGTCATCAGTGACAAATGACAGTTGTCGTTAAAAGCTACTGAAATGCTTGCTTCTGGTTGGTTATCAGCAGATTTATCACTGATATTTATCATTTGTCATTGAAAGAAGGCTTTGTGAAACGGTTTCCAGATATATCACAATGAGTGTATTCTCATGTCATGCCTTCTTTAATTATGTTACGTTTCAAAGTCGAAGTTGAGTTTTGGTCACAAGTTTTTAAATGCAAACGACCAAAAAAATATATTTTTCAAATGGCCCATGCACCAAATGACCAGAACTTATATTAGTCTACAGGCACAGACCTTACTTTAACACTCAAACACAATTCCATTAAAGTGACTTGGTAACATTGTTGAAGGTTGATGAAAAATATTGCTTAATTTTTGTATAAAATGTTACTTACTATATTCCTTCTACTGTACTAACCCTCTGACATACAAAAAATCCTGAAAAAATTCTCAAACCACGAAGATATCTATGGTTTTCTTTGAAGGAATCCAGTGCTCAAAATACACGGGGGCCCCGTCAGGTTGCTCCTGGGGGCGATTGCAAAATTAAAAATCCCACCCGTGGAATTATAAAATAAAAATTATCTTTTCTGATATAACTTTAACATAATATTGAGTATCAATTTTCAAACCTTAAACCAATGAAATGGAACTTAGATGGCGCTTTCTCTCCCATCTCTATGAG
>JARBES010000117.1:12532572-12549163 GCA_030265145.1 Strongylocentrotus pallidus
AAAAAAGGGTGTGAACAAGAATGTTTAATCTAGGTGATGTATTATATCAGTTCTAAAACCAAAACAACTGGTGTGGATGGGTGGTGGTGGTAGGGATGGTGGTGGTGATGATGATGTTGGTGATGATTGTGATCCTAATGATGGTAATGATGGTGATCCTGATGATGATGGTGATCCTGATGATGATTGTGATGATGACGGTGACGATGATAATGATCATAACCAATAACTTCTCAGTACACGTTACAAAATGTTTGGATTGAATAGTTATATTTCGATCAACATCAAGTATTGATAATACTGTTAATGCAATTCTTTTCATGCAGCTCGTGTTCTTTCTGGTGGTAATCTTCTTCGCAATTGGCCTTGGCCTGGGTCTAAGAAATCGAGGTAAGCCCGCCCTCTACGACTGCCAAAATACAAGACATTAAACCTCTTCACAAAGTATTCCAATTTATGCAGGTTTCTATCTATCTTTCCCTCCCCATCTTTCTATTTTCCTCTCTCTCTGTTTCACCCTCTCTGTTCCCCCCTCTCTGTTCTTCTCTGTCACTCTTTTTACCATTGTTTTGTTAAGTACTTGTTACATTGCAATTACGGTTTGTGACACGGCATAAGTATTGTAAGACTATACAACAACTTGAATTTTCTAACATTTCATTTTGAAATCACTTTATGTTTCTAGGTTCCGGGTATTCATCAGGTGCCTTCGCTAATACTGCAGGAGAGGAATGTAGATTCTCCTGCCGGAACAGAGCTCAGTAAGTCGCAAAATATGAGCTGAATTATAGGCCTTGCAGTCTTCTTTCATTTGAACCTATACTCACCATGCTATGATTCGAAAAAGAAAAAGAAATGGTACAGCAATAATCTGCTTTTTATGAAGCGCAACCATATAGTAAAATGTATCCACTGATAATTATCGCCACGGCCTTATACAGCCTCTTCAGTCGTTAAATACCGGTGTTAATTTTACTAGGAACAAAATTACTACTCTAGACTTGTGTATATAGAGATCGAGAGACAATTGTGAATAAAGCTTCTTGTATGAATACGCGCCGGGAAAGGGTGTATCATAAGAGCTGGAACCTCGCTATTGGCAGTAAACTAAAAATGCTAGGATGTATCCTGTTATAGAGTAACAGCAATAAAACAAAAATAAGGGTCAGTGGGAGAAATCGCAGATATACTTTGTTTGAGTTTCAGTTCGGTATGCAATTTATACCACCTGAAATGTTGATATTGTATAGATATATCCTATATTGTGTAGTCTTATTATATATTATCTCAAAAGATAATAGCTTGTCTTTCCATGAATTTCAAGGGGGCTTCAGGAATTGTTCGTTGTGATAAATATTCTCAAAACGTGGTGGGTTAATGTATGTGACGACTGTCTGTATTTACCATTCTTAATGTGTAAACTGTAAACGATTTTGTTTGTTTGTTTCATTTTTTTCGTGGATAGATACACCAGCAGGTCATCCAATCCCTTGATCGTGTTCGCAATAGACGGCTTGCCCGGTGATCTATTCAATGTTGAACAGGACTACGCAAGAAATATCAAAAGAATGAGTGAGTTAATATATATAGGATTTATTGAAATCAAAACACATCAAAACACATCAAAACCAAGAGCAAACAGTCCGAAGACTGACACCTGTCTTGAGTACAAAGTAAAATAAATATATACAGATTATACGGACACATGAAGACTAAAAGATAAAGTTAAGTTCTTGTCAAGGTGGGGAAAAAGAAGTCTGTGAGCTTTCTCTTTGTTTTTGTTTTAGTTTGGAAGAATATCATCAAGGAAATGTCCCCCGATTATGGTTGCGCTTCAAAGGTCGTCATATTCACGATTTAACGACAAGTAGCTGAAGAGTTGGGACCAGAAATTCATACAACATGTGTGCGTACTTCCATTTACCAAATGTGATGTGCAGTGTGCGAAATACTTTCAACAAGATAGAACAAAATACTTTGCACTTTGGAGGAAATATAGGCGTTTTTTTAATATAACTTTGAAATTTACAAGTATTGTTGCTTTTAGAGATTTTGTTGTTGTTGCTAAAATGTCTCCATCATTCTCTTTTCATTTCAGGTCAATGCGGTGTTCATTCGCGCAATGTGGTTCCATCCTTTGCGAGTACAACTTATCCCAATCTATGGACGATTCTTACTGTAAGTAAACCAAAATGACCACATAATACATCATTCTGGTGATCCGCAATATTATGACAAAAGATAAACAAATTCATGAGTAAAACAATAAAAAATCAAAATTAAATTGAAAAATTGATAGATAGATGATCAAATGAATGAATCAATAACTTTATATAATGAATTTATCAATTAATGAATAAATAGATGAAAATAAAAAGCTAAAGATTAAAAATATCTAAATAAAATATCTGATATTGAGAGAATCATGGAGTAGTATATCTGATTACATCCCTTGTATTACCAGATCGTCTCTTGTATTTGAACAGACAAATAAACTAAAGAATGAAAGATAATTAAATGAGTGAGTGAGTGGGTGGGTTGGTGAGTGAGTGGGTAAGTGAGCGAGTGAGTGAGTGAGTACTACCAGATCGGCTCGTGTATTTAAACAACCAAATAAACTAATGAATAAATAAATAAATAAATAAATGAGTGAGTGAGTGGGTGGTAAGTGGGTGAGTAAGTGGGTGTGTGAGTGAGTGTGTGAGTGAGTAAGTAAATGAGTAATTAAATTAATAAATAAATGAATACATACATTGTCATCATGTTTACAGGGCCGCTACCCAGAGAATCATGGAGTAATATCTGATTACATTCGTAGTACTGTCAGTTCTCGTGTATTCGAACCCAGGGTCTCGCAAGAATATCTCGATGAGAGTCAGTGGTACAAGGCCAAACCAGTAAGTATTATGACGTAATCATGACGTAGCCATCCTCTAATTAGAGTAACTTTTTTTGGAATGATTTCATGAACGTGATGATGATGATGGTGATGACGATAATGATGACGACAATGTTGAAAATTTACAACATTAATATCTTACCAAGT
This sequence comes from Strongylocentrotus pallidus, assembly GCA_030265145.1. Classification (NCBI taxonomy): domain Eukaryota; kingdom Metazoa; phylum Echinodermata; class Echinoidea; order Camarodonta; family Strongylocentrotidae; genus Strongylocentrotus; species Strongylocentrotus pallidus. The sequence continues at coordinate 12,535,619 of JARBES010000117.1, forward strand.
CACTCGTGGAAAACTTTCATGACTGAAATTATATCTAAGAGACCGAGAAGTCTTTTGGAATTAGATTTGATTAACTCGAACAAATCTGAAAGTTTACTAATTGTGACTCTTTTACAATATAAAATTGGCATGCATTTCAAAATTTAGTAAGTGCTTTATGCACACTTTGTCTATATTTCGTTAGCTCTACTTTTTAAAAGTCCTTTGGCGTTTGAATTAGACCAACAAAGGCTACCAAAGAAATTTCTCCAAAGCATTATCGGGTCATGCCAACGGTATTAAGTCATCTCTCTCTCTCTCTCTCTCTCTCTCTCTCTTTATATATATATAGGTATATATACATTTAATTTACCTTTCGCTGTCTCTCTCAGTTATGGCAGACCACGCGTGATATATAAATATATATGTAGGTATATATAAATTTAATATACTTCTCTCTGTCTCTCTCAGTTATGGCAGACCGCCCGCGAGCAAGGCGTGATAACAGCCAGTCATTCATGGATCGGTAATAACATGGAAACCTACAATAATGACGTCAGACAGACCATTAACAGCAAACCAAACTACTACCAAAGATACAGCTCGTGAGTACCTGTATTTTCCTTTTCACAGCCAAAATGGGATTAACCCTGTGTTGAAGTTAACGCCCTAATTGCTTCAAACAGATGATTTATCTCTCAGCTTGTGTATGATGTAAGGCAAAAAGTCTTTAAATTCAAGTTTCAGCAATATGACCAAAAAAAAAAAAAAAAAAAAAAAAATCGCTATAGGCTTATTAAAGAATAACTTATGTAATCCGTCCTAAATACGCATCAAATTGCGATTTTATGATTCCTAATTCCTCTATAAAGAAAATATGGGGAATTCTCTACCGTAATGTTGAGTATTAAAATAAAAGACAGAAATTGTCTTATGATATTTATCATTTACATATCCTTCACTTTTCCATTGAATACTTGCCAAGAATATCATTTTAGACGGGCTAACTGGAGACATGTCCCTGCTATCGGAGTGTTGGCTCAGTCAGTAGAGCGTCCGCCACACAACCCGGGAGGTCGTGGGTTCGAACCCCGGCCGCGTCATACCAAAAGACGTTAAAAGATGGGAGCTGTTGCTACCTGTTTGGCGTTCAACAATAAGGGATAGAGCAACGTCGATCTGGCGCTGCTCAGTGGCTGCCGGGCTCACGATCAATTGGGCTAAAAGAATTTCCGTTTCGGTTTAATAAAATTTGGAGTGGACTATTAGGCTATTATTGTTATTATTATTATTATCAAAAGATCACTACTAGTCTAGTCCAACCAAACATAACTATTCGCTTTGGTTTTGGACAATCCACGAATTACACTTTTTAGGCCCGCGATTATGATAACATATTTGCGTTCATTCGCGTCAAAGATTTCATAGTATAGATTTCAGAGTATAGAATTTAGCAGATTATGTGGGCTGTATAATGTAATGGAAAGTCTTATTTTAACAAAGTAGATAACCATTTTCATCATATTTCTTGTTTTCAGAAGCCTGAGTGCTCAGGATATGATCGATACAGTCATGAGATGGATAGAACAAGACGATGTCGACAAAATGTAAGAGGATGTATATCAAGTAGGATTGAGATATTTTGTGTGTTTTTTTTCCTGAAGTTATTCAGATTCAGGTTCAGATTAATTTTATATTATCAATGAGTGATATTTATTTATTTTTTTTTTTTTTTATTTATTATTATTATTATTATTATTATTATTATTATTTTTTTTATTTTTTTTTTGGGGGGGGAGGGGGTTCATTCACGATTTTTTTCGGGGTTTTATTTTCATCCTTACAAAGTAGCAAAAATCAATATCATGTAGTCCATAATGTTGATAGTTTTATATTCTCGAAACGAAGCGGGAAAAAACCCTAAATCGTGGGTAGATATAGATATCCTCAGATCATGAGATAGAATTTCAATTCTGTTCATGGTTTTTATCCTGGTTTTGTTAACCTCTTTGATTTTATTGTAATTCAATCCAACCACATATATTGTATGCACACCAACAAAGTTGTGTCAAGTGTAGCATCTTGCATTAATTATTAGAGATATTGGTTGATAAAAATGGTTACACGTGATGATAAATAATAACATGAATTGCTTATTGTTTATACCACAGTCCACAGTTCATCTCTGTATTCTTCAATGAGCCCGGCGATACAATCAGACAATATGGATACAATTCACAAGAGGTGGGTGACATAACACTACCATGTTTTGCAAACTATACTTTTTGTCATATACCGTTAGACCATTTTCGTAATGAAATTACATTTAATCTTTGTTAAGTGCCTCGTTAGAGTCGTTACAAATTATTTCGTTCACCTGTTATGAACAGTTGTATTTCTATAGTCAGAATGAAAATTGCATACATTAATTTGATTTATTTACCAACAGCAATACAGTAGTACGTTTCAAACAATGACATTTACATATACAAAAAGAGAAAACATTGGTTGATAAAATGGGCCATATTATAGCACATGTGCTTGTTGAGCCTAACCCATTACAGCTATTGTTTTCAGTACAAGTAAGGTCAGAAACACGAAAAATATAAATAAATGAATTAACCATTACAATCTATATTGAAAATAAGAATATTTAACAATGTCTTACAATGCCTCCTGTTCATCCAAGCGTGAACACATACCACACAAAATGATATTAAATAAAACACTCTTTCATAAGATGTATAATCATTTACATGTTCATAGATGATTTAAAAAATAGTTTTTAGCAATTTTCTAGGTGTAAACTTTTTTTTGACTCACTGTTTACAAAGTGATAATATAGAATATAATTTTCACACATACCTTATTCTTTCTTTTTTTATTTATTTAGGCTAATGAAGCACTCATGGAAGTTGACCTGGCCATTGGAAGCCTGTTCGATTTCTTGTACGACCGCCAAGATTTGGGATGTTTCAACACGATGGTACTCTCCCCATCGGCACTAGTGAATACAACCTGCGGTAATGGCAATAGCAACGTCAAGTTTTTAGACCAAGAGGTAAGTTTTTGCTCAATGATTTATCGTTTTAAGGATGAAGCAGCTAGATCACATCAAAAGTTGATATACAGTAAGAAAACAGCAAGTAAATATTTATTTCTATAGACAAAAAAGACATGTCTAAATACACCTGACATAGACTTTGAAGAGGAAATATCGCAACATTTTATATATTCAGAATTCCAAAACTATATCTTCAGCCTTAATAAACGATTCTTTGTACTAAAAGATTCGATTCGATTATTCATGAGTTATGAGAAATTCAAGAGATTAAATTGTGCCATATTTGAGTAGATTTAAGTAAAGGTTCATAGATAAACTGGACATATTTATAGTAGTAACATATTTAGTTAAACCAATGATGAGGATGGTTAGTTATGGTTTGGCCTTCTCACATTTTAAGCTGGAAATCAGTAGGCGATGTTAAGATTTGTTAGACATTCCGTAGTTCATATAGGAAAATTTCTTCCCGCCAATAATGGTATATTCATCAGTCTCTCTATCTCTCTTTTCTCTCTCTCTCTCTCCCTCTCTCTCTCTACAGTTACCCAACACAAATGGTTTCGAGATGACTCCTGGCTATCTAAACACATTTGCTAGCATTCAAGTCAACGATCGTGGTAAATTCCTATTTCATGAAATCATTAGAATATTAATCTGCTGCATGTAGCTCCATTTTGAATTTTATTTAATTTAAAAAAAAATGGTTTTCTGCTGTCATATCTCATTATGAATCATACACGGTGATGGTGATGGTAGTGGTTATTTTACCTGACTGCTAAGAAAGCATAAATGCTTGTAAGTAAGCAAGCAAACGGCCGACGGCTTTAGGTCCTCTTCGAGGGACCTGGTAATGAGGATTAATTGAATGCCTTACCAAAGGGCACTAGCGCATCGACTTGATTGTTAGTCAATGTTTGAATGAGATGGTTTGTTGTGTCATTGCTGATATGGGGAGCTGGTTCCGAGGTGAAAGTAAATTCTGCCAACAAGTTGAACATCAATGATTTGATTTATGTCAAAATGTTAATCCTGTCGACAGAATCTGTAAATATATACGTGTACGAAGTAAATCAATTTATTTTGTAACAACTGAATTAGTCATACTCCTTGTAAATTTGATGCGGGTATTTTTGTTGAAACTCGAGAATGAAAGGTGGACTTGTTCAATTTGGGCGTTTGTTAATATGTCACATTCTCAAGAAACAGAATTCGGGACAAATCGAGTTTTTACATACTTAAAATTACAAAAATTGGTAAGGGTTAAATAACTTAATGGTTAACTGTATATATACATAGTAAATACTTCTTTACTTTCCATGTTTAGATCGGTAGTATTTGGTTATTTATTCTATTGTTATTTTCATCCGCAAAAGAACACAACTGAAGCAGACTTCACGACTGCATTATATAATTGTTGCACGTATTTCTACTTTCTAACGTAGATGCTGACGATGCAAGTGATACAAATGAAGAGCTAGCCGCCTTACTGAAGGTATGAATTCTTTTATTTTCTCCTAGAACAAAAGTAATTTTACCTCCAATTTCTTCGCGTCATATGGGATGTAAACAAATAGAATGAAACCAATTTAAAGAAGGAAATCTTTAAATCTGTTATTAAAGGCATCGTTTAACAATGTTAAATCTGAGATGCACGGCCCTACGTATTTTAAGTGTCTGTGATATGGTGTTATATTGAAGCCCTAAAAAAATTGCGCTTCAAAGTGATCAAGAAGTGCCTCAAAAAAGTAAAAACTTTGAGTGATATTATATTGCTGAACGATCTGTATACACAGTATATCCAGTGTTGATTTACATGAAAGGGTCTAAAAATGATCGGAAGTCTTGTAAAAATTAGCATGTATTCATCACACTTTTATTTATTTTCTAATTCATTTTTTCTTTGGTCGTTTAGTGCCGTTTTACTGCTGAAGGATCTGTATACACACGCGATGACCTGCCAGCTAGATACCACTACTCATCAGACATGGTACCAGACAATGTCTTCGTTCTGATGAAAGATGGAAAGTCGTTTGCCATGTAAGAGAAGTTAGGAATTATCACTGACTAATGGTAGAAGAAAGGGAAGTAACAGATAGAAAGAAGACAAGGAGCTATGGAAATGGAAAAGTTAGACTAAACATCGTACATAAAAGAAGAGAGCAAGGAGGAAGAAATAGAAGGAGAATGAGAAGGAGCAGGGGAATGAGATAAATATGAAGGGAAAGAAGAAAAAGAAGAAGACGAATATTATGAAAAAGGAGAAGATTAAGAAGAAGAGGAAGATGAAGAAAAAGGAAAGGATTTGGAAACAATTAGAAGAACAAAATTAAACGAAAGAGAAGAAGAAAAGGTTGACGAATTACAAGATGAATACTGACAAAAGAAAAAGAAGAAAAAACCGAGCAGAGCAGAAGCAACATAGGAAGAGCACTTGATCATGTTTTTAACTTCTTTTGTGTACATTTATTTATATTCGATGTCTTTCATTAAATTCGACGGTGATGACAAAACTGAAAGTCAGTCTTTGGAGACATGTCTGCTTACACTACGTATTTCATTTCGTATTTCCATAGGACTCCTACAAACTATGAAGAGCAGAGTTGTCAGTACACCAGCGATGGATACGATCCTAGTGAGGTTGAAACAAAGGTATATCAAAATATATCAAAGTTGTATTCAACTGAATCATCAGTAAGACGTCATTAACCGAATTCACTTACCAAACTATAACTTTAAAATTCTGAATAAAAGATGAGTTGGATCTATATAGACCCCGTTCTCACTCACTTCCTGGACCGATCCAGGCTAGATCGGTCGAACTGTGAGTGTAAACAGACAAGCGGTCCAGTCACGGGAAACATAATTATGAAACAAGATTTACTGTATTATAAAATGTTTCATTTTGCTTTATAGTGATACATCTATGCATATAAATTGCCAATGATATTTTACTTTTTATTCATTTCTGAAGATTGGAATATTCATTTTCGATAGTTATTCAGAAAAAGCTCAACGAATTTGATTTCCTTTGTTTGGTTAGTTTGTGAATTTTTAACTAATTAATGTTAAATTTCTTTTCAGGCATTGTTCGTTGGATTTGGATTGAACTTTAGAGAGAATTATCGCGCTTCTGAATTCGATACCCTAGATGTGTACAATCTCATGACTAGTAAGTCTTTATCCTAGGTCAAGTTAAATAGCGCCATAACTAATCACCGCTTAAGTTTTTCGTTAACTAGCGTAAGGGGTTTTACCCACATCTGTCCCTCTCGACCCAGGTGTGTACCTAGTGATGCTGGGATAATGATAATTGCAGGGCGTGCAGAAATAGAAGCATTGATATTAATGACTACTCTTGTTAAATAGCTCAAAACTATATGATTACAATTATTTAGGTAAGGTTTCTTTTCTCGTTTCAGTGAGATTATAAGTAACACCTACATTTTCGACTATCCACCCAGGGCCCTGTTTCATGAAACTTGTTATCAATAACAAGGCATGCTAATTGTGATAAGCTACTGAAATCCTTACATTTGATTGGCTGTGAGCAGATTCGTCATAGATCTGTGTGGCACTTGTTAATGATAAAAGGTTTTATGAAACAGGGCACAGGTGTAGTAGAAGGGGTAGCTGGTATGTAGTATTTGACCTTGAATGCTATGAGTATGAGCACACAAACCGGTAGCCTAAAGTAAGCTCAAGTCGGGGTGATCGGGAAGTAACTTAGGTACTGTGGATATATAGGAGCGCTTTTTAAAGAAATGAGAGGTGTGTTGGGTTTGTGGATAATTCATCAGACTGTGGAACACACGGTATGGGGTTCGTATCCCTGCCACATCGCTAACGTCCTTTAATTAGCTTTGCCAAAACATTATTGTCACTCTCTACCCAGGGGAAGTAAATGGGTAAGAAATTCCTTGAATGTTTAAGCACCTTTTCATGTTAGCCATGCAGCCAAGGAGAACAGTAGGGATACTGGCAAGGCTACCTTAGGTAAGCGATAGATATTATCATTATTCAATAATTATCATTTAACCTCTGTTTGGAGCCAGAAGGCCGTTAGCTCATTTACTTTAACACGTTACGACAAAAGAAATTGGAAGAGCCAGGTTATTCCTTATATTTGATAATTTCTTATGCACTAAAGCCCTCCTGGCTCCAAACATTTTCTATGTGGAAAAAAATGTAGTCAGGAATGTAATGAACTAATCAATTAATGAAACCTTTTTTTCCTGCTCCAGAGCTCTTAGGGGTAACCGGTGAACCAAACAACGGTACAGATGGTGCGCTGGACCACATGTTAAGGACCCCTGGGGTCTTCCCCACAATGTCCATGGGGTTCGCAAGTGAATCCACCTGTACCTTCGCTGACCTTGATATGGCAGCCTATGATACCGGGTGCACCTGCGCCCCTGTGAATGAGGGTGGCCCCACGGCCATGGATAGAGGACAGATCGTTCTGAGTGCTTCGAGTGGCTCAGGTAAATACTAATGATGTAAAAACTTTTCCATCTAAGTAATTTTTTGATCACAAGCGACTGATAAAATAACTTCATCATCATAGTCCAGGATGTCATTGCTGGAATAAATCTTTTTCATCATTTTTTTGGACGACATATGATAATAAAACATTGCTTGAGTCTATTGTAGCAGAGTGAGGTTATATAGAAAAAGGGCTTTTGATGTATTCTTGCATCATAGTTGACGGCGTCACAGCGGGGGTATTTAAAACAATTATTACATTGGTAAGATATCAGGGTTTAGTTTGAATACCTAATTAGTAATCACCGATAATTCTTGTTATTTATCTGGCTTGACCCCACCTTGTGCTTTTTGGCAAAGTGTATTTTTCAAATCGGTACTAAAGTGGCCATCTATTGCCATCCTACCATCGTTTTTTCCGACAAATCTAGTAAGTCCCATTATAGCATAACTCAAAATATTATTAACTTGTACCCGGCAACAAGTGATTGATCCACTTAAAAAGGCTACCATTCTGGTAAAAGGAAAATAAAGCATGTCCATGTATATTTTTTCTCATTCCTAGTTCATTTTGTAGGCTAAAATGATTAACATTTACGGTTTTGAATTAAGGAATAATGAATAAATTCAAAATTGTAGATATGTGGACCTTTACAACAGGAAAGTGGGCCTTCTTATGGATAGATATCACGTTATTATTTGTATTGTGTTTGATTCATGCTTTACATAGCCGCTCGTCATATCCCGTTCGGTGCACCCAGCCTTCTAGCCTCCGTCAACCCAGACTCGAGCTCATGTAAGCTCTATCAAAGCAGCTATGTGATGGCTTATGATAAGACACTAGCTATCAGCAAATACGCCTCATTTACACTGTCACCTGGGGTAAGTCGAACATAAGAATAAATATACCATTGCTAGATGACAGTTGGGTTCTTTTAAACATATTAGTTATAGTTCAGAGCGATCATGATTACCAAAGGAGATATTAATATATCTGTTATAATATAACTCAAATATATCTTGTTTTAATTGTCATGGATAGTAATATATGATGTATTATGTATGTAAACTTATTTTGATTCTTTGTACGTTTGTAAAATGTGAGCAAAACAAATTTCCAATATTGGACAATAAATTGAAATTGAAATTGAAATAAGACTTCTATAAGTTGCAGTTTAATTACAATGTTCGGAAATGGAAATGGACTTTATAGAAACAGGAATTTACGGTTTATTCAATGCTCTACTGTAGCGAAGGCCCTGTTCATCTTATTGTACTAAAGTTGAGTAAATATTACCCACTATATTGTTAAATGGGCAATTGAAAAATATTTATTGTTCGGAAAAAAATATTGATTGGCGGTTCATACTTTTGAATTTCAGAAAGTAAATCACCAAACTTAGTGCGTTTTTGTTATGAAACGTTTTAATATACATGCTATACAGTATAGGCTTGCGGTTGCACCATGTAAGAGAGGGAGGATTGAGGAGTCCTGAAAAGGACTCTCGGTAATCTTTCTTGAGGGTGTGTAGTCCTGAAAAGGACTGTTGGTTATCTTTCTTAGCTTATAGTTTTAACTAAAGCGCCGGTTAGAGAGGATGTTTTATGGCATACGCCTTCATCACTGAGACTGTCATTTTAAATTAGTAAAAATTTATAAATAAATATGATCAATACCTTTGTCATTGTAATTCAATATTTTTAATGTTTCTTTGGTATCTCTCACTTTTTTCTTCCTTTTCCTTTCTTCCTTTTCCTTTCTTCTTTTTCTTGCGCTTAATAACATTAGTATTAAAGGCCGTCTGTACTAGTTTGGCTAGGAGAGATGAGACCACCCAGGGTGGTCACTGACCGGTGGCTATCTCATCAACTCGGCTCTCAATTAACATAAGAAAAAGAGGATCAGGGTGGACCAATGGTCACCAATTAGGCATTGCTTTCTATATAGAGGGAGCAAATCAAGTAGCTACAAGTATTACAGTGGGGCTTTAAGGGCTTTATATATATATAATTTATTATTATTATTATTATTATTATTATTATTATTTTCATTCCCATCATGACTGACTGTTTCCTCTCATTGTTCATCATTCAGTTCAGCACGGTAACCATGCCAACCAACTGCCTCATCACTGATACTCGTCTGGCCGTGGGGGAGAATCCTAGCTGTGATACCTATGGTCCAGTAGAATCTATATCTTTGGCTCCAGACATTCAACAGTCATTCTTGCTCCAACCAGGTAGAGTGCATGATTATCTTCTTTACTTCCATTTTGTGCGTTCGTCTTATCAGCCTCCCCACCCATTTTTTTTGTTTTACAAACTTGGAGGAATTGTCATCCTTTTCATCACCATGATGATCATGATTATTACAACACAACCACCACAACTATCATCAATATCATCATCCTTATCATAATTATCATCATCATCATCATCACCATCATTATCATCACCACTATACCACCCACGATCATCATCAGCATCATAGCAATTATTACCATTATCATCAAACTCGTCACTACTACTACCAACCGTCACACTACTTCCATCATCCTCATCATATTTCTATAAAAATAGATTTGTTGTCGAAGAAGAGAAGGAAAATTCTCATTACTTGTGTTTATTAATGATTCAATATTTTCTTCTGTAATTAATGGACTTATTCTATTTATTAATTGTTTTCTTTTAATCAGAGCTGGCAGTGGGAAGCGCAGATGCTGGAGTCATAACATCAAACATCATACCAATCTACTCCATGTTCGAAGCAGGTTAGAAAATATTCACTGATTTTATTTTCGTAGAAGCCCAGCCAAAGATGATTTCGAGTTATATATACTCGAGCATGGAAATTTGAATTTCGTTCATCAACGTGGCGGATTCATTCCTCTGTTTTGATGAAAGAAACATTTTTCTTAATATATTATATGAATCGTCACTGTTTTTACCTTCAATCTCTTGGATCTATTGCTGGTTTCGCTGATTTGTCAAAGTTTTACATCTCGTTGCCAATGAAGGTCATTTTTTTGCAGGCCCGGTCTCTTTGTCCAATCATGAAAACAGAACACCTTAACATGATCATAGAGTACAGAAATATAATAGAAATAATCACCTGCTAGTAGTATTGCGGGTCCGTTAATTCAATGTTTAACCAAAGCACTAATGCAGTTTGAATATTAGTTAAAGTGCAAGATAAAATCAACTCCCTTTTGTTTGGTGGACCTCCTCATAAGCTATATTTAGTATATTCAATTCAAGGAAAATCGATGTTCCACTTCATATCCTAGTATTCTATGTACCTTCAAAACACGCTCCCTTATTGATTACAGTTGCAATTACATAGAATTAAGCTTAGTGAAATACAAGGACACTTTCAATATCTTGAATCATTGGTCTGCAGATATATGGGATCGCCTGACTGGACTCTATCGCACATGGGCAAACCTTGGATCATCGATGAGCATCAACATCGTCCAGGGACCCATCTATGATTTCAATCGCGATGGCGTTGCTGATCCTTTCTCTCTTATTTCATCCTCGTAAGTATCTCATTGGCATAAATATTTTCATGATTATAACATGGTCTTTTTGATTTTTAACAAAATTTTCTACAAAGTTTCAAGACGTTCAAAATTTATATTGATCAGAATGCAAATTAGATTCAGATCAGTTTTATTTATGATTACTGCTTTAGAAATAAGTGAATCAAAATGTATATTATTGATAATAACAATAATAGTAATGATTATCATTATTATTACTATTCGTCATAATGATTGTAATAGTAATAATAATAGTTTTTCAATATCACTACTTCAACCATTATTATCATTGGTGTTATAATCATTTAATATGTTATTGAAACTTGTGTATTTGGCCACTGTATAGAAGAGGCTTCTACCTTTGTGCCAAATGTGTGTATTTGAAGATGCTTAAATTGATGAAGTTCTGATTATCATTGCAACCATTTCTTTCTTCTCTCTCTCTTTCTTTCTCTCTTTCTCTATCTCTCTCCATATCTCTCTCTCTCTCTCTCTCTCTCTCTCTCTCTCTATGTATGTCTCTCTGTTTCTCTCTCCAGTAATGCCTGGGCTGGTCAGACTGTAGTCCCATCTCATTTCTTCATCATTGCTACACGGTGTGCAAACAATACAGCTCTAGAGTCATGTCCGGTAAACGGGGTTGAAATGAATGCTTTCATCCTACCGCACAATAACATGGGATTGCCTTGCCCACAGGTAGGTCTTTTATGATATTAAATAATCATACTACTACAGTGTACTACTATTCAATAATATAATGAAGAGGAGGAGAAGGACAATAATAGTGATGATTATAATAATAATAATAATGATGATAATAATAATATAATAATCATAATAATAATAATAATGACAATGATAAAGATGATAATCATAATAATAATAACAATAACGATCGAGCATCTCTAAAGTGTTTTATAAACGTTATCAATCCTTTGAGTGACTGAAAAAAAAACAATTGCTCATAAAGGGGCATTACTAGAAAGAAAAAAAGTTTTCAGATGGGATAAGTCTGATATTAAGTAATAATTATTTCACTATTATTGGTGACAAATTCAATTTGAACGGCCTTTCATCATTTAATTAAGTATTCAGTCATTTCGTAGAACAGAATCAAACTCGGTCGAACTAAACAGCTATAGTGAGAGAAGAGTACCACTTCTCACATCCCACCGCTGCCACCAATATAATACATTCATCATTCAAAATATGTTGATATTCACGAGTACCAATCTTGTTTTCTTACAGATAAGCCTCGAAGGTTATCTTATGGAGCACCGTGCGAGCGTCATGGACGTAGAGCGCATGTCAGGACTCACCTTCTTCTCTGATTGGTCCATGTCTGATGACGTCAACATTAGACGAACCATAACCCTCAAGAAGACAGATATTGCATACTTGCCATGGACGAACTAAAAAAAAAAGATCAAGAGAAGTGTAAATGTGAACAAGACTTGAAATTGTCGGCGTTTGAAATGAAATATCCAGATGGACTCACCTTCTCGGCTGAAATTATCTTGCCTTGAACAGATCTTCAGTAACTCTGCTGCTTTTCTGCCTTCTTACGAGCATTGTTTCATACATGCTATTACCAATAACAAATTACAGCCATTGATATAAGATACTGAAATCGCTGAATATGATTGGCTGTGAGCAATTTTCTTATAGAATGGTGGCAGTCGTTAGATAACAGGGCCCTGATATCAATGGTGACGTCATCGTGTGGGAATTTCTTTGTTGAGATACTGTGGAAGTGTAAAATACATTTTTTAGAAGAAAAAAAAGTCTTTCAAGCTTGTTAGACAATATTTCATCTTCGGAATATAGTCTAGACAAATATTTTCTGTCCAATCTTAATTTCTTAAGTATATGTCTTATATATTTGTTGTGGCATGGTGAACTTATGAGTGTTCTTTCAAAAGTTTGAAGACAGGTAATTATTTTCAACTTTCATTATATTTCAAACTGGTACATAATAATAACGTTTTTTTTACTCGGGAGATTGATTCCTTATTCAGAACTTGGTGATGATAAAAATATGGTATAAACTAGTTTAGCCTTTTAGCTAAAAAAATTTTAATACTAATAAAATGTGAATATTTGTCCAAAGTATATCAAATAACTGAACGAATTGCCATACCCACTTTATGAAGGGATACTAACATAATATTGCGAAAACAACTGAGTATTTAAATGTGTTTTCTCGTTAAAAAAGTCAACACTCCTAAACACATTTTCTGTGTATTTTTATGTAATACATAATGAATCTTTCCCAACAATATCCACACCTATTTTTGTTTACAATGCAGTATAATTACTAGCGGAGTCTGCAGGCACAGACTACAATTGACACTTCACAAAATGTCATAAAGCCATGGGCTGAGGCTAACTCTGTCAGTCCCTGGCTGTGTCATGATCAGGAGCAGTTATTTTAGATCCTATGGGGTGCTGGGTTAAGCACTACAAACTAGCTTTAAA
>JARBES010000117.1:12627731-12637917 GCA_030265145.1 Strongylocentrotus pallidus
AATGTACCGAGCGGCAATTTTGAGCGGCCATTTTGAAATAAAAAAAAAAAAAAAAGGGCCTCCTCCTTCCTATTTTTCGAAAAAACAGGACGCTAAACATGTTTTTTTTATAATTATTTGGCATTATTATAAGTACAGTGTATACACAATTGTTCCATTACATCAGAGAACGCACTTGTTGACGTTGGATATAAAAACATATCATTGCTTGTAAAATTACTAAAAAAACTTCAACTTTATACTGGTGGCATTATGTCACAGTGGTTTAGTGGGATCGCTCAACATTAATATACCGTATTACAAACTGGCTAGCTTGTCTCACAAACATGTACTACCATGCAGTGTATCAATGTTACAAGGTATGGGAGATGTCGATCATGAGCACATTAAGTAATCATGCAGACATACTGAGAACTGGTAGCAGACTGGACGCCAGGGCTTACTAACATACCTTACTGGGCTGACAAAAATGGGCATGATAATGATAGCAGAAGCGAGGTTAACTCTTAAAGGCTCCAAAGGAACTTTGGAAAAATTACTAGTATGGGACCCAGAAATTACCTGCCTGCATGAAATATGGTAGAAAAAGGAACATCCCTTACTGCTATTATGTAAAAATGTGTGAAGCAGGTGAATATGCATGTGACACCTGTTCTACACATTTTTACATAATAGCAGTGAAGGGATGTTCCTTTGTCTACCACAGCAATTGTTGAGGGTAGAATGGGGAACTGTATATTTTGTCCTCTTTCTTTGTCCGTCATGTTCATAGTGTATACAATAGTCCATAAAATGATCTTTGTCTACATGTACATGTAATCTACAGTAGATGTGTACCTTGTGTTTGTCAATGGACAAAAAAACAACAATACATCCAGGTGTGCAACTTTTTCAGGAGTATTGCATTAAATAGATGTTTTTAAGTCATTTAGCAGTTGTCTCTTGTTTGATGTTAATTTCACTAGCCTCATCCAGGCCTATGTATTCGTAATTTACCAGCTGTAATTGACATGTCCTCTCCGATATAGAATGTGAATGAATAATGTCATGGAAATTATATTTTCTGAGGTGGGTTATCTGATTTGTGAATGTGCCATAGATAGAGACAGGGGCCAGATTCTCGAAACCGTCATAAGTCAAGATTCATGGACATCCCATAGAAAAGCGTGTTAATTTGATTACACGTGTTTCCATGGGATATCAAAGAAGTAAGATTTATGGCGGTTTAGAGAAACTGGCCCCTGATTCTATCTATGGCACCAGAATGCCAGAAACATACATTGCCCCTCATCCACAAATCTTATTTGCAATCTACTAAGCTTTTATACCTTGAGAAGTATCATGAATTTTATGTTCCCTTCTTTTTTTCTTTCTTTATAGAAACGTGCCAAAGGGGAATCACTGGTAGACCTGATATGTGATCACATGGACATCGTTGAGAAAGATTACTTTGGCCTTACTTATAGAGACTCACAAGATTGCAGGGTAAGTAGAATCATAGAGAATTTAGAGACTTACTAGATTGTAGGGTATTAAAGTACAGAGCTGCCATCCATTCCATTTTTGCCGGAATAACTTAGTTTTTTCCTCCAAATTACGGTATTACGTTTTTTCTTCATAAAATATGTTTTTTTATTTATTTATTTATTTATTTATTTTTTTTTTTTTTACAAACTGCACGCCAAACGACTGCCCTAAAATGGTGATTTGATCACAAATTCAATAGAAAACTAAATTTAAAACAAACTTGAAAAGCAAAATATTCTCAAAAAAGAATGAAATGCCGATAAAAACCAAAATAACCACCGAAAAAAATTCCTGCTTGTATGGAAAAAACAGCATGATGAATGAGCATTTCTGCATTGGAAGTGTGTCGAGCGTGGTTGTAAGTTTCGTTTTTATGAATTCCTTTTTTTTGCTTGAAATTCCTTTTTTTTTGCTATGGTGATTCCTTTTTTTGGTCGCACAAGGTTGGCAGTTCTGTAAGTAGAATTATAGAGAAATTAGAGGCTTACTAGCTTGAAGGTTAAGTAGAATTACTTTGGCCTTTGAGATTCACAAGATTGTAGGGTAATTAATTTCACTCCATTGACATAACTTTAACAAGAAGACAAGACAGGGTCATATTGTCTGTCTGACTGTCTGAAGGCCTGAAGGGCGTTAATGCTGTGTTAAAGTAAACCAGTTAAAACGTCCTTCTGGCTCCAAACAGACAATATTAACATGACTACAGACTTGTTTATTGTTTATGGAAATAAAACACAAGGAAAATGCTGAGTAAAACAGCTTTGAAGATGTAAAGGATTTTGTTTGGTATAACAAAAGAGAGAAAGAAATGAAAGAAAGACTACATGCTTAGAAATGTTATGAATTCCAAGCAGTCAATTAATCAAAATACAGTCATGTATGAAGGGAGAATTCCATGTGATTGCAATGCCAGGTGAGACAAATGCATGCAATTCTGTGCAATCCATGAAGGAAAAAAAAGAAGAAGATACCTATTGGTATTGGAGAGAAGGGTCTAGTAATTAATCAAAGGATTGACAGAAGGAAGGAAAGATGAAAGGAAGGAAGAAGGAAGAAGGAGGGATGGAGGATGAATTGATATGAAACCTGACTACAAGCCCTCGCAGACTTCTAATCATTGAGATGCAGTCTCGCAGTCTCGCAGTCTCAAAATGTCATGTCAATTTCTCCGCTTGAAAGTTGAAGCTATCAGCATAATTCCAGTAACCCTGAGAGCTGCAAATTGGCCATGACGGAAGTAGGAGCATTGCTTGTTAGGTCGCTTCCTTCGGCTGTCAATCTGTTGATTTGCACCTAGAGGCTCACTGCAAAGTTATGCTTGTGGAAATGTCTTGCAGACTCATGCAAGATCCATGAAACTTGGCGAGTGTTTAAAATGTATCCTTCGGATATCGCGTGAGAAATTTCACAGTCATAGGTTCTGAAACTTCTATATATGACATGAAAATCTAGCGCTCTTTCCATTTTGCCGCAGAGGGAGCTATTCTCAAAACGCCAGAAACAACGGTCTAATTAATCTTGAATTAGGTACCAATATTTTCAAGTCTAGAAAATCAAATATCTGGAATTCAACATTCAAAATGTATTTGTTGAAAGCCAGTTTCCATTTTTTTCTCCATATCTTGTTGGATATGTGAGGAGATTGGTGGTACTGTAGTATTGATCTGAATCTCCATAGAGGTGTTGTAATAAAAATGGCTTTATATCCAGTGTGATATTAAATCTGAGTCATCAAATATTTATGCTCTTTACCCCCTCAGACACCCACTACAAATCCTTTATGTGTGATGAAAACTGAGAGTTATTTGATACGATCATGTGTACTTCTTGCTACTGTTTTATTGCTTATTTTGGTTTCCTTGAAAGAAAAAAAAGGATGTTGAAAGAAAAATATTATGTAATTAATTTGTATTGTATTATTTTTTTCTTTAGATCGGTGTGAGGAGTATGTTTGCTGTTTAGATTCAGAAGTGCTTTTTCTTCATTACTATGAACAGATAATGTTTTTAACAATGCGATAAAGTATGTCTCTTTTTACTCTGTTTCTTTTCCAGAATTGGGTCGACCCTATAAAGGAATTGAAGAGGCAAATGAAGAGTAAGTACATGTTCATTCTATGCCAACTACATGTACCTAATCAATTATGATTCAGTAGTATTCATTTCATTCCTCCTGAATTCAGATGTGTACATGTATGCAGCAGGGAAAAAACTCACTTGAAATAATAATACAACAAATAATAACAATATTTATAAAGCGCAACATATCCATCTCTAGAGATGCTCACGGTGCATCCAAATAATCCTGGAATTTCTTGAAAATCCTTGAAAATCCTTGAAAATCCTTGAATTTCAATTTGAATTTCTTGAAATCCTTGATTTTCATGTAACTTACATTGGGATGTACATGTACATGCACATGTATGTTTATAGAATCCATCATGTTTTCTCATATAAGAAAGGCGTGGCCTTTTTACATGTAAGTCACGACGAGGCATTTCTATGTTCCTCTGTGAAGGTATAAGAAGCAACCACATCTACACTCAGATCTAGGCAGTTTCATGAATTACGATTCGATCATCTCTCTGTGTTGGTAACAGCTAACTCTGCACCCTTCTATATATTATTCCAAATATAGACTTGTATGCGAATTGTGCATATAATATGTATTGGTAGATCTATGCTGTGATATTATGCAGTGGTTGTCCATCGTAGTCAGTCATCCATATTAAATAGGCAGCGCCCTGAGTATGGTATGACTGTCGATGGTCCAGCATCTCCGTCGATGCTTCACCTCACCACTTATCCACCTCACTTCATATCGTATCTTAAGCTAGCCTCCTTCAAGGCACTCTTACAATTTTCCTTCAAGGTTACGGCGACACAGTCATGCCTTGTCATCAAACAGAATATAGATTAAAACTATTCTTTGATCTGTAAAATAGTAATAATAATAATATTCCGCTTTTATATAGTGCTTATTACATCTACAATGTCTCTAAGCGCTATACAGATAGTACCGGTATTGGATTTCCCCCAAGGTTTATAGATATGGTGTTATGATTTATTATCAAACAAAACCACTTCATACGGTAAGCTAGCCTCCTTAAAGGCACTCCTACAATTTTCCTTCAAGGTTATGGCCACACAGTCATGCCTTGTCATCAAACAATATTCAAAATTCAAGATTTATTACTTCCATTCAATAAAAAACACATATGTACATAAAAATTATTACAGGTGTAAAAAAGAAATACAAGTTAAATTATACAAACATGAGAAGGTCACTGATCAACACATACAAAGGAAAAGAATTCAAACAGAATATAGATTAAAAATATTCTTGATTTGTTAAATACTATTTCATTAGATCCCCCCCCCCCAAGGTTTATGGATATGGAGTCATGATTTATTATTAAAAAAAATGGCTCTTTTTCTTTAAATTGGGAATGGTGGTTTTTATACATATACAAATTATACAAACATGAGAAGGTCACTGATCAACACATACAAAGGAAAAGAAATCAAACAGAATATAGATTAAAAATATTCTTGATTTGTAAAATAGTATTTCATTAGATTTTCCCCAAGGTTTATGGATATGAAGTCATGATTTATTATCAAGCAAAATGTCTTTTTTTGTTGTTGACTCATTTGGAAAATGGTGGTTTTTAATTTAAATTGTAGGTTGAGGACGTGCAGTCATCCTTTTTATGCTAAATTATCAAGCAGAATAACTGTTAAATATTCTTGATGAATTGGAAAGTATTATTTCCAATTTAATTCCAAGGTTTATGGACATGTGAAATCATTACATTTGTTTGTATATATTATCAGGCAAGATACAGACCTTCAAAATGTTGCTCTGATATGACAAAGTAGTAATTGGATTATATATTTGATTGACCTGAAATCATGATATATTATACATACAAAATATTGATGAATTCTGCTTTGAATTTTAAAGATAAGGATATGTGAATTAATTGTATATCATCAGGCAAGATGCAGACCTTCAAAATGTTGCTTTGATATGACAAAGTAGTAATTGGATTATATATTTGATTGACATGAAATCATAATATATTATACATACAAAATATTGACAAGCTTTGCTTTGGATTTTAAAGAGTAATTTAGACAAAGTAGTGATTGGATTAGATATTTGATTGACATGAAATCATGATATATTATCAATCAAAATATTGATGAATTCTGCTTTGAATTTTAAAGAGTATTTTAGATTTAAAGGAGTGTTTTTAATACAATTAAAAAAAAAGAGGGAGTATTTTATATGGGAGGGTTAGATGAGAAATAAGAATGGTGATGTATAACTCTGAATGCATTTTGACATGAAATCATGATATATCAATCACAATATTGATGAATTCTGCTTTGGATTTTAAAGAGTATTTTAGATCAAAAAGAGTGTTTTTTGATACAATTGATATTTATAGAGGAGGGTTAGACAAAAAATAAGAATGGTATTGTATCACTCAGAATGCATTTTCCCCATGAAAAAGAGATACATGTAGAAAGGCTAGGGTTAGATGATAAATAAGGCTGGTGATGTATCACTTTCCCCATGAAAAAGAGATAGAAAGGCTGGCAGGTGTAGTGGTAGATGTTGAAGTGTATCTGAGATGAGTCACACACACTTGACTATATTTGAATGCCAGTCTCATCATCCAGCTTCAAAGAGTGGTACCGTCTCTCTCTAGAACATTGCATTCTGGAGAACTCTGTGTACTAGTGATGCTGTTTAATAGTACTTTATTAACTTCTATGTTTACAACTGCATAACGGTAGACATTTTGTGAAAGGTCTTTGAGGGCTTATTCTTATTGATGTACACTGTGAGCTTATTTAAGATTTTTTGTTCTTATTTTTTGTTATGGAGGGAGGAGGGGGTGTGAGTGGTCCTCGTTTTATGTTTTTATTTGTTATAGTTGATGGGTTGATACTAATAATGGAAACAACTAATAACAGTTGATGTATAAGTGTTTTAAAAGCTCTTGCTACTGCTATTAGAACTATATGTACATCTGATATAGCTGCTATTACATCTACTATTAATTTCTTCTGAATCTGAAAATAACATGGTTCAATTAATACTGCTGGTGAAGTGAAACACATCAGACTCTGTGCGCATAAAGTAATAGAATAATTGTATTGAAAATGCGGTTGTACATGAGCCTTGAATACTTCAGGATACCTATTGATGGTAGTACAGAATTCCAGTCTGTAAGTGTTTTCTTCTGTTATTAGTATTTTGCTATTATTACCAGCATTGCTACCTCCACTGTTTAATGGTAATAGAAGAAGATCATCGTACACCTCAAAATCTTCAGAGTAACTATTGTAAATTAAAACAAGCCCTCTAACAAAACAACGCAGGTATTTGCATGCCCTTCCATATATAGATACTCAAGCCATCCACAGTCATACCAATCAAGAACTCATGATATATCTTTTCAATATCCACTTCTTCGGAATTTTCCTCCCCATGACAAGCTGGAAGAACCTCTCTCTAGGCCTGTTGTCATCAGCTCGAGATCACCAAATAGCCCGCTATTTCTGATTTGGGAAATAATCCCGAAGTTACAAATCGCCTCTTCATCAGCTCGAGACTCGACCTCAAAACTTGAAACTCGAGCTCGAGAAATTGCCTCAAGATATTTTGCTCAGCGTTCACGCTAGTGCGAGTCTTCGGGTTGGTGAAGACGCACAGGACAAATAGCGGGATATTTTGCAAACTAGCCCAAGATATCTTGGGATGATTATCTCGACCCAATATCCCGCTAATTGCAACTTCCGGCTGATGAGGATGCAAATCAACTGGATAATTTGCGATCGGGAAAGTTAAAATAGCGGGTTATTTGACAATCTCGAGCTGATGAAAGCAGGCCTTCTGATATTGAGTTGTATCGTATGAAGAGCATTGACAGTAGTATGACCTTAGAAGGCAATCCTCCATTCCATCAAGACCGACAGAATTTTATGAGATGAGAAAGATGGTATCATCCATTTAGAGCCGAAAGGGCATTAACTCCTACACAATAACAAAGCTAGCACCCTTATGCCCCTAAGAAGACGGTATGATGATGCCGTCTCCTCCACAAATAAACTTGTATATCTACCATACATCATACCATACACAATTTTATGATGGCTGTCCGACCGACCGCAATGAAATGAAATGCTGGATTGTAATTTTTGGACTTTGGGTTTTGGTTGCAGCCTGAGAGGGTAGAAATAACAATTGATAGTCTGATTGCCAGGCCCCTCTCGAAAGTGAATGCAAATGAAATTCCCTTGAAGTCAAAGATTCACAGTCTTGTTACCCACATACAAAAATTTAAGGTATTATTTACAGCTATTCCCTATTAAATCTGTAAAGGGCTTAAGAAAGATAACATTTCCGTGGAATATAATGAACAAGAAGAAAAAATGGTAAGAATTTAGTCATAACAAAAGGAAGAAAATCTTAAATTTATGGAGAGAGCTCAGCTAAGTAGAAAAAAGAATTTGGAAAGCAAGGTAAAGAGATATGACCGTTTGAAACAGAGAGAGAGACAAACAACAAGATGGGTATATGTAGAGTAAGACAGCAACCAACAAAGAGAGAGAGAGAGGGAGGGGGGGGGGGAGAAGAGCATCAAAGAGGATGAGAAAAACAGAGACAGACAGAGACAGAGAGAGAGAGAGAGAGAGAGATGAATAGAACCCCGTCTAATCATTTGACAGTGAGGGAGAGAGAAAGAGAAGAAATGACAGATATACATAAATAGCGTCTTGAGCACTTCACAGACTGGATTTGGTGATAAATAAGTTAAATTTATTATTATTATTACAAAAAGATGGATAACAACATTGATGAGGTTAGCATTAAAGGAAATGAAGCCAAAGAATATCATATTAAACCACAAACACATCTTTGTAATTAATCTTTTCATCGGCGCTCGTTTGCCTCTGTGGAATATGAAGGTCATCTAGAGTCCTAGATATTAATTGCTCGGCAATTCGAGCGTGAAATTACACCCGACTTACAAACCACCAACTAATATCCTACCTAATTCCCAAGCATCATGTACATGTACGCAGTCTGGCAGTCTCTGTATGCATCAACATTCGCTGTGTACCAATTCGAAAACCCATACTGTACAAGTTGCTGTGGACATTTGTCCATTATGTAAATTATCCTGCATTATACGAAATGGAGAAAGTAGGCCATTTATTCGGTGCTTAGCATATGTATAGAATGTAGCTATTAGCCACAGACGCTCATCAATCTCTCTGCCGTTAGCATCGGAATAGAGTAGACCCACAATTTCCACATGTACATTATGCATACCGGTTTATCTCTGAAAGTAACATCTTTGTCAGATGGCATAAACACCCAAACTTTGCCTGATGTGCATTAAGTGAAGATGTTTTACTTTTTGTGGAATGAATAATTGCACATTTTTTGCAATTGTAGGCATATATTTATGATCTGCCTTGTATTGAAAACAAGAGGGAATATCCCTGTTGATTTACAGGGCTATTGTGTTAATTTCGTCACCTCAGACATACAATTTACTCTGCACTGAGGCACTTTTCATTGTGGGAAGGTTTTGTTAACAACAAAAAACAACACATAACATGAAGAAAAAAAAAATCTTTTCAGCCTGCGCTGTCAGACTAGTTAGATTCTTTTACAATTCTTTACTCTGGCGTAGTTTTTTTTATCCTGGGTCTGAAATGTCCCTTCCTCCAAAACTGCCATTCCAAATATGTGGCATCACATTCACTGGGAAAATACTGTGAGCTATCGATCTATTGCTATTGGACTTCAATCTCTTCGGCCATTCAGAAACTGGTCTTAAATGTCCAACATTGTTATTTGATATATACATGTAGTATTGAATATTGATGTTACGTATAAATTGGTGAACTGCTCTATTGATTCAAATCAATAGCAACTTGATATCAATCGCAAATCTGAAATAAAGTGATAGATCGAAGCTTGTAACTTCGCAATTTATGTATTGGTTTTCCGATCGATGCGGATCAATCACAACTTTTAATCAGACAGCTAGGCCCTTATTTAATTTTTATTGATCTCACTTCAGGGTGGAGATATACATGTAGTAATTTATTAGTCTGTCTGAAGTATAACCCCTGATTGCCATTTCCAAACAATTTCAGGCACAAAACCTCTTTATTTTATAACATGCCATTTTCAAGAGATGATGGGCAGTCTGACAGCTCCACATTCTCGTTTTTTCTTACATTTCAACGATAAAGGAATGCAGTTCAATTTGTTGTTTCAAATATTTTTTTTTTTTTAGGGATCCCACTTTTAAATGTAATAAGGATGACATTCTACCAGAACAGTGCGATATATGGTGGGAAAGAGTAAAATGTTCCCTTGCCCTGAGAGAAAAGCATGTGCACATACAGTATATACTGTATTCAGACCATTGCCTCAGCTTTTCAATACAAAATAACAAAAAACTTAAATGTAAATGTACAAAACCTTTTGTATCTTATAACAATTTTGTATCTTATGACATGCAGATAAGTGATTATGTGTCCTAGCTACTTAAAGGTAAAGACCAGTAATGGTCATGCGATTGCATTGTGAAAGAAACGTTGTGGAATCGATCAGAAAAGGT
>JARBES010000117.1:13084765-13095036 GCA_030265145.1 Strongylocentrotus pallidus
GAGGACAGGGGATGAGAAAGAAAAAAAAAGGAGAGTGAAGCGGGAACAAAGAGGGATGAAGAAAGAAAGAGAGAAGAGGGTGAAATAGAGAGAATAAGAGACACGGAGAAAGACAGACAGACATCGACAGAAATAAGAGAGAAATCATGAGAAAAGATGATATCGACAAATAATCCCATACTAAACCTGGAGTATAGTCCTGTTGGATTCTAACTGTTTAAGCCAGGTGTCACTCATCTAAGCCTCATCAAAAACCTTGATGATAAAATACAATTTTGACATTTTATTGACAAGATATTTCAATGACCATTATTTGAGTGACAGGTTGGTTAGAAAATAATGATGAATGAAACGAGATAAATCTAGCTTACAAACGGAACGATGATTTATGCGTCACTTATTACATAACATGAGACAATTCATGTCTATTACATGTAATCCATACAGTGTTCATTACAAGATTTATGTCATGGTCTTCGATTGAAGATGTATTTGATAATGTTCCAAGCACAAATTGTCGTGATTGTCCTATTAATGATGATAGAGAGTATGTAATTAGAGCATTTGGGTTGACTAGTTAATGCTTTGTCACCTTGTTTGGATGAATGCTCTACCACCCTGCATTAATCCCGTTATTAATCTAACATATGGATACGCCCATAGGGAATAAACCCCTGACCGGGTTTTCTTCTTTGTACTCGTGGCAAAAGATAGCAAGAGGAATATAGCAAAAAATGTCCACTCTTCTTCTTAAAATAGACAAAAGAGCAATTCCAATCTGTTATTCTTTACAATATATGAATGATTTATTTGTGTTTGTTTAAGAATTTGTAATTAATGTTGTATTGAATTAAATTGAATATAATAATTAATATGGACGCGTCATTTGGACCAGGTATATATATACACGATAAATATAACTTTTTCCATATTTTTGTTGTTGTAGTTTAAGCGGTATCTATTCAAATAACTAATGTCTGCCATACTCAAATTTTGTCAGATGTGACTTGCTACTTTTTTCATGAACAGTGTAGTGTCGACACGCCCTATAAAGAACAAGATGATGAAGAGAAGGAAGAAATCAGGACACATGGAAGACATAGGAGTGGTATACGTTCTAAAACGGTTTTACAGCCCATTGTATGTTTAGGTAATTAAGGCCCCCGCCCCCGCCCCCGCACAGAATATCGTCTAGTCCATTTGATTTTACTTTTTAGTTGAAACGAAGAAAGATACTCGTATTAATTTAGAGCTACACCATTTCTAAAAATCGCGTGAACGCACCCATTGTCCTAGTTTTCCTAGGGTTAGTTGTCCAGGGGTAGTTGTTTGGGGGGGGGGGAGTTGTCCGGTGGGTAGTTGTCCTGGGGGTAGTCGTCCTAGAGGGTGGTTGCCCTATGGGTAGTTGTCCTAGTGGGTAGTTGAGTGGGGGTGATTATCCGGGGGTGGATGTCCAGGGGGTAGGTGTCCGGATACGTAATGACGATATAGAATCATGATTGAGATCTCCGTTCGTTCAAGCGATTGTTAGCGACCGTAATTCTGCAGAATAACGATATAAAACGCATCTTTTTCAGCGTTTCATGGTTGCGTTTTGAATCACATTAATTTTTACGACCGACAAAAAATCGCTTGAAATTACTTGAACGCAACCGTTTCTTAAACTAAACGTCTTTAAAACCGTGTTTCTATGGTATAAAAGTGTCACTTGAACGCACCCCTAGTCAATAATAATTTAAAACCAAGGTCAAGTGAAAGATCAATATCTGCGGCAAAAAAACACAACGTAAAATGGTGCGAAATCTTTTTTTGAACATTAAATAGAACTGATGCATGTGTATAAACTATGTCGAATGGGGCGTTTCGAAGCCCGATAGAATATATTTTATCTTGTAATGGATCCCTTCGGAAAGTCATATTGAAGATACATGTATATCGGCATCGTAATATGTTTCCTAAATAGAACTAGCCAAGGAAGAGAGCGATTAAATAAAAAATATGCAAAAAGTGAATTGTATCTGTTGGGAACTTTTAGAATGGGAGTGAATACACGCATTTTGAAAAATAAAGAAAAAAGATTAAGCTACATAATAATTTCTAGAATAATCGCACTTCCAGAAATAGGAGGATAGGGAGAGAGAGAGAGAGAGAGAGAGATGGGGTAGAAGAAAGGGTGACAAAGGGGGAGGGGAGGGGGAAAGTGAGAAGCAACATCACAAGGCAAATTTGCCAACCACCAACATCCCCCGCGGCGGTCCGTTCGTAAATATATTTCTCGCATGGCCAATTCCGACATATCATATCACACGCACAGACGGGATGATCTCTGTTAATACGCCTACCCGTCATGCACCGCGTGCACAACACGTTCGTAAATATGTTTTCAGGCTAGAATATCAGATTTCAGAAAATTAATTTCTCAAATAAAAGACCATTCGTCGGTAATTGAGACTCTCTACCGCAATCATTCCTCGAATCGAGATAGAAAATGATTATAATTTGTAAAATTTGGAAGGATTCGACGAATTTTGATGATCGCATGACATTCTTCTGTGTGAAATTTCCAATAAAAAAGGACATCACGGTTGGTAAAGGATGTTGTGTACCATCTTCTAATAGGCCATTGGCATAGCTCATGATATAATTAGCCTTTTCGAGGAAAATGGCTGAATAATCCGTTTTGAAAAGTGTAATCCAACCATGATCCATTGAACATGACTGAGGTGAGAGACAAAAAGACAGACAGGTAGAGGGAGATAGAGAGGGTGACAAACAGAAAGATGGAGAGTGAGAGAGGGGAAAGGGCCATCCGGCGAGTGGGAATGGAGGTACATGTAATGATGACTATGTCTACTGGGTTAGAATGAGGATAATCTCATAATTAATTTCTCGGTTAATGAATAAAAACCCGAATATCAACAAAATAATGTACGATACGCATACTTCTTCTTTTCTTCGTCCTTCATTCTCTATTCAAACAAAAGTATTTGAACAGCTTCGGTTCTTAACGTTATCTGGCATCTCAGTCGTACCCACAATAAAAAACGATATAGTGTGTTACCTACACGTTAAAAAAAACTGTATGAATCTGCAATGACTTTATACCATGTATTCTTTGTGATTTTCAAGTTTAAAATAAACTGTCACTGATATTTATAAACATGGATACCAACCGTGTGCCGCTATGCGTTTTTACTATCCTAAGATATGTAATATCATCATTAATATCAACATCATCACCCATACCCTTATCATAATTACATCTATTTACTTTTTGATAAAGAACCACAATCTCACACGCAGGAGATATTTCTCGTTTCCTCCCGATCTTGTGATAAAGATATTTAGCATATGAGCACGTTTTTATATCTGTGGTATGTCTCCATCATGTTGAATCAAGAATGCGAGGAGGTAGCTATCATTTCACCGAGTTCCCATCAGATTGTGTACGGAACAAACACTTGAGAATCTTTGAATTTTGGCAATAAATGACAATATGCTGATAGATCCCAACCCGTGTACCGTGGCGCTCCGAGGCTCATTCCCTCGCTGTTGCTGAGGCACGGTGGTATAGGCTCTTTCACATACTGTGTTTTTTGTTTGAAGGAACAAATGAGCTGATTAACTAATTTGATCATTAAGCCATACTATGTTGCAGATACAAATAATTCAGCAATGAATTATTTTTTTGAATAATTTGTGTACCTTTCTTTTGTAAAAATTACTTGAAAACGTTTATAAATATTGTCTTTGATATCTAGAAATGTTGACAGTTTGTTTTTGTATACTACAAAAGAAATCAAATTACAACATGTACGTGGGGTTATCAAAAAAATTGATTAATTGGTTTAAATACCTAAATTCTGGTTGCAATTTTCTTCCACCTCTGTTGTTTTTTCCTATTTAATAAAAGTCAACTCATATTAAGAGTGGTGAACAGGAAAGGTTCCCTCTATTTAAAAAGTAATGTGTTTCAGTCATGATTATAATGCAGTAGCATGGATATTTAAAGGGATAATTCATTTACTAAGCATATTACCCGGATGATATATTATATCAGAAATAATACATTCGAGACGTTTTTGAATCAGACTACTCACTCAGATGTATACCTGTACGTATAGATCGTATCCTGTATACTCACTCGAAAACCTGGAGGTATAATATGTGAGGTAAAGAGCATTATTCAGAAGCACTTGTGTTGGTGATCGCAGCCAGCGGGCCCTCTACATGGATAGCTGGAAGTTATACAAGATCTTGTTTGTTTCCAAAGGCCCTACTCTCGTGGCAGGGGTGATGAGACTTAAATGTAAAAGGAAGGGACAAACAGAAGTAAGGAAGAGAAAACAAAATGAAGAAGAAAAAGAACAAAAACTTCATTTTGTTTAATATATACTGTAGGCTGATAGTTTATTTTAGATTAGTTAAGTTTAGTCTAATTAATGATAGTTTAGTTTTATCGAGGGCTGCAAGCATTTCGAGCTTCATGCTTACGCTGTATCCCTCCTATATCATGATTAATGTTCTTCTATGTATTGCCTATGTTTTTATACAGTATGAGTATCATGTATTTTCCTTTGAAACGTAAATTATATCACACTGATGGACATTATGTATGTTTGAAATATGATATAGAAATCAATAAATCAAATCAAATCAAATCAAATCAAATCAAATCTGATTGGAAGAGATAATTAGAAGAAACATTTGTTCCTGATTGCACAACCTCGATCATTTTTATTAGGTAATCAGGAAATTCATTAAAGGAACATAAATCTAGAGGAAACAAAAAAAGGATGAGATGTAGCAGATTTGGGACAGAATAACACACTCGGCATGATAAACTTTGAAGAAAAAAAAAAACGAAATTTACAACTGAGGACAAAAAAACGAGTGCCCTTTGAAAAAATGGGGGAAAAAACAGATGCAAAAAGAATTTAATGATACATGTATGAGATATGAAACGGGAGAAATACAGAATAACAGATCGATAGAAAGAGTGAAGAGGAATATGAAAAGAAATATGCTAATAAATTATTGACATAAGGAACAAAAATGTAGGACACATTTGTATTGTTAAGTATCGAAATGAAATTCTGATCAATACTGTTAGGGAAATAAAGAGAAAGGATGAAAACATGTCTAACACGATTTATTTAGCCTTCCATTTGTGCAAAAGAGGTCATTTTAGATAGATATCGCCGTTATTTGTAGTAGCCCATAATTTTATTTTATATCTATAAGCGAGAAATATATAAAATACATGATGTACTCTTGATGTTCATTTTAATCACTGTAATTCACTTAGATCTTGATTTTTTTTTGTACCGATCCTTTTTTGTTGTTGTTGTTATGTTCCTTCACATCTACATTTATTTTCATAAAGAAAAAAAATCAATCAAACGTAAAAGTAACCAAGATTAAAAAATGAGGAATTTCAAATTCGGGTCCTTGATAGGTTTCCATGGACCCCATTGATCTTCTCCCTCGTCTTATCACTCCATTCTTTTTCTCGTCCATTTTCGGTTTAAAAAAATGAAAGTTCTGAAAAATGAAGGGACAATCTGAAGTAAGTTTACTCCATCCTTTATGATTACACGAGAGCTTAAAACTCCTTATAAAGATGAACCTGTAAGGGATATCAATCCTGTAATTATCAATTTTATCTCATAAAGCGTGATGCTCAATTAAGATCCTCTCTCTTCAATTTGATATAGATTAAGGGCTCTAACGCCTGTCTGTTTTAATCAGAACTGCAATGAAAGAACCCACCACACAGACAATCATGATGCATTATACCCTCGGATGAAAACCAGAGGTTGATTAAGGGGGAGGGTCAGGAGGGGTACGACTCTCCCCTCTTTTTGTTTTTATTTTATCTGATTGCCCAAAAGATTTTGTTTTTGTTCGTGTTTTTTGAAATTTGGTTCCCCCGTTTTAATGATGCATATGTATAATATCATATTTATTACCCGCAAGTCACTGCTTTTCGTGTAACACAGCATTTCCAAATTCTGATCACTTTGTTTTTCCTTTTTTGCTTGCCCGGCAAAATCTATTGGGTGGCAGTTTGATATGCCCCCTTTCAGGCTCCAAGACCATTTTTCTGATTGTCATACTTGGGAGGAATGGAACCCCCCCCCCCTATTTTAAAAGTTCTGACTTTGCCTTTCCTGAAAATGATCTCTTGTTCGACATCATATCAAGTCTTAATCTGAGATAGATTTCTTCGAGGAAGTGGCGGAATTAATTTGGTATTAAACCTGTTGCTCATAATTACGAACCGGGAGGAAACGGGAGAAATTAGGAGCCTGAAATATAGACCATTGGATAATCTACGGGCATTGATTGAATCTCCTGTTTCAGATCCATCTTCACTTAGAAAACAAGTGCAGGAGTCTATCGAATGTTACTAGATGCTAAGAAGGTCATGACCAGCATGGAAACAGAAGAACACTCTCTCTGATGACGGTCACATCATGATGATGAAATGAATTGCTTCTCCTCCTACATTTTCTTGTTCTACCGTCATGTCAATCCCGTCTACCATATTTTACTCCTCTTCATTTTCATCAATCGTGTTCATAAAATTCAATTTTTCTTCTTTTCTTGGTCGATTACACCATTAGGCCTAAACAAAAAAGATGTTGTATCAACCTTTGCGACTGAAACGAAAATCTTGAAATCTACGGTCGGCTTTTCAAAAAGTCTTTTACTCTTTTTTTTTTACTGTTTTTTAGAGGAAAAAAAATGTTAAAGCATTCAAAACTGAGAAATATCAGCCCAAAGAGGGAGAAAAAAAAAAGTTAAAAAAAAAAAAAAAGGATTTCCGATCGACCGACCCATGTTTTGGCACCTAAAGGACAATACAATTTTTGTTTAGGCCTTGTGCCAGGAAACCAGTACGATGGCAAAGACTTTCGGGAACTCATCTCAAGGGCAATGTCAATACACTTTTGAATGACCCATAAAAGCCATGTTCACATTACGTGATAAGCCATTGGCATGTTTGCACATATCAAAAGGTGATAGACAGGGCTGTTGGAACCCATTTACATGTGGTGTGATTTTTGAAAGTCTTTGCATTAGTGTTATCCCTTAAAGGTACTATGTCCCATTTGTAGGCCAACAGAATAAAAAGGTTGAATTCCAACGGCATTTGAAAGATAATACTAATTAAGAACTTCCCTTAAAACGAAAGGGCTTGAAAATGGCTTTTAGTGGGAAAATAATGAGCATTTGATGTCGAATCGACTTTAGTGATTGCGATCAATTTATTAATAGTCTGATTTTCAGTCCCTTGTACCGATTGACACAGTACCTTTAATTTTGAGTTTGAATTTTTGTATGCCCAGAATACTTCTACATGTTAATAAATACATCTCTACTTTTAAATGTAAACGACTTTTTGTGTGCAAAATTTAATCAAATTTCTAAACATGCTAACTGAAAGATGGATTTAAAGGGAATGGGAGGGGCACGCATGCATGTTGTCTTAGTAATAATAACCTCGACAGATTGCCAACATTTTTTGCTCAAAGATCAGAAAAAACGTACGATAAAAAATGGCGCAATATTTCAAAATCGAATTCACACACATTGCCGTATCATTTCAGTCTTGCTTATTTGTATATGTATTTTGTTTTTCTCTGCATAGACAATCGCATTCTGGAGGTACCAAATCAGCAAGCAGCAACGACAACATAAATAACAGTCGTAAACAATGATGTGCGGATACCAATGCGTTAGAAATGGTTCAAAACACGTGTAACAGTGCGGGAACATGGAGAAAGGGGATAATTACTGATCTTTATTTTATTCACTCCTTCCTGCAATATCCGTAAAAGTTTAGAGGCCAATCTCTCCACCCGAATCCACACAAGATGTTTATTGTCATCCTCCTTAACCTATTTCTTCTCATCATCACGTAGTTTTAATGGTCGCGTGGGTTGAAAGGGTTAAGGAGTCAACACCGTGGCTTAGAGGTGTCAGTGGTAAGCTTATACCGCAATCAATGCGAGTTGCTCTTCCCGCGTCTTGTAATTAAATCTCCGTCTTTTTACGCGCGACGGGAAACCTGATTTTAGGGCGGTTACTTTCTTAAAACGCTATTAAATCGATCCTCAAGATTGTCTGCCTGACACATTCTTCAACAAGATGACTTCCTCTTTTTTCTCGATGAGTGATGGAGAAACAAAAGGAGGAGAGAGAAAAGAGAAGGATCTTCTTGGTTCATAGTTGTGTCAATGTCAGGAGTCGATGGTTGTTGTGGTAGAAAATAGACAGTCTTCCAAGAACAAAGAACTAGGAATGGTTTGTTCGAGATGGCAGTCTGGAAATATCGGTTTCCCACGAAGAAGAATGCATGAATGAAATGGTTTTGTTCTGATTTGATGTATTGTTGGAATTTATCTAACAGTCATTAATGTTTTGGCATGGATTCCTTTGGATTTGTTTGACAGGTTCATTGGTTTATTTGCAATTAAATCGTACTACTATAAGGCTAGTTCAATGGAAATGATGAATATTGTTAGGCTTCTATACCAATAGTTTATATGAGAACAATTAGTAATTGTAATTGCATATATAGATGATATAAAAGGGAGATGGAAATTGGAGGGTCTTCTGAACGTCATGAATGTGAAAATATTCTGTGAATTAACAGAGAATACTTAAAGAAGAGGAGAGAAGAGAGCGGAACAGAGAGCTAGAGAGAGAGACATACAGACAAACAGACATACAGAGGGGCACAGAGACGAAAGGGAGGGAGATTATGCATTAATTTTGTGAATCAAATTGAGCATTTTGAGTGAAAGCAGTAATTTTGATTGAGTGGGATTTTCGATGAGGCCTTGAATGATCCCGTAATGGACTTTCTTCCATTGATGCGGTTTATGGTTACGCATCTCGAGTGGAATGACGAGGCATGCATAGTTAGGAATTTCGAACTCTTTTAAAA
The DNA here is from genome assembly GCA_030265145.1 of Strongylocentrotus pallidus. Lineage (NCBI taxonomy): Eukaryota > Metazoa > Echinodermata > Echinoidea > Camarodonta > Strongylocentrotidae > Strongylocentrotus > Strongylocentrotus pallidus. The sequence goes on from JARBES010000117.1 coordinate 13,093,725, forward strand.
GTGATAAATTTTGTTTTTAATTTCTAGTTGGTAAATTGCAAATGTATTAGAGTCCTAAATGGCTATTTTGTAATTTCTTTCATTTTGATTATTTACAGATGAGAGATTGAAATTCTTGTTTGATGCACTTATGTTAGATGCCTTAAAAGGGTCAATCGTGATATTTATGATATTCTGTTCTAATGAATATCTATCCCGTTATGTTTCATGATTGAAAGATTATTTGAATGAAGATATTAAATGTAGCAAAAAGCCATGAACGTAAGCTTTGTCTTATAGACAGATATTATCAGAGCCTGATAAAGGAAAGGAAACTGTTCAGGTATCTTGTGGCACCCCAGTGGCTTAGAGTGAGCCTAGCCATCAATAGGGGCGTTTATTGGCATCATGTGGGCTGCATTGTTTACCAATATTATTTGATTGAAATGCGAATTGACAAAGCCATTGATTAGAAGGAAGTTGTTGGAGTGGGTCTCTATCCTTTTGTCTTACGTTACTTTACCTCTCCTTTCTACTCTCACTCTCTCTCTCTCTCTCTCTCTCTCTCACTCTTTCTCTCTCTCTCTCCTTCCCCTCTCTATTTTTTAGCCCTCTTTCGTCTTTTTTTATGGGAGGGGGGCACGTGTCCCCCCTATAGCTCAGCCATTGGGCAACCCTACAACCCATCCATACCATCCCTATGTCAATGGGGGGGGGGGCACGTTTCCCCTTTCCCCCTATAGCTCAGCCATTGGGCACCCCCTACAAACCCACCCCTACCATCCCTACAAGAATTTTTCACCTTCACCTTGTTGACTCGATATATTCGTTCATGTCACTCTGGTCTGTCATAGAAAGCAAAGCTCACCTGTAAATCCGTTAAATCTGAAAGTGAGAAACGTAGGATGTGTCTTGAGTAAGACCTTGATCCCAGCTCCACTGACAGTATCAAACATCTTCTTGCTTTTAAGTATTGACTCTCATCCTACCTGGACGGACGGTACATTATTCTTGGGCCGACCGTGTCCATACTGATGTCTTATCGTCTTCCAAAACCCCGCCGCATTTCCTGAAGCTACATCTAACCAAAGAGTTCCTTGATATAACATACAAAACAATTATGACTACAGAAAACTGTTTGGAGGAAATCATAACTTGTGGCTTAAGCTTCTGTCAACCTTAAAGTTGAGTGAGTCTCCCTGCTTTCACCATCCAAAGTCAATATTCTTATACTCTTCTGAATATATATGGTCTTAGACAGGGCCAGTGGGGGCGGAGGGGGATAAGTTTGACCCCCCCCCCGTATGATTTTGCTCGCCTTGTCGGAGATTTC
>JARBES010000117.1:14023238-14035408 GCA_030265145.1 Strongylocentrotus pallidus
ATCAACCTTTTCTGATCGATTCCACAACGTTTCTTTCACAATGCAATCGCATGACCATAACTGGTCTTTACCTTTAATTGTTCTTTTTAACTTGATTAGAAATATGAACTGTTTCAAAAAAACAATTTTAAAGTTTAAGTTCAAATTCTTGAAACAGTTCTTGGATGAAAGATAATTTAATATATTTGATAATCATGTAATATTCATCTTGTTATAATTACCTGGGATTACAATTTATTTTCAATAATTTTAGTACACATGCCACATGGGATAATCTATTATATCCCACACTCCTACCATATCAAAGACAGGTATCGTGAACATAGCAAAACAGCAAAGTTTGATGATGAAAATATAGTTTATATCTTCAAAAGTGAGTTTTCATTTCGGCTGTTTAGAAACTTTTCAACATTTCTCTTCCTTAAATATAATTTTCTTATTTTCCCTCATTGTATCTCTTGTGTTCAGTCATAATACTAAACAGTAAACATTTCAAAATAGAATAACGTAATGGGACACAAACACATAATATGCTAATAAGGATACAATGAAGCATTAAGGTCAAAGGTCGCTTATTTGGTCTTAGCAATAAACATACCATAAAGGAATACATCAGGAAAAAGTCTCTTCCAAACTTCATCACAATCATGACATCAAAGTCTCTTACAAGTGCACTCATTTTAGGTCTAAAAATAATACACTTCAATATTTCAACGTTTGCTTATGTACAATGGGGTGGAATTTTCAACATGTGAAAGACGATTTGTACACCAGCTATTACTTAGTACATATATAATGATATTAATTCCATATAATCCTTTGTATAATCTTCCTCTGTGGTTCTAGAAAGTAAAACTTAGCTAATCTGACTAAACTATATCTCGTCGTGCGGCTGACAGAAGGGTGTTAGTGCATTGCGCCGTTTGCTGCATGAGGACCTGCAATATCGTGGGAAGCTGATGTTTTATAAGCCCTTCAGTTGGAAAAAAAACCCAAGTATTATATTTGGCATTTTTGACAGACATGGCGCATTATAAATGTTCACTATTATTATTATTATTATTATTAAATCTTGTAATAACAAAATGACAGTCGTGCAATGTTGCTATTCCATTAGCATTAACATTTCCTGTATGTGCTATTTGTTAGAAAATTATTCAAATTGTTTTGTAACAATCGATTATTCACTTCTTCATTAGTGGATAAAGAAAGATATTACTCCCATGTTTAAATACTAGTATAACATGTATAGAGGATTAAAAACCTGAGAAGTGAGTTACCGGAAATTTGCTGTATGGCATACTGCTAACTCCATTCTGTCAGCTACACAGTTTGCAAATTAAATATTCCTTTCCTCAATTATAACAACTTAAGATATTTACTCTAAAGTACACATATTCTAAAAGTGCAAAGCATAAATAAAAAGTAAAAAGTGAGAGAAAGAAAGAAGTCTCTAAACAGGCAATATTGTTCCATGCAGCTTGATAAATGTCTATAAAATAACAAAACATGAACGAAAAATGAACTAAAATAATAAGGAATGAGATACATTCATGCACTTTTAATTTCCATGAAATTCATGGATGTATGTGGAATGCAAGATTTGAATAATTACAATTTAGTACACAATAGGTAGTTGTTTATCTAAATGTGGGCTTCTTTGTCAAACAGCTCACTCAAAAAGAAGAATGATAAGCCCCTGCATATTTTCTAACATGACTTTACCTATCATCTCAAAATGCAGTCTTCTATCATTGTGTAAGTATATGCTCTGGAAAAAAAATCATGGACACTTCCATATTGCAAGCAGGGGTGTTTAGAGATTTTTTTGTCTAACAACGGAAGCTTTAATGATTGAGAAGTAAAACAGACTATATTTGTGCAACTCTTTACTGAATCATTTTGCCATTTTCATCATTCACCCAATTTGGTCAACTCTTCCAAATCATTAAAAAAAGGAAAACTTGTTTTACATTATCTTATAAAATTTTGTTTTTCGTACGATAAATTCAACAAAACATAACACTTGAAACATCTCAACACTATCATCTTTATACTAACATTAAAACAGGGGGCTATTTAATTTTAAAGCCCCTCTTTAGTTTGAAGTCTTCAAAAATCACCCCTGAAACAAAATGGTACAGTCACACATGCACATGTCTGCTCCATGCCATTGGGAGATTCCATTCTACAAGATGGGTGTGAGCAGCTTCATGTAACAAAACTAAAATCTACTACCACACCTAAGCAATCCAGTAAAACATTCATGATATAAATCTCTATGATTGCATGCTTCCCTGTTGCCAATTATCAAAATACTCTCTTCACAACACATTTATTACATGTAGTCTTAGTACATATGTATTCACGCTGGGTTCAAGTATTGCATCAGTGTAACTCCTACTAATAATGCTATCTCCAGTCTCTGGGCTGCATTGGTTCAGTGGTTAGTGTAATGGTCTCAAAATCAGGAGATCCTGTGTTCAAACCACATCTTTCTTCTTGTTTTTGAAAAAGAATCTGCAACTTTCCCCTAACGTTAAGATTTTGATTCAAACTACACAACTTCATGTTCAAAAGTGCACATATACTACCGGTATGCAGTAAGGAACTTAAAAGCCTGTACCAGGTTTCTTTTCATATTTTTTTTTTTGAGGAGGCGATGATGATAATGACAGCTAGGACAAGGGGGAGGGAGGGGGGTGATACGAGGCTACCATCACAAGGAAAATAATTGGACCGGTTTTGAAACTCACAGGAACACTTCACAAACTAGACCCTCAGCGTGTGACATTATAACAAGTAGGGTGACGTACATGACCTAACACTACGTGGATTACCAACGTATCCAGATTTTATTCAAAATTTTCCTTTCAACAGACAGTCTATTCTGTCCATGTACAGTCAAACCTGTCTATAGCCACCGCCAAAGGGAAACACAAAAAGTGGTCTTTGTAGACAGGTTCCTTTACTACATATTCCAATGAAAAAAACATTTTCAAGGGAAACAAAAAATGTGGTCTTTGTAGACAGGTGGTCTCTAAAGCAGGTTCGACTGTACATGCAATTTGAATGTACACCTATCCAAATTGAGGTACATATATAATATACAGGTCGAGAGTTGCTTCGGATATTGTCTGTCCAGAGCCAGAAGGGCCTTAACTCTGTTGGTTAACGCCCTTTTTGGCTCCAACAGATGATATAATGATTGCAGTCACAATATCAACTTCCATGATTCTACAACAGGAGTGGATTTTTTTGTCAGTGGATAACAGCTTCTCAGACTTGGAATTGTTTTCCATACTGAATCAAAACGATGGGAGAAGTCAAATTGGGAATCTTTAATATTGGACTTGGATTGCCTGGTATTCAAAAGTAGCAACAGCCCATAAGACCGACAACCCATGGAACGATGATATTGGTTCCATGGAACTTCTGAAGAGTTATATGAGGGTTCACATGAGTGAACTAAGCTGGCAGTCACAGACTGAAGTTTTTCTCTCTCATACGTAATATCAATTGATCTTAAAATTAATGAGAGAATTTTGTTGCTAATGCAGCCCATTCAATACCTATCACAGTTCCTCTCTGATGGCAAATGCTCTCTCAAAGACAACCTTCCCATAAACATACTCGTCACCCTGTTCTAGAGAAATTTATATTGAATAAAGGATATAGTGTTAGCTGCCTGCAAGAAGGCCCCTACTGCCTTTGACAATACATAGCTCTTAGGCCTTCCTGCGGGTAGCCAATGTTAAAGAGAAGGTTGAGTTCTGGGAAGAGGTGACAAATTATTTGTGGGCGTTATCATTGTTATTATATAAGTGTGGAAGAACATCAGATAACAAATGTTTCCTGAAAAGCATGGCTCTTCAAATACCTTAATATTCTAAATAGGGCATGTAACAGCATACAAAGCGGGACATATTTTTATGCCACATGCTCGTGTAGTCCCATGTACTTGTGTACAGTGCTTGTAACTTTACCAAGACTGGGCCAAATTTCTGATCATTTTGATGATTCCAGAACCATGCAGTACACACCAATACTTGTATGCTAGATGATCAACCTTTTCTGATCGATTCCACACCGTTTCTTCCACAATGCAATCGCATGACCGGAACTCAACTTTATCTTTAAGTTCAACTGAATACATCTATCATGTCTCCTCTGTCGCTCAAATAGGTATGGTAAACCCTCGATATTCAATGTGTTCTGTCGGTAGGTCGGTTGGGTTGTCCAGACTTTGTCACGTGAGGGCGATGTGGCAGACGGCACCAGTCCTAAGGAAGAACTTGCGGAGCATGGAGCGGATTTCCGGTCGCAGCTCAAACGTGATGATCTCGCACATGTGGTTGTAGCAGTGGGCAGCGTGGGTCTTGAACTGTAGGATACAAAATGAGGAACAAGAACATAATACGTTGCCTTTTATAGGGCAGATACAGGTAAAAAGAGTACTGTATAAGCTGATATTTTGGTGAATGACAGGCTTAGAGGTGTTTTAGTGAGTCGTTGTTTTCACGAACAGCACACAGCAGAATTAAAGAATGGGCAAGAAGTATTCACAAACTTTATCACGCCAACACATACGGTACTCAGACAGACTGGGTCACGTAAGTACACACACAAGTTTTCGGCAGCCCATCGCACCACATACAGCTAGCTGAGCACCGTACTGGTACGAGGATTGCATGCATTGTGCAATCTGTGTAATATATGCGCGGGGAGAGAATGAACATGCGGAGCGCAAGGCGACAGCATTGCATTACAAACATCATTAAGGCAGTTACTAGTACGCAAGCACATAATTTTATGCTGATATTTTCGCGCTCCGGAATGATGAGGTGGCAATATTTGCGCGTGTTGATGAATTCGCCAATATATGCAATTCGTGAAATTCGCGAAAATAAAAACCCTCGCAAAAATAACAGCTTAAACAGTATTAAGGACTCAACACTAACAGGCTTCAGGGACACATGGGCCCCTCAAAATCTTAGTCCAGGGGGTGTTTCACAAAGATCCTAAGTTGAACTCATCTCTAAGTTGGACTTAACCATTATGGAAAGCTGTTGGCATTTTTGAAAATATTTTTGTAAAAGTTATTCTAAAAGGCATTAATGTTGAATCAAATCATTCATATTTTATTTTATCAAGGAGATTTTATTTTCTTGATGTGGAAATTGTGAAAAGTCTAAAATACTTAAATTTTTGCTCTTGAATATATTTTATTTTAAGGCTACAAATGGCTCTCCATAATGATTAAGTCCAACTTAGAGTTAATTTTGACTTAGGATATTTGAGAAAACCCCCCTGACACCCCAAATCCTGAAATTTGAGACAGGGCTCATGTTTACAGATTATAATTTTTTAAATCCAGACCTCCTTCCAAAAAAGTTAGTGTGGAGCCCTGATGTAATTGAAGGTCTCCACACATCATACATGTACATGTATCCCAAGGATCATGCATCATACAAACAAAATAAATAAGTTTTACACCGAAGATTGTATACAATATCAGCTATTGACTAGTTTGAGTTGAAAGATACTGTTAAATGGCAGTTTAAAGATTTTTTGTGACTCCCCTTTTTATTAATAAATATTCTTTTCTTCAAGTTTGCGATTGCTTCAAATAATTTTTTTATTTTGAGGAAAAGCAGACACAGGCCAGCTTACGTTACAGATATTGCTTTCAATTCTTCTACATTATTATTATTGAAATGTAACAACTTGAATATGAATAAGTCTTTGTCCCAGAATCAGATTTAATGTTTATGATGTGCACATTAAACGTTCTGTTGTGAACAAAGCAGCTCCTGCATAAGCTGTCATCTTCATGTCTTGTGATCTTTGATATTATATATATACCCAGTTTTGTATTGTCTCTACTATCTATTTACTCAATCTGCGAAGGATACACTCCGCAGTTCTCCAAACCTGGAGGAAACCAAGAAGAAGAAGAAGAAGAAGAAGATGGCAGTATTGACATGTTAATTTGTGAGTCATCCCTTCAAGAATGTATAAACTCCTCAATAATGCATTAGTGATAAATGTTCCCCAAAACGGATATGTAAATGAGACTGGACCAGAAGCTGGACCAGGAACTCACCCTCTCATCTGACATCTTGAGGATCCTTGTTAGGAGCAGGACTAGTAGAGACTTCCAGGCTGTACGGTGACTCTCTGAGTCCAGGGAGATGAAGTAGCCCAGGGCTTCTTTTACAAGACTGTAAGGAAACGGTGATAAGAAACAGCGAATGTTTGTGAATTTGTAACAAAGATTTGCATGCTTGTTCATTAGTGAACATGATTTTGTATCAAACTCTCTAATCAGTAGACATCCCTACACATAGATATGACATATTACCAATCAAAGTATCTTTTTCTTACATAAAACAAATATTGACTGTCCATCTATCCATCCACCCACCAACCCACTCGATCACTCACCCACCCACCCACTCACTCACCCACCCACTCACTTGCTCACCCACCCACTCACTCATTCTCCCACTCACTCGCTCACCCACCCACTCACTCATTCTCCCACTCACACGCTAATTCACCCACTCACTCACCGACCCACCCACCCATTCATTCACTAACCCACCCACCCATTCATTCACTCACCCACCCACCCACCCAACCACTCACTCATCCACCCACTCACTCACTCACCCACCCACTAATGTTGAAATCTACACCCTCATGGTCTCTGTGGCCTCGAGACTGTATTACTAATACATTCTTGGGGCACAGTACAGCACAGAGAGAGAGATTGGATCCAAAACTTCATATTCAATGAATCACATTTCTCTCGATCCCTTCCTTACCCTATCAGTCTCTCTTCTATGACAGGTAAGCTATCCATCCTATTTTCATCAGCATACATCTTGAAGAGTAACCGGAAAGCACAGGCCAGACTGGAGGTTTCCTGGGTCGAAAGGTTAGGCTTGTTCTTTCCTCTGAATCCTGGTTTTAAAAAAATAAGGAATAAATCACAACAAATAAAAGGTGAATCTGGGCGTTATGGCGTGCGCCCGTAATCCAGCTTACAATGGATGTTACAAACTAATTCAGCCAAGAACGCAGGTTCGAAACTGAGTCACATCTTTCGGATGGTAACGTTTAAAGGTCGGTGCCCAGACATAAATAATCATATCTGATTGATACACATCTGTAAAAACCCAATTACACACCCACACACACACTGAAGGAATATTTGTTTGTTTTCTAAATGCAATATGTCAATAGAAACAGCTCCATTGATTAATTTTGATCGTAATACGACAAGGTATGTTAAAATAAGAAAATGAAATATGTTTCGAATGATACAAATTATTTTCAAAGAATCATAATCTTAATTTTTTTCTTTTATTCTCTATGTTCATTAAATATGTGATGTATAGCAGTGTATCGAGAGCTACATGTACATGTAAGTGCTCTTATACTTTGTATGTGGGTCTATGCCGGCGTATCACCGAGCGTGAATACATATATAGGTAATAAAGTGCGCTTTTACTTTCTGTTCTCGCTACAGTAAGCCTCCTAAACCTGGGGTTTGATTGACAGTGAGAATGACGAGGACCAATCTTATAATGACCCTTTGTTTTTTATCAAGCAACAAGGATCTAGGAGTTTCACTGTGTAAAACAAACGATGCACGTTGTCATTCATTCATTAAACGATCTATCTGCTCTATTTGAGGCTGTATGTGCATCTACTGCCTCATAGAACGTCTTCAAAATATCAATCCAACAGATTAAAGGCATCATTTAACAATGTTAAATCTGAGATGCATGGCCCTACATGTTATCAGTGTCTGTGATATGGTGTAATATTGAAGTCCTGCACAAAAATGTGCTTCAAAATGATCATGAACTGCCTCAAAAAAGTAAAAGTCTTTGAGTGACCAGTTTTACCATACTCATTTTCCCCAAATGACTGTAATTTTAAAAAACCGTTAGGAAAACGGTTTTTGAAATTTCGAATTCCAATCATAAATATCTTGATAATCAAATAGGCGATCGGCTTGTAAATGTCATGGGATTCCTGACTGACCTATAGATTTATAATTATGGTTGCAGCATGAGCTAAATCAAGGCTTTTGTTTCAGAATCTGAGAAAAGATACCCAATCCCTTTAAACAATCTATTTGCTCTAATTGAGGCTGTATGTGCATCTACTGCATCATATTCACCCCGACATCTTCAAAATATCAATCCAAAAGATATTATCAAAGAGTTAATGTACACCCACCTGCTTGTCTAAGCGTCTCTCTCTGCTCGTTGTTGGTGTTAAACTCCTTGGCAAACCGATGGGACTCCAGTAAGCAGTCTAGCAGTAGGAACAGTTGTGGGGTGGAGAGATACCGGTACATGCCGGGATCCTCACCACTTGACGTGGATTCAGAGGCAAGGGAGGTGTCGTCTAACGTAGTCTCCTAGATGAAAGAAAATGGAGAGATGATACACAGTTCTTTATTTTCTCCTCATAATAGTGCTATTCATGATGAAAAATCATTGTTTAAAATTGAAACCCCCATTTGACTTTCACTACTCCTAGAGCTAAGCCTAAAGTAAACACTAGCGCTATACAATGAAATCCCCCTGCCGAGACCTTGGCGGGGTGATAGAGAGGGAGAGAGAGATAAGCATGAAAGGGGGAGGGAGCAAGAGAGAAAGGGTGCAAATTGTCATAATTAAAATTGTTGTTATATCGCTAATTCTGGGTCATTTTGCTTCGTTTGAACTTTCATTATGGTCTCCAACTAAATTATAAGTGACTTTTGGACATGAAAATATCTTAAAACAAGTAAAATATATATTTCCTACTTCTCATTTCCTTCCAGGCAGAGCCCTAGTAAGAGTTTGTTTACACTAGTATTACGTAAGATGATGAAGAGTACAGCTGCCATCTCTCATGCAGAGCTGCAAGGCTCTATCCAAGTTTTAACGAAACGAAAGTGGGGTCGTGATACCCCACCTGATTTACGTTGGTGCCTGTGTTATAGTGGTGGCTCTGTCAAAATTTTAACGAGAGAAAAGAAAGTGGGGTCCTGATACCCCACCTGTGTTATAGTGGTGGGGTATAGTTTTAACGAGAGTTTTTCATAATTTGAGAACACAATTTTGGGGAGAAATTCTAGTTCCCTGCATTGTCAAGAAAACTCCACTTCTATTTTACGCATATATTCTATACGAACTATGCATTTATCTGCAGAGATCTCAAATTTGTACCTTCCTATATAGTACTCTAATATATGACATCAATGAATTCAATCTTACCTGTGCAGCTTTCAAGTTGTCTGCATCTTCATGCCGACTGGTGGCAGGGAAGAAGACGATATTATCTATGGTCTGTATTAATTCCAACTGGACAACACACTTGATTAGTAGAGATGTGAAGAGTCTATGGTCAGCTGCAGTTTCTGGTAAAAGAAAAAACAGACATAAAATACGTTAACCAATATCTCTATATGATACACCATCATCATCACCATCATTTTGTGAAGACAGCATTTTCCCTTTTATAATACTCAGTTTTTATATAGCGCTTGTTACACTCACTAAGCGCTTTCAAACTTGGATATTATTACCCGGGCTTTAGCTGTGCTGCCAATGCGGCGCTCTAGCATTTCAAAGAATTAATTCCTGCCAGGTACCCATTTACATCACCTGGGTCGAGTGTGGCAAATGTAGATCAATGTCTTGCCAAAGGACATTAGTGCCGCGGCGGGTCTCAAACCGCAGACCTTTTGATTGACAGTCCCGTGACTTAACCACTCGACCACGGCACCTCTACATGAAGGCTTTACAAAGGCTTAATGACTTTCGCACCATGAGGTCTTCCTTTTCCTCTTATAGCATCCACTTCCAGATCCCACCCTCTTTTCACAGGCTCATCATATTCCCTTCTCAATGAATGACAGGACCCATCCATCTCAATCCACTTCTCTTTATCACTTCTTCCAGACCCAACTTTCCTATATGCTCACTGCTCTTTCTATTGAACAGTTTCACACCGCACATATTCCGTATCATGGCTCTTACTGTTCTCCCCAAGATACCTTCTTCTACTATTATTATTGTCTACCAGCTTTATAGTAAATGTCTACACATTAAGGCCATGAATTCAAGGTGGGGGCATGGTATCTCCTTTTCACAGTCCTTTCTCTCTCTGTTCAAATTTTTTTTCTTCAAATTTTTCTTTCTTGTTTTCACTTTTTTTTTGCCATTTGAAGGGGGATGGCCGGAGGTATGTACCCTCACCCCCCCCCCCAAAAAAAAAGACAACCTGTTGGTTATCTACCATCCTATACATAATCAAGAATAAAGAAAAACAAACGATACCTGACATTTCAATAGCAATCATTGGGAATGTTCAATAACTACAAAATATATCATTGCCCTTTCTTCTGAACTGACAAAACCGATTACACCTAATTAAAACTGCCTAAAACCGAATCTTGCTGCTTTCTTACTCTGGTATTCTGAGGTTATCTTGCTGGATTTACTGTCTGTGCTGTTCACACTCGCTACACTATGTTGACTTCCCATTCCCCCCATTCTCTTCAGATTAGATTTCTTCTCCGACGGCGATGATGGCTCTGGTCCGACATCGCTCCCAGCAGGCTACAAAGATGAAAACCATTTATTTGTTAAAGTTATTTTACTTGATTTGTCACACAAAATTTGAATATTAAAGATAAACTTGAGTTCTGGTAAAAAAAGAAAATCAATTCTCACAGAATTAAACGAAACTTACACAGAATGTTCAAGATTACAAATAAATGTCATTTGCCAAACAATTTTGGTAGAAAATGTATACTGGCTGAGTAATGAGCATAGAAAGATAAAGAAATCAAGGTAACTGGGCCGGACACCATTTGTGTAAGGTAGTCCCATATACATCTGTCTGTGTACAGTGCTTGTTACTTTACCAAGACTGGGCCAAATTTATTATGATTTTGATGACTACAGAACCTTGCATCAACTTTACCTGTTCCATTCAACATCTTTTCTTTCACAATGCAATCGCATGACCAGAACTCAACTTTATCTTTAAATTGCATATATATTGGCACCGAAGTTATTCATCACAAAATCATGACACAAAGGCTTTATCGCCATCATGCATAAAGAGAGAGAGAGAGAGAGAGAGAGAGAGAGGAGAGATAGAGAGGGGGAGGGAGAGAGGAAGATGAAGAGAGAGAGCGAGAAAGAGACAGAGAGAGATAGAGAGAAACTTATCGATAAAAGATAAAGACATGCAACACACACCGACACACAAAGTGGAAGTAGTTCAGGAAATTTTATAAACACACAGGCGAGCAGATTGAGAGTATACAAAAAAAAGAGATACACAGAAAGAAAGAGAAAAACAGTCAGATAAGGGAGTTGGAGACAAAGAAAAAATAAACATGTACGTAGACAAAGTCAGAGAAAAGAAAGGAGAGAGGCCTCAAGAACAAGACAAAAATGACAAGTTTACCTAAGAGGGCCCGCATGCCTCTGGGCATTAGGCATTCACTTTTGCGAACCCTGGCCCATAGGTAACCATTTCTTTCCTCTTCTCCTTGCTTCTCATTTCCTTCTCTTTTTGTTTTATTTCTTAAGATAATTGTATTTATTATGTTGACTTTGTATATACTGTGAATTTCTGATTTTCATGGCCAAATGAATAATAATTATGAGAAAAAAATAAAGCGTGATGAAAAAAAAAAACCCCACGCTTCTACCATCAAATTGGGAAGGCTCTACCCATCAATATGGCTGCCAATGGTTTCAAGGGGATAACCTGGTAAATGATTAACTTACCTCTACTCCATCGGTCTCTGACCTCTGGCTGATGGCGTCTGTCTCTGCTGTGAGCTGATCCTCGGGTCTCCAGGATATCAACCTAGTCAAATAAATCAAATGATGATGAGCAATGAGATATGTACATCCTTGCAGATAAAATCAACATCCAAGGTACCGTTAATCTTACATTCTGGAAAATGACAGAATTTTTTTTCTTTCAGCGTAGGCCTCTCCATATTGTACTTATCTTTTTTTTTAGTTCAGTCTTTTGATGTAATGCATTCAAACAAATTGATACAAGATACTCACTTTCTGTTTCTGTCTCTACATATAGAATCCACATTCATTTGGACTTACTTTGTGAAATCATTG
>JARBES010000117.1:14310521-14321572 GCA_030265145.1 Strongylocentrotus pallidus
ATATTGGGGATGTTTTTCTACATATTCTTGTCATTAAAAGGAACTTGTTATAAGAAATATGGAAACAGGGTCAGATTTACAATGTTGCTTCAATTTCTTAATATAATAGATGAATTTATTTGTTTACATTGTGCGATTTTTTATATGACATTTAAACTCTTTTTATGATATAGAAACTTGCGTTAAAGTTTCCTAGTGTTCGTAAACGGTGTATATAAAATCCGATAGAATTTTTATTTCATTAATCTATGTATGTAATAAGAATATAATGGTTTCTGCATCTGTATCAACTTTTTTTCAGCACCAAAATGATGGATGGTAACAATTATCAAAACATTTCTGTTATCCGTTTGGCTGATTAAGAAGGATTTTTTTGTCTTTTTATACTTCGAAGTTGTGACAAGCTGTCGCTTTCTTCAGGTTGATGGGTTTGCAACTTCTATATGGCAATAAACCACAATCAATTGATTCTAATTGTTTTTCTTATTTTGTATTTTCAATGTAATTAATTCAGCTACGCTTGGGTTTATGAAAGCATATTATATTTTTGACTGGTTATACTGTGACGTAATTTATATAGTATAAAATATTCCTTTTATTTTTTGTGTTGTTAAATGACTTCTTAGTTACTATATATTAAACGTGATATATACAATCTATATGGGGAAAGACCCATCTGGCTACGGTAGAATACAAAGCCATTGATTAAGAGAGTTTGGCCAACACAATTCGAGTTAGGCACACTATGGCGAATACTGCTATGTTAGGCAAGTACCAACAAAAGAATATACACGTTGTCGAGCCCAACTGAACCAAATTGGCCAAGCTCTTTGTAGAGATGGGTCTGGTGGAACATATATGGTGTAGCTCCCTCTATCGTCATATTTAACCAGATCCTACCCAGCTATGCAAGAGGAATTATTCACAGTCTAGCGCAATTCAACAAAGGAGCTATTAATTATTTGTGTAAGTAAGTGCCATTTTAACATACTAGTGCTTCGGATATAATTATTGCAATGGTTTTATGGAGTCTTCTGATATATAGGAGTTTTTAAAGTAATATTTGTAACGTTACTACCTATGCGGTACACTATCGAATATAATTTTGTAACCTACATTCTATTCCAAGCTTCCCAAGGTTCCCACCTCCTTATGTTCGAGTCGTAGAAAATGTATAATCGCCTTCTTTTTGTATACGGTATATGATTTTTCTTTCATTGTTGATATGTTATCAATATGACCTGGAGTCTCACCCCACCAATAAGGACTTAATATGACCAATGCCTTGTACAAGTATGGAAACGTCCTCAATGTATGATGGGCGCGCATTAAAGGTACATGGCATGGGACTATACGGAAGAATCATGTTTGAAAGTTAATATTATAATAACATTCTATTGTCATTTCAATTCTTGAGGACTATCTAATCGTGTTTCATGGTGCCTTTGTTTCTTTTCTATCATTTTCTAATATATGCCATGTATTACATAAAAGCACGCACAAGATATACGTGAAACAGATATTGTATATTTAAATATAATTACGTCTGAGACAATGTTCATTGTACAATCAGACTTTTGTAGGTATACGTTTTGTACTGTGTTGCAAAATTCTCGATCATTCAACTCTTATATCAAAACAAATAAATCTATTATAATTTTATACCAAAGTATCGACATTTTGAAAACTGTGTATTTTTGTCTGTTTTGAAATGAAAAGTGCATATTTTCCTTTTTACGACGAAATGCTCAGAATTCCTATTATCCACGTGTAGCATATGTTGCTTAAATGTTGTCTTCCACGCACACTTCCGCTGGTGGGAGCAGCTGGGGGGGGGGGTGTCTTGCAGAGACATATCTCTCGCTCAATCATGTCAAATTGAATAATATCTAAGCGTTAAAATTCGCGCTGCGATTGGATCCGGGTTTTAAAGCTTATCTGCACTAGTTTATAGGAGGGATTAGACTACCCTGCAAGGTCACTGGACAGGTGGTTATCTCATCAACTCAGCTCTTAATTAACATAAGAAAAAGAGGATCATGGGGAACCAACAGGCACCGATTGGGGAAGTTTTCTATATAGAGGGAGCAAGTAGCTGCAAGTAGGACAGTGTGGCTTTAATTCTTTGTAAATGTAGGGTGCAATTGTCATGGAACTACATGGTTATGTCATAATACTCTCTTTAATATCCTGTCTCTTCCTCTCTTTGTGTTAATCGTAGAAATACCTACTGAATACATGCAGCTTTATAAATCCAATACAGAATAAAACTGCATTCTTAAGTATAGTTCACATGTTCCGCTTGGAAATATTATGATGGCTATTTTTAGATAACTACTATGGTAATCATCATCGCACTTAGCAGATGACAAAGGGTTTCATAATTCGCGGTGTAATCAACCGGAGGTAACGATTTGAAACTACCAAGAATATACGTGGATTCCAAATTAGATTTTAATTGAGGTACAGATCATATTTCACATCCTTCGTTGGCACCCCAGACATTACCAAGAATACAGCAAGCGCGCATCTCTCATTAATAATTCCGCGACTCTGCTAATAGGGGTAATTTGATACCGGTCGACGTCTGTTCTACCCAGCTGTTAAACAATTCCAAATTTACAACCGTTCTCCACGTCTATTGTGTCACAATAGCATCACAAAGTCAATGACTCTGAACTTATTCCATTTTAATTGATGTTATTGTGTTCGCCATGCACGTCTCGAAGTTGGATGAAAGGCAACGTCTTTTATGAGGAAGTTTTAACGCGTACAAACAGCTTTAGCAATTCATGCGGAAAAGAAACATTGCGAAAAGGAATTGAGCAATTCTCGCGGAAAAGAAACATTGCGAAAAGGAATTGAGAGAATAATGAACAAAATATGTATCCATATGTTATTTATATATATTTATATTGTGAACATAATGATGTTTTGGGGAAGTTTTTCGTAGCTCAATAATAAATGGTGAATGATTGAATTAAGGCGTTTGTTGATTAGTTTTCCACGAACGCTTTAATTTGTCACAAACCCACGTAAAAATGATCGAGACAAATGAATATTTCAGTTGTTAACGTATGTATATATACGTTCATGGAGTAATAAAGCAGTGATAATCTTCAATGTATTCAAATATTTTTAAACTTACAGTGACAAAGAATCCTTGTTGATAGAGAACAATGAATTAAACATCTAAATAAACGCAAGGCTAAGCAACAAACATCAATATCAGATTGAGACTCTGTCCAGCGATGTATATTTAATTGAGAGATGAAACTCACTTTCCCTCGAAGCCAGGCCATTTTTAATTAATGTTTTATGAAACTGAACGATTGGTATTCATTGGAATAAGCAATTTTGTAAATGAAGCCAGGGACGTGGATGAGGATGAAAATTCGGGATGATTGAAGAGTATAGCCGTCATGAATATTCGGTGGATATGATGATTAAACCGAAATGATAATGGAGCCACTTTATGCAGGATTCTTCTGCGCAAAGGCCTGGACTGTAGGCCGGTAGCTGAAATACTACAAACGAATTCGCGTCAACTCATGCAGTGAGATGAAATCAATATAATAAGAGAATTATATTCAAATCAAAAGCATCAGTATACATTCGACGATACAATACCATGTCTCTTCATACTGCATTAGGCTGTTCATGTGAACGAGCGAAAGAGGAGGGGAAACGAGAAAATGGGATATAAAGGGATAAAGGATGAAGGGGAGAATAATAGAATGTAGATATATATATATATATATAAAGAGAGAGAGAGAGAGAGAGGGGGTGAGAGAGAGAGAGAAAGTTTTCGTGAAAAAAGGAATGGGAGAGTGGAAGAACATGACACACACACACACAGCAACATTAAACACACAAACACACATGCACACGTATTTACATAAAGAGGGAGAAGAAAATAAAAAGAAGAAAAGATGAAGAAGAAAAGATGAAGAACAAAGAATAATAACAATAATAATAGTAAGAAGAAGAAGAATTGATGGGGAAAGAAGAAAGAAGAGACACAGAGAGACAGAAAGAGATAAAGAGAGGATCGGTACATATGCAATGTATTAAGTATCTCTTTGGTTGTATAGTGTATATTTCATCCGGTGATGTAAGTAATATAATTTGTGTATCTATCATCGAGGTAGAGTTGCACTGTTAAGACGACAAGATTGCAAACGAGATATTCTTTGTTTCATAAGTAACATTGCATGTGATAGAAGGCAAACAATATATGTCCTCCAGGTAGATAATTTTCTATCGAGTTTCCGATGTCGAATCCAATTAAGGTTTTTTCCATTTCTAATAAGAAGTTTGATGTTTTGCACCTGCTTTATTCCAATTCAAAACAACCAAAGTCCAGTGATATGGCCCAGTTATTTGTATTTTGCTGTCTCCATAACTCCTGAGATACAAGACACACTACATAATGCTTGTTGGGTGAACACTATACCAAATAAATAGGTAAACAGGTGTGGAGTGAAAAGAAGATACGAAGAGAAAGGGAGAGGGAAGGTTAGATAAGGCGGGGGTTATTATCTACTTGTCCCCTTCAAATTTGTATTTTGTAAAGGGGTGCGATAAATGTACCTCAAGAGGTGTAAATGTGTACATTGAAGACTCGATCAGATATGCAGCAGTAAACCACGTTTATTGAATAGTAATGACGTAATGTATAATACGTTACACCTTTCCTGTCTTTTAACACAGAGCCAAGTGAATACGCGTAGGACCTTTTGCCATTTATTTACACTGTGGCTGTTCACCGTGTCATATCTGAACGGTTCACCGCGACATATGTGAACGGGTCTTAGGGTGCGGGATGAACCTTTTCATCTGATTTTCTAGTCTGAACTCCCTTTAACATATGTAGGGACTGACCTGGAGGAGATGCTTTCCATTAAGCTGCCCCGATGTGATGATGATCGAATGCGTTTCCGCTGAGACGACACGCCTTCTCAGATACAATCATCTTATCATAATACCCGTAGGGAAATAAACGTTAATAACCGATTCGCCCTCAAGATAAAGAAATAATCATGGTTTCTTGACAGAATTCGCTTTACGTCCATAAAACCAGTATCAGCTTTATGAAATCTCTCTTGTATGTTCATTTTCTTGCTACGTGAAACCACTCCAGTAAAAATATAGTCATGTAAATTGGACAGCTATATTATAGTAAAACCTGGCATCTGTTTCAAAATTGTAACGTCAAGCAAATATCTACAAAATAATATGATTAATTGCTAGTTTATTGTTTGTTTTACCTGACTGCTAAAATGTGTATTATTGTACATAAATAACCAGGGAACCGACGATGTTTAGGACTCTCCGAGGGACCTGGTAATGGGGATTAACGCTATATCAAAGGGCACGAGCGCATCGACTTTGTTCTGAACCCGGGACCTCCCGGTAACGAGACCACTGCTCTACCATCGCGCCTCCCCATTTCGTTGGGGGACAAAAGCGTTTACATATTGATTCAAGGATTATTCTAGTCACGTTTTAATCCGTATTCGTGCTTTGCCTTTAGAGTTTATAAAGCGCGATAAATGGTTATTATAGTAATTATTACGAAGAAACCATAGATTTGAAAACATAAAAAAAAAAATTTACTGAAAGTTACGTCATTTACATCTTTTAACAACCAACATATTGAGAGTAGCATCTTTTCTGTAATATGTTATTATTTTATATTAAACAAAAGTGAATAATGTAAATATAAATCAACAAAAAACGCAGCACTACATGCACACCTTATGTAAAACCATATATATTTATTATTTAACTTAATACAAAATATATCAAAGCAATTCGTGCACCCTAACCCAATGTAAAATGAAATATTTATATTATTGTATTCAAATTATCAAAACAATTTTTGTGATTTAAGCTTGTTTGCACTGCGAAAACTTAATTAGTCTCCCAGTAGAATAAAATCTTTCCCATTTGACCATATTTCATCAATGTAGATCCAATTATTATCGTGATTATGATGGTACGTTCTGCGAAAAAAAGAAATGATGCAACGACGATTTTGTTTTCCTCTTTCTATCTCTTTCTCACTCTCTCTATTTCGCTTGGTATTTCAGAAGTGCCAAAGAAAAGAAATAAGAGATTCCCAACTTCAAGAATATTGGCGCCACGATCTATGAGATTATAACAACATTTGATCTGTGAGGACGATTGAAACCGATGATTATGCCACTGTAGTGGATATCTTACTATTAAAGATAAAATTGAGTTACGGTCATGCAATCGTAGTGTGAAAGAAAATATCTGGAAGCAATTGTTTATTGTTTTGAAATGTTAATTGAGTAGTAAAGACTTCGTCTATCCTGTGAGGTTTTGGAATTATCTTAAGGAAAAGCAAATGGCTCAATTTTGTGCACATAAGCGCCTTGAGCATTTGATTAGAATGGATAATGGCGCTATATAAATCTCATGTATTATTATTATTATTATTATTATTATTATTATTATACAAAAGGTATATGGGACAACACATTAATGTGGCATGAACAATTCTAACATTTCAATTTACTTCTTGTCATATTTCGAAAATGAGGGAATTCGAATAGCTATCTTTTCACTAGATAATTTCCACTATGATATTTTTCGTAACCAACAGTACATTAAAGATTAGAATGCCATTTTCACCTTTGCTAGAGCTTAAACTTCTCTTGAAACCCACGAACCTTACTCTCTCTCAGGTGTCGAATTAGAATTTGAATAAAAAAATGTATTCGCTGGTGTCGTCGTATGCCAGTCACCTCAACTAAACAAAATATATAAACTACTCGTGACCTTTTTGAGATAAATCGAACACAAAGAGAATATGATTCTTGATACACAAAAGACCCACAGAAATGGAACTTGAAGTGTAAATATATTCTTTGACCCCCATTTCTTTTCACCGTTACTGCATGCAGTAGTGATATTCATTTCGTAACCTTACTCCGGCCTACTCCCTTTTTATGCAGAGGGGTCCCAAGCACCACGGGCAGATATATTTGCATCTGTATTTGATATTATTTTGACTATGGAAAAAGCTTGAGACCCTAGTATTTCTGAGTAATGCTTATTGGGATTCACGCCTACTTCCTTGTAATACAAGTTCTTAAAATATATTCATGTTCCTACGTATCAATTGCATTGTTTGAATAGATGTCAAATATGTTGTCAAATTGATGAAAAAAATGAATGTTAATTTGAAGTGAATTGAATTAACATCGACGTTTTAAAACGAAATGTTAACTTCATGAGAATATGTTATAATTGTATGTTATCATTTCATGTTATCTATGTTATAATTTTATCAAAACATATGTAACACAACAACTCTCTCTCTCTCTCTCTCTCTCTCTCTCCCTCCCTCCCTCCCTCTAAATATGTACTACCCTCAATTTCCCATTCACTTCTGCCTCCTGCCGTATCTCGTCAGTGCAGCCATCACCTTTATCAATCCATTTACCATTTTCTCCTGTCATCTTCTCATACATCTCACTTCACTCCCATCTCCCTACATCATTTTTGAATAAAGTAATTGTGACGGGTTATAAAAGGATTGCCACGCCTTCAAGATTAGCTTAATGTAGCAATCCTTCGACAAAAAAAAAATCTTTTGTTAAATATCACAAAGTAAGTACTTGTAGGGTTAATTATATGACTTGTCCATTATCCTGAATATGTGTCATTATGTTGTTATTAGTTTGTCACTCTAGAAAGAGACCATGAAGATAAATAAATAAATCATATCGAATCCAATCAAATCAAACTAAGATGCATACAAGTCTCTGCATCAGTATATTTCAATCAAATCGGGTTCGTTGCATTATGCAGACGTAATGTTGGTACCCACTAAACAGAGTAATTCCAAGTCATTTGAATTAATAATGCTACTCTGAAATAAGATAAATCAGTCTTGAATATGAATTGCAAAAACTAAAAAAACTTATTTTCATTTAACCTTATGATCTAGATTTTAAGCATATCTGGAGCTCTTGCAGGGCAGTAGAATATATTTGCAAAGTGTCTGCGCTTTATTAATGTATATAATTATCATTATTATGTTAGTATTATTAGTAGTATTATTACATTCTTTATTATAAGTTACACCGTTATTACAAAGGCAGAATTAAAACAGCTGCTATTTTTCCTTCTTTAAAAAGTTTAAATGGTAATTTGTTTTTTGGGGATTATCAGGATTTATATTCATAATTTTTATCTTTACATCTTTTGTCATCGTTTTCATTATCGTCAGAATCATACTCAAAACTGATATTTTTCCTTTATTATTACTGCTATTTACATTATTACTATCATCAGTTTTATTATTATCATTATTATTTTACTATTGATGTTTTTATTTATATGATTACATATCATTATTAATATTATTATTATCATAGTTATTATTACTATTATTATCATTATCATCATTATTGCTATCATTATTACTATTTTCATGAATATTATTAGCATTCAAATATTAAATATTATTATCATTAATATCATCATCATTATCATTGTTATAATCACTATTGGGGGACAACGATCAACGAAAAGACAATATTACACAAGTTAATTTGTCAGCAGGTTGTGAGGGATCTTTCAGCTCTCCTTTTCGCTCTTTTTTCATTTCCTTTCCTTTTCATTGTCTCTTCCTTTTTTGATCCTTTCGAGTGGTGGTGATATGCGCCCTTGTGTCCTCACCTCCACCCCTTAGTTGTAAGTAGCTTGTGGTATTGGAGATGAGTATTACGACGAAAGATGAATATAAAGGAAGATTACAGTGCACGCTTCCCTTCTTAGAATTACAGTTGACCCAGGTTGTTTCAGCCTCAAGGCACCATCATACTCTATCACCTGAGCAACCAAATATGCATTATTGGGATACAAGCAGTCAATATTCACGAATCTGAAGGAAACAAATCCTTAATTTAAAAAACAACGTTCCAGTGCGTGCTACTGAATGCATCGATTTGGGAAATAAGATGCGTGGGCTTTGTCTCTCACTGTATAACGTAATGTAGCGTGTCGTGACATACGGTTGAGTGTATGTACTCTGTCTCAGTTATATCAGTTGAAATGCATGGGATTGTGAGATTGAGACGTCGAGGCAAATAAACAATCAATGTTCGGATTTGTAAATCTACATTCTATTTTGAGCGACATTTTCTGGAGGATCAATGGAGAAGAGCCGGGTATATGAGGCCATTTCTGCGATTATGATGAATTATTGAGCCAGTAGAAATCGATAAGGATATTATTACGAAAGTTAACTAAAGACGTAAGGATAGCAAACATATGCAAGTATAAAATAATTTCTAGAACATAGATATTTGAGGAGATGAACGCAGAAAAACGAGCCCATCAAGTCTCGTTTAAACGTAGTCAACTGCCTATTAAACATGATAAGACAAAGTATTAATATAAAAACGAAACAACAACAAAAACGTAACAGAAATCAGAGAAAAGAGAGAAAGAACGAATACAAATAATCACTGAAAACCGGTAATGACAACGACGACTACAGCAGCAACAACAAAAACAACAACAGCAACAAAACCAACATCTACAACAACAATAACAATAACTACAACAGTAATAATGATAATGAGTGAGAAGAAAAAGAAAAACAAAACGCGGAAAATTTAAATGACATTAGTCTCGTTCCCGTTAAATTTCCAAGGTCAATCACCAGAGAAAATGGATTTCATATTGCAGCGGCTACCTTTTTAAATTTCTATTTCAAAATATTGTCTTAGGTGTTTAATCGTGGTATACCTAAACAAGGCTTTCCTTTCCGAAGACGAAAAAAAAGAGGAAATACGCCCTCAAGGGTATCTAAATTACCCTTCAATCATCCTTTAAATGAGCAGGTGCACCCTAACCACATTGTTAACGGAAAGCACTCAAGTTATTACACTTATTTCCCGCTATTTTGCTGAGTGATGTTTTATCTTATTTCGCGCAGTTTGAAGATCCTTGGTTAGAGTAAGAGCGCTGTGGCTACTCGTTGGTTAGAGATAGACAACTTCGATGATGTCCTCAAAAAAAGATTGCATCACTCTTTTCAACCTTACGAAAACCATTATGTTATCATGTCACCTGTCAGTTTTTGTTCGCTTTGTCTGTTCGTGTGAGTGAGTTTTTGCGTCAGTGTGCGTGTGGGTGGGTGTTTCTGTGTCGAGGAGTCTTTCATTGAGAAAGTCAACATTTCCAATGCGTTGTTTCATGTATTTGTAGTAAAATTTATAAAATCCACGATCGCTTAGACTTTCAAAATACCTACTTAAGTGCAATTTAAATACTCTATGATTTTATATAACCCTTTGAAATCACGTTCGGAGTACGTAACACTGCATTATTATGTCGCATATTTCAATAGGCGACTCACAAGTTGCCTAAGGTTGATTTTTCGAAAGTATTTGCGATCGTGTAATTTTTTGTTAAGTCAGAGAAAGCACTGGATATCGGGTTTTCACTTAATAAATGTTCATGTTCATTGGTATTTATTTATGCAACTATATACTTAACATCTTTCTCTTTTTGTAGGAGGGGCGGGAGTGGATATCGAGGATGGCTAATATAATCAACGTGTTAATGACACTACTGTTTAATAAATGATATTGCTTACATTAAGCGCTTAGAAATGCCTGTATAAAGCGCCCTATAAATGTAATTATTATTATTAATATTATCACAAAACGTGGTCTCCTTTCTACATGCTAACCCGAAAACAATGTATGTCAGTCTGTAGCGTCTGCGCAATTACAATGCTCCGCATGCAATTGCCTCCCATTTTATTATCCTGATATCGTCGTAACAGATAGCAGCAGATGAAGAAATTGACATGATTTATATCTTTCGAAAATGCAATTAAAAATACCATTGTCATTATCTTTTCATGTAGATGAAGTCAGATTGAAAAATCTAACTCTCCTTCTCCCTCTCTATATATCTGTCTGTATCTTTAATGGCATCAATCATTGGCAGGAAACAAACGGAGAGAAATCAATTACTGTCAAAGATTCTGAAGAACA
>JARBES010000117.1:14631917-14642938 GCA_030265145.1 Strongylocentrotus pallidus
GTTTTGGTTTGTAAAATTGCTCTATGACGGAGGCATCATTTTCGACTGCGCGCAGTCGAAGTTCCATCTAGTTTTTTTTTACTTTTGGATGAAATACATTAATAAATGTCATATGGCCCATGAAAGTCTGAGGGAGGATTAGAAAGTCTATGATTTTCTAAAGTTGTAATTGATTCAGTGCAAAACTGGCAACTTTGTGATTTGCCTTGTTAAAACATGAAAACATATCAAATTTGAGATAATACTAGCACTTGTTTTGGGTGTCACAACGGTTAGTCAACATGAAAATGATCAGAATGATAATTCTAATATTTATGTAACAATAATCAAGTAAAGTACCATAATGCATGTGCAGTGCAAAATTGTGGTCCTAAACTTAATCGTAATTTAAACAGATTTTAGGTAAACAGAAGAATATTGAAGATGCAGCTATATTCATCTTGCCATGCTTCCTCATTTGTTACTTTTTCTCCCTACCAGAAACCCAAATCGGATGACTTTGCAATTCCTACAAGTATAGTAAGTATACATGTTCATGTACCGGTATACATTTTCTCATACAGGCCATATTTGTACATGTATATTGTGCTTGAAAATCTTTCAGAGAAAGAAAATGCTTGTTTCAAATTAGTAGGAACCTTTAACACACATGCTATTTTTGTCATACAGATAACAATGGCTGCAACAAATGTGGTACACTCTGTAAGGTGCAAGTTCTTGATATTTTGAAGTCCCTGGAATAACTGCTAGCATGTAGATATTTGCCTTGGTTGGTTAATTCAAATTTATTGGTGAATAAAAATGTATTTCTTGAAATCTCTATGAAATAACAATATTTTGCCAAACAGTTGCTCCCCACTCTTACGTTGTTTGGTTTGGTTTGGTTTTATTTTCCGTATAAAACTTCAAATACATACAAGAATACAATTTACAAACATAATACAAATCAAGAATTGAAAATGGGTGGAATGCTCTAACGGCTCTGTTCTTTCGAGAGGTCCAGTTTCCTTGACTGCATATTTCTAGCCCAGAATGTACTGACTGATAAGATTGTAAGATATATATATTTTTTTTTTAACCAGCCTTTATCAAACCAGGACAATGCTATGAATAAGCGACAAGATGATCCCAAGAAAAAGAAGAAAATCGTCATTGTAAGTATTAAATGTAGATCAGTTGAACAAAGTAAAGCTAGGAAAAATTTCAGCAATAGTCACAGGGTCAAATATGTATTTTTGTTTAATTTCCTGATATTTGGGAATATACAGTGTACATGTATGTACTAGAATAGAGCTGCGAAGTCATGTCTTGTCCGAGTTACTCGAACTAGACTTGGCCGCACCATTGATCCCATTACCATGCATCTTCTTGTAGTTATCTATGTTGAAAGTACCTAGAGTTTATAACAACTAATTTATTCATACCCCTACCAAGTTTTGTAACTTTTTAATCAAGTCAAAAATTGATTTGCCCCATTTATGTTTCTTGAGAATGCCAAGTATTAAATCTTACATAAAAAACTATTCCTCAAATGCCCCAATTCAATCCAAATTTGATTCTTGAGTTGTGAAAAACACAAAAAAATTCAAAAGGGTATTAATAATGTAATTGCTAACTGCATGTACATTTGATACAATGTTACTAACTAAAGTCTGATTACATGTGATTTTAATTTGTGTATGTTATTGTACCCATCCACATGCATATGATCAGAAACAAGGTGTGTTTGGAGGCCAGTCATCATCTTCCTCCATCACCAAGAGGCAACGGAATGCTTGTCTTGTATCAGCCAAGGACTATGTAACAGAGGTATGACAATAAAACCTATTCATGCTTTTGTTACTTTCTATTTGGACTACGGCAACGGCCTTCTTGTTAATATTCTACCACCCTCCAATCTTGCTTCCCTCGATCGCATCCAAAATTTTGCAGCACACCTGGGGGGTGTTTCACAAAGATCCTAAGTTGAAGTTATCTCTAAGTTGGACTTAACAATTATGGAAAGCCGTTAGTATCTTTGACAATATTTTGTAAAAGTTATTTTAAAAGTCATAAAATGTTGATTCAAATCATTCATATTTTCTACTGTCATGGGAAATTTTCATGTTCTTGATGTGGAATTTATGAAAGGTGAAAAAACCCTGAATTTTTGCCTTTGAATATATTTTATTTTAAGCCTGCAAATGGCTCTCTGTAATATATAAGTCCAACTTAGAGTTATGTTCTACTAAGGATCTTTGACAGGTGACTCGCTCAAAGTCACCTTTTTAAAAATATCTGTGCTTCTATTTAGTAGCTCATAATATGTCAGTATTTTATATCATGTATTATGTAACATTGTAATTTTGAGGCTGTTGTTCTAGCTCTCTATTGGGTTGAAGTTCTATGCTTTACCTAATGGCTGCTACGACAACAGCACCACAGCACCTAGAAACATAGTATTAGGCGCGTTAAGAATTCACCATATAAATATCATTTTTATTATTATTATTAATATTATACTCTACCTTCTCCTTTTTTTTTTTTACCTATCCATGCCTTTTCTTCACACTATCTCTCTCAGTCTGCATGTATCGATTCATGTACATGTATCCCCTCCTGTATTGTTTTCTCCTTCTGTTTCTCATTTCTTTTTATCTCTCCATCAATTTTCAACCCCCCCCCCCCTCCTTTTCTCCATTTATATCAATCTGCATGTAAATGTACATGAAAATATTTTCCTACCTACATATTTCTCATTGTCTCTCTCTCTCCAGTTTCCTTCTATAAATCATTCACCAGACTTCTCTTGCGTATTCCATTTTAAATACTGCAGCTTTTCTCATGCATGGGACATGGTGGTGCTTCAGAAAGTGATGTACAATGTACATGTATATTATGATACATTTAAACCTGTCTATAAAGGCCACCCAAAGGAAACAGGACAACTGGTCACTATATGGACAGGTCCTTCAACACACCTTTTTTCCCAGAGGGAGACAATAAAGGTGACCAATATAGGCAGGTGGTCTCTATAGAGAGGCAGCCGCTAAGGCACGTTTGACTGTATATTACAAGATTTTTTTTCTTCTTTTTCTTGCAGGTGAAAAAGAGGCTGAGTAAAGAAAACTACAAGGCATTCTCTAATGTTATGCAATCATACAAAAAGGTAACAACACATTAAAAGTGGAGATATAATTATATACGTATCAGTAATACAAAGTTTTGGGAAATTTTGAAAATTGGGTAAATAGTGATTCTTTACAATTTTGATACATTTGGATGCCCCTGTGGATTTATTATAAGCACTCAAAAATTTAGCCCCTAAAACACTTCTGCTTTCGAGAAAAATTGAAAATAAAAATTTACCGGTGCTCCCGGTAAATTTTGATAAATTTTGAAATAGCGCCTATACGGCCGTACACTGATAGCTGCGACCATGAGAATCTCAGAATATGTAGTTGTGATGTATAATTTTCAAACGGAAATAGCTAATCGGTCGATTTTAGTCAATAAACATTATTTAATACCTTAATTAATATCTTGACCTTGAGAGGGAGCTATACAACATAAAGAGTTTATTATTTACAATAGCATAACTTTAGACTCGATTTTAACTGCGACAACGATCACTGAATATTGTAATATCGCATATGCTTCCAATATGTTCATTTGAACCAAATTCATGACCCCATACCAAAACTTTGTATTACCTTTAAAGTCGTGTGTAATGAAATGTGTTGATGGAAATATTTCTGCAATATTTGATACATTTGTACATGTTCATGTGTCAGTTTTCGATACAATCATAAGTACTTGCAATCACTTTCCGTATATAAAACAAATAATAGAAATAGTGAATTTTTCAGTTGCCACGTAGGCAAGAATGGCAAACTTTTTAGATTGCTCTGTAAGGTTCTTCACTGTCACCAGCATCTGGGCAACTGCTAATGTTTGAGCTCTGGGTATACATTGTTATGAATGGCTTTGACCAATGTGACCTTTCCTAATCCTTTGGCATACTCTTAAAGTAGTCACCAAAGAAAATTCATGACGACTGATAATTATAGACAAGTTATATATGGTTGGAAAGATTTTCTCTTGAAAAAACACGAAGAATTTGCTGAAAAATCATATAGATATCATGGAAAGGCGTAAAATGCAATTTTGTGGCTAGCTGTGTTTCGCATGTGACGTCACAAATCTTGACGCCGTACTGAGGACCGCTGAAGGCAGAAAATCTGGATCTCAAAATTAACATTTTTGAGAGATGATTACTGTGGGCCCCAAACATGTTTTGAAGAAGTAAGTTGTTAAATTTAATCAATAAGGCTTCCCCTTCGCAATGATATGAATTTTGCATCAATTCAAAACACTTTTGATTTTTCGGGTGACTACTTCAATATGACTTATCCTTTGTTTATTGTGTGATCCAGGACAATGACTTTGGTCTGATGATTGCTGGTCTAGCTGATCTCTTCACAGAAGACCCTACTCAATATCATCTCTTCAGGAGTAAGTATGATCTTATCAGGTGCACAGTACAAAGGTGTTGACACAAATTTCTCTTAAAGCCTGTCTGCACTAGTTTGGCCGGGGGGATTAGACCCCCCTGCAAGGTCACTGACTGGTGGTTATCTCATCAAATCAGCTCTCAATTAACATAAGAAAAAGGGGATTATTGGGGACCAACAGGCACCGATTAGGCATGGTTTGCTATATAGAGGGCGCAAGTAACTATAAGTAGTACAGTGGGGCTCTAAAGGCATCATTTAACAATGTTATATCTGAGATGCATGGCACTACGTTTTATCAGCCTCTGTGATATGGTGTAATATTGAAGCCCTAAACAAAATTGCGCTTCAAAATGATCAAGAAGTGCCTCAAAAAAGTATAAATCGTTGAGTGACAGGTTTTACCATACTCATTTTCCCCAACAGAATGTAGTGTTATAAAAACGATTTTTGAAATTTTGATTTCCAATCATAAATATCTTGATAATCAGACAGACGATTGGCTGGTAAAAGTCATGGGATTCCTGACTGACCTAAAGGTTTAAACTATCATTGCAGCATGAGCTAAATCCAAGATTTTGTTTCAGAATCTGAATCCAATCCCTACTGTTTTATTTTGTATAGTTTTGATGCTGAAATGATAATATAATGATGGTGGCTTCTTCTATAGCACACAAAACTTTCATGCCATGATGCTCCTTGCGTGCTCTCTCTCTCTCTCTCTCATTTCTACCATTCTTGTACACTCTTGCAGTGTCATACAACATTGAGGAGTCGCGATAGCTCAGTCAGTAGAGCAGTGGTCTCGTAATCCGGTGACCGCTAGTGCCCTTTGGTAAGGCATTAATCCTCATTACCAGGTGCCTCGGAGATGACCTAAAGCCGTCGGCCGTCTGATTGCCTCCTAACAAGCATTTATGCTTTCTTAGCAGTCAGGTAAAATAACCACCACCACATATAATATACAATTTATACATCCTCATTTTCTCTCTTTTTCAGAATTCTATAGTTTTGTACGTCCCTGTCACAAGAAGCGATTTGATGAGCTATGTAAGGAGATAACAGGTGAGGGATGCGGATACAGACCGGAGGACAGCATCGAAAAGAAGAAGACAGATGACTCTGATGAGAAGGCACAAAAACCACAAGGTATGTGCTGTATTTATCACCTTTATCATTCGTTTTACTGTTTGTTAGTGCTAATTTTACTTCAATGTGTAAGATGTCAACGTCTATGAATATTAATCACT
This sequence comes from Strongylocentrotus pallidus, assembly GCA_030265145.1. Lineage (NCBI taxonomy): Eukaryota > Metazoa > Echinodermata > Echinoidea > Camarodonta > Strongylocentrotidae > Strongylocentrotus > Strongylocentrotus pallidus. Next base: position 14,637,661 of record JARBES010000117.1, read on the forward strand.
TATTATTATTGTTTTAGTTATTCATATATGTATTTTTATTCCTCGTAAAAAATATCCTGTGTAACATTTCCATTTATTTAACTTGGACGAATAAAATTGAATTGCATTGAATTAAATTGAATTATTATGGGATGAAGCTCTACTGATAAGTCTTAAATTATTGAGTGATGACTGACAAAAGGTGGAGAGAATGGTGAATTTATAATCCTCAGAAACACAGGGTAAACATTTAAGCCCCTCTAAAGTGTTGGGAGCCCCCAAAATTTGGTGGCAAAATTTCACTTAAACTGTGTCAAAATGTGAAAGGGGACAGCATTTAAGACACATTTCTGCAAGGATTTTCAAAACAAAAGTGTTTGAAGTCAATTATTGATGAAAGAATGCGAACTTAGGTTTTCTGCGTACAACAGAAATCTCAAATTGTGTATTCTTTAATCAATATTTGTCTTCAAGCACATTTTGGGGGAAATCTTTGCAGCAGTGTGTCTTAAATGACATTCTCTTTCGCATTATGATACAATTTAAGTAAAATCTTGCCATCAAATTTCAGGCGAAATTGGGGATCCCAACACTTTAAGAGGGGCTTTAAAGGGTTCCATCGCCAAAAAAAGTTTTGCTTTGTATGTCTGGGGTTCCATGTCACTACTCTCAATTCAAAGTATGAGCTTTAAGTATCACTTCTACAAAGAGCTATTGCAAGCAAAAATACATTCGGCAATTTGTGAGTGGATCGTCAAATGCACCGTACTGTACTTTCGTGTTGTCCCTTATTTTCTGCATACACCTTCACTGTTAACCTAAAGAATGCTAGGTACATTTTTTTGAGGTTGATGTTGGAAATTTTAGCTATAAACAAAAACTGTAGGTGAATGGTACCTTTTAAATAACAAAAAGAAAAGAAGAGAAGCAATAGAGACTTACTGTTACAATTGCAAATTCAAGTACCGGTAGATCAGCCCATTTCTTCAAATTTGATTTTAGTGCAAAGTCACATATGACATCGGTGAATGGTTGTATCCTTTCATCAAACTGCACAGCTATTTCTTGGGTCCTTGATTCTGCTGCCTCTTTTTCTCATTTTCACAGGGGCCAAGAAGAACTTTGAGCAGAACACGGTGAGTGAAGCAGCGAAAAGGCAATGCTCCGGACTAGGTGGTGCCTCCAGCAGCGCAACCATCGGTCATCTGAACAGCACGTCCCATCTTGGTAAGGGTGCCGACCTTCTTAATCGTGGTGCCGACCACTTGAACAAGGGTTCCTTGCACCTCAATGAAGGTGCTTCATTATGGACTGAGGGCGCAGAGGCTCTGGAGAAAGGTAGCTGACAAAGAGTTGATATTTCTTAGCCCAGGTACTACCTACTTGAATAAGGGTGCCATGCACCTCCGTGATGTTACTGTGCTTTAGAGTTAGAGTAATACCAGCTGTAGTAAGGGTGCCCAGCACAATAATAAAGGTGCTCTTTGAATAAATGAAGGTGTTTTATTATGAAGTGAAGGTTCAGAGAAAACCAAAGAAAGGTAACCAACAAAGAGAAAGGTTTCTTAGCCAAGGTATTACCAACATGACCAAGGGTGCCTGCACCTTCTTAATGGGGCTTTGCTCTAGAGAGAAGGTACAGAGTTACTGGAGTTAGCTGACAAACTTTTCCTACTTACCAGCTAAGGTACTGGCGTCTTGACTGAGGGTGCCTTTCATTATAAAGGAGGATCAGCTTTGAATAATGGTGTTTATTATGGACAGAAGGTACAGAGACACTGGAGAAAGTTACCTGGCAAACTTTTCATACTTACCAGCTGAGGTAATGTTGCCTTGACTGAAGGTGCTTTTCACTATAAAGGAGGATCAGCTTTGAATAATGGTGCTTTATTATGGACGGAAGGTTCAGAGACACTGAAGAAAAGTCAGCTTACACACAGTTGATATTTCTTAGCTAAAGTACTGCCAACTTTAACAAGGATTCCTGCTTCTATCTCAAGGGACACTATTTTGTCAGTGAAGGGTCGTTCCTGTGATTGGTAGCTTGCAAAGCATACAGCATAGCCAAGGTACAATGAACTTTACTAAAGGTGCCTTGCACAAAGGTGCAGAGACATTGCACCACAGTAGCTGAATAAATTTTGACACGGTTTACCCACTTGAATAGGGGTGCCCTTACGCCTTGAGACGCACATGTAGCTTCAGTAAAAAATGAATTCAGGGATACCGTAGACTTTAACTACTGAAATGATTGTATCATATATTATATATCACAGCACTACTACTTTGAATGCATTTTACTCTCTAACTTTAACACTAACACTGTGGTTACACTGCTCATAGTTCAATAGTGTGTCTGTTAATTTGTATCCAAATTACAACCTAGCTTTTCTTCATAAACATGTATCCTATCTTTCAGTCAACAACTGCAATGTTATTTAAAATATTTCAAAGATAGCCGACTAGACCACTTGCCTCTTTGAAACAGAAGTTAGACAATAGACATACTGTACCTCCATTTACGAATGTGCTTGCTTTAGATGTTATTGAAATCATGATGATGATTAATCAGCTACACTGTATGAAGTGCCAGTTCCATTGTTATAAATATCCATTAATTGTAATTGACATTTTAGTTATTAAAAGTGAGCACCCGAAGAAAATTCACGACAACTGATAATTATGGACAAATTATATATGGATGGAAAGAATTTCTCTTGAAAATCACGAAGAATTTGCTGAAAAATCATATAGATATCTCGGAAAGGCGTAAAATGCAATTTTGTGGCTAGCTGTGTCTCGCATATGACTTCACAAATCTTGACGCTCTACGGAGGACTGCTGAAGGCAGAAAATCTGGATCTCAAAATTAACATTTTTTGAGAGATGATTACTACGGGCCCCGAACATATTTTGAAGAGGGAAGTTGTTATATTTGATCAGTAAGGCTTCCCCTTCGCAATGATATGAATTTTGTATCAATCAAAAGACTTTTGATTCTCCGGGTGACTACTTTAAAGAATAGGGTTAATGTAGGAGAGTGGCTATCTTCACTTAGTTTCTGCCTTCATTTTACCCCTCAAAATATGATTTGAGGTTATCAAGAAGGGAAAAATTATGTATTAAACTGTATGATAGTACTCATGAAGCAACAACTATTTTTGTCTAAAGTTATATATTTCCTGTTTTTCATAAAATAAAATATATAATAAAGACATATTATATTAAGGATGAACTGTACATTTATGTTATAAATGGAAAAAGAAACAAGTTCACTTTAAGATGGCTCATGTTGAAGCATGTATTTAAATGATGTACCAAAATATTGTTTGGATATTGGTTGTATGTAATGAAAATGTGAATTTTTGTGTTTGTTATTCAAATAAAAATTGCCCATCGGGTCAAAGATATGGAAAAGAAAAATATTTATCTGTGCTGAAAGCATTGTGGTCAGGTAACTACAGGAGAATAACCACTTCATTACAACCAAAAATATTACAATGAAATAATGCAAATTGATAAACATTAACTGATATTTTACAATGTAAGATTGATAAATTTAGATATTTACTCTATAACAGAGAATTGGATTTAAACAAATATAGAATTTTTTCAGCAAAAGGTGAAGATAATGCACAAATCTTGAAAATCTACTACATATAACTGTCTTATATATTAGTGCAATGATCTTTTATAAAATGTTGGAATGTTTACATGTAGTAAGAAACATAGACATATAATTATTTCTCTACAAAGTTGTACTAATGGAGTAAATTGTTTTATTGTATACCAGGGATAATATTGTCTATGAAGATTTAGTGATATATCAGAAATGGAATTCCAAAATATTTTTTGCATAAAATGCTAACAAAAGATGATCTAGAATTTCTTCCATGGAAATTGTGAGGATAACATGTATATAGCTACTACCAAACTTGTGTAATAGCTTAAGAAACATTATTGTATAGTATAAGCTGTAAGTGACACAAATTAATGCTTTTTTGACTGTTTTGTACCTAATTTGTTAGACTTAATCATTAATCATGACATTCATATCTTATATGTGAAATATATAATATACCTCTATTATGTAAAAAAACAGGAGATCTAACAATTTAAAATGCATGTATCTACATAGCTCGATCCTCCCCCCACCCAAGTGTAAAATTGGTACTCGGTAGGATGCGATTGTGATTAGATTTATATGTGCACATTGGGTAAAAGGGTGACTGGCAGGAAGAGTCACCTAGGGAGTGGAGAATGTGTAATTGTCATTAAATCCATTGACTCGGTCATAATTCTGTAATAAGTGCCTTGATCTGTTATGTTGTAAATGTTACAGGTAAGCCACTTTCTAAGAAATTATATTGTTTATTATTATTATTATTATTATTATTATTAAAGAAGGATCACCTAGGGAGTGGAGAATGTGTACTGTATTTGTAATTAAATCCATTGACTGGGGTAGTAATTCTGTATTAAGTGCCTTGATCTGTTATGTTGTAAATGTTACGGGTAAAGCACTGTCTAAGAAATATTATTGTTGTTTATTATTATTATTATTATTACTGTACTTGTATTATTATCTGTCTAATTCAACCCATTCATGTATTTTCATGTATAATAAATCAATGAAATACATTGCAAATAGAAACCGGAGTTTATCTGATGTAGGCCTATTTACCATAAATGAACCTCGCATGAATGTGTATGGCTACATATTCGTTCCTGTTTTCACGAAGTGACGGTAGTGAGGAAAATCCGTACGCAAATTGTATATGGGATTATCATTCACTACCGTCACTTCGTGAAAATAGGGACGAATTATTGTGAGATTTACATCCAGGGGGGTGTTTCACAAAGATCCTAAGTTGAACTTATCTCTAAGTAATAGGACTTACCGTAACAATGATGGAAAGCAGTTAGCATCTATGAAAACATTTTGTAAAAATTATTTCACAAGGCTTAAAATGTTGATTCAAATCATTTATATTTTCTATTATCATAGAGATTTCATGTTCTTGATACGGAATGTATAAAAAGTCTAAAATACTTGAAATTTTATTTTTAGGCTACAAGTGGCTCTTCATATTTTTTAAGTCCAACTTAGAGTTAAGTTCGACTTAGGAACTTTGTGAAACACCCCCTAATATTTTTTGATTTTTGATTGATTGATTTTATTTATTTCATTTCACATAACAATTGTTTGCAGAATAAAGAATATAGTTGACAAGGTAAGATCAAAATTATGAAATGAAACAGGAACCTACTGGAAAGCATAGCTTGTTTTTGTAGGTTC
>JARBES010000117.1:15130107-15141387 GCA_030265145.1 Strongylocentrotus pallidus
GAGAGAGAGAGAGAGAGAGAGAGAGAGAGAGAAGTTTATATGGAGGTCAAGGACAAATAAGATCGTTTGAATGGAAAAAAAAGTACAGAACGAATGAACAAGGTGAACTTGAGAAAGGGGCGGAGGAGTGTAACAGAGAAGAGGAGAATGTTAGAAAAAGAAGAGGGATACGTACAGAGGAGGAGGGAGGTGATGATGAGGATGATGATGATGGTGGTGAGGACGATGAGGATGATGAGGATGATTGGGAGCAGGATGAGAGGAGAAGGACGACAACGGAAGTGGAGGAGAAGGGCATTAGGTAGGGAAGACAGATGAAAAAAGGGAAATGGTGATGCATGTATAAGGAGAGAAGAAGAGGATATGACAAAAAACGGATAAGGAGAGAAGAAGAGGATATGACAAAAAACGGATAAGGAGGGAGATTCGAATGCAGGATATAGAAATGAGGAGGAGGAGGAGAAGTAGAAGGAAAAGGGCAATAATGGAGGGGGGGGCTGGAGAAGGGGGAGGAACTATACTATTTATGCCGGTATATTTCACCGAATGGAATTGAAAATAGGCGATTCAGCAATCTGCCCTACATTTTTATTGCCGAAATCAATATCAGCCACGCCCTTGTTTTCCCAACTCAGCCACCGTTATGACCATTTGGTTGCACTTTTTTCATCATTTATCTTTTCTCCTAACACTATACGAGTTCATGAACTTTTATTTTCACTTTTATTCTGTCCATCACTTCAAAAAATAATAATTAAATCGACCACTGCCTATATAAACAAGATAAATATAACGGTGTATGTAATATGAAATGGATTTGTTCCAATATTTGCTCTGGCGTGTGAAGTTCATGCCATCGATAAAAAAGTGCGTTATTGATTGGGTTTCGGAAAACAATAGGATGGCTGCGTTAAGAAGGTGGTGTTATAATGAAATGGCCCGTCCATGAACCAACGAGAGATAGTAGATGCTCACGCCTAAAATACAGGCTGGAGTTGAGACCAACCAGACATGGCGGAACCGGTTGGGTGTGACGAGGAACGATCATCTTTTTGTTCACCACGACACCTTTTTCATTTATACCCTTCCCCTCTTCCTCCGTATTTGTCAGTTCGTCCCCATTTAGATGTTTCTTTTTTCTTAATTTAATTTCGCTATTGGTACACGTGTTGCTTTCAGTCTTTTCATCCTCATGCCCTATCTCCCCCTCCTTCTTTACCCCCTCCTCCCCTACCCCAGTGCTCTTTTCCTACCGAACACGTTGCCTCTGTCCTTTTCTCTCTGTGTCGCGCCAAATATTTTTTAAAATCTCCAATATTCATATAAGATGTGATTAGGATGTCATTTTCATTGCAAATATATCATTTTCTTCTTAACTGCCATTTTCATTGTCAATAGTATCCCCATTGTCATTGTCATTGTCATTGTCATTATCATTGACATTGTCTTTTTCATTATTATTTTCATTATCATTGTCTTATCATTGTCATGAAAGCCGTCCTCTCCATTTCTCCTTGGATCTGTATTGCTTTTCTATTCGTCTCTTAATAAGTCGAAAGCTTTCCTCATTTGGCTCTCCCCCTCTTTCTGTGTCAATAATAACCTACTTAATTCTGTAAAATGATATTAATCACTAAAAAATAATCACTTTTTGAAAATCACAAGGCATGTCAATACTGTTATTGGTCAGAAAGTGAGGTCAGACTATTTTGTGCAATAGACTCCTGCCGACACCGTTGAAACTAATTATAATTTGTCTGCCTGTCCTTTCACCAATCATCCCCTCCCTGCCAGGTGTTCCTAAAAAAAAACAATTATTAAAAGTCGTCAATCATTTTTTTTCGATTCAATGGCGTAGATGGGGTGGGGTACGGGGCCAAGTGCCATGGACATGGACAAAAAGGGCAATAACGCTTTGGATTAATGCCTCTCATACCACCTTTATGGAAAAAACAGGACCTTAGTATTTAATACCTTGACAAGTTTCGGAGGCTGCTCATCACACTCGCTGGTTATCATTATATATAGGTATTTTGTTTGGCGGTTGGGAGGGGTAGGGGATGGGATGGGCGATAAGATAAGGGGGTCGGGGGGGGGGGGGGGTTGGAATAACGTTGCCTCAACTTGAATGTACTCTCATTTATTTCTTCTATTGCCGATTAAATATTTCTGTTCATAATTACGACATAATAATTATAATCCGTTACCATTCATGGAAATTTTATATGTTTTACGGAGAATAAGAATGACTGAATTCCAACTTGAAGTAACTTTAATTTGCATGTAACAGTGTAAGGATGCCATGAAGAAATATTACATTATCGACTTAATTACAGAGGAGCTAAAGACATGAAATTGCTTTATTAGATGTAAATCATATTGAAATATTTAAGTAATATTTCGTTTGAATTACAGCCCCAACCACAATGGCCACAACCGAAGTGCCCACAAGCACCACTGTCTCCCCAATCTCCATTTTGTTTAAACTGTCATTTTTCAATACCCTACGACCTTTCGTGCAAAAGCTTGAACTACATTTATCAAATAATTGATATATATAGACATCCACCAAATACCTGTGTACCAGAGCCACGCGGTGACGTACATAATATTTCATCTATCTCTTTGATAGAATAATTCCATTGATCAATAGTTGATATGTGCGAGAAGGAGTGAGTGTACTTATCTAGGCCGTGAGCTTATCGAATTTTGACGGGTAGCCCCTTCCATCTAGGTGCTACTCCCAAAGTTGGAAAACAAAATTTTCAAAAGGAGACAGCTTCATAACCTGCGCGTCAACATGTATATTGCCAGCCCTCTAATCATTTTTCATTTTGGTTGCAGTTGTCTATTTTTATTTGTTTGAGGGGGGGGGGGGCAAGGGGGGGGGCGGTATTCAAAAGTTTATTACAAGTTTTGTCTGCTTTTCACGCACAAAAAAAAAGAAAGAAAAAAAAAATCGCCGACATCACCTCTTGCCCCACACAAACCCTTGCACCCCGCGTTCCAAGGTCCCCCCCCCCCTCCCATACCACAAGACAATATTCTTGTCTGGCTGAATGGTTTTGTACTCTTTTGGGTCCATACAAATATCTAGAAATGCAAAACAATTCAAATGTTAGACAATTCAATTAAGTTTGGCCTCATGGCTGCTATTCTGAATGCTTTTCTGTTATAAAAAAAATCATATAAAATATAAAAATATGATTTCTTTTACCTTGAACAAGTGCACAGTATATAAAAAGCAGCCACCCCAGATAGAAAAGCATAAAAAATACAAAAATATGATTTTTCTGTTTTACCTTGAAAAAGTACACAATATATAAAAAGCGGCCAAACCCAGACTCTGTTCAAATACAATATGTTATTTTATTTATTGTAATATATGAGTTACACGATGGCGCCGGTTGCTAAGACATAAAACAAGAAAACAAACACAGACTGTCTTCTCTGAAAACATCTTTATATGCACTTTATACAATTTGTAGAACTTGAAATTTTAAATTTTAACTGTGAGAACGTACTTGCCCTTCAACATTTTCTCAATTATTTCTTCTTTTTTTCGGGTTGGGCGACATGGTGCGTTTATGTCGTGACATACACAGCATAATCTATGTTATCAAAAGCCTCTTTTTCTTCTTTCATAGCAAACAACAGAATGTGTTTGATTGACGAAATGCATTGTCCTCAAAAATGGTCGTAGCTACTTAAGCATTGTATTGCTTATTCACATATCATTGCCATAGTAATTATATCTTTAAAGTTACAATTTTGAATATCCTTATTCACTTAACAATTTATAAAGTGATTTTGGTAATTTCAATTTACAAGTGACCTAATGGATATCTTAACGATTTTCAATTATAATTAAAAAAGCAGTCAACTTTTGAATTGTAATGTTTCATAAGCTTAGACATTTACTGTAAGTTGCTTTGGTAAACTACATTCTGCTTAGTTAGAACTGAATTAAGGGCTCTTTGTATATATTTCTACCATATATAATACAAGGAATTAACCAAATCAACCTACATTTTCATGATATAAAAGTGATTCCAAGCTAAATAACGAAACTAAGATACAATCAAACTCCAAGGAATCGCATACATGTTATAATGATTTAAATCAATTTCCTGTATTTAGTTCTCTTTATGATAAATAATATAAATTATGCCTTTTACACAAATCTGAAAAGAAATATACCAACTGATCTTTCAAAACGGATTGATATTCAATTATATGCAGAACCTAAACTGTTACGATATATTAATCTATCATTTGAATTCCCTTTCCTCTTTTAACAACACGTTCTTGTACAAATTCATTGTACACATTTCCTTTGGCATTAAATAATTTTTGGCCGGTTGGCCGCGAATGAACTTTCCCCCAATAAAGCATTTCTACCGCTCAAGACATAAATACAAAGACAAAAACAACGGCAAAGTGTAAAATCATAATCAATTATCGACTCGAAATTTGAGAAAGAATATTTTCTGAAAAAGCAAAACATCCCCAGAGGCTAGCTACTGCAATTTTCTTGTATACATTTCACGGTAATAGATCAAGTTAGGAGATACAAGATACACCGTAGAAAAATAAATACTATTTCTCCCCGAGGATAAAATATATTCAAGCTTCTATTTTAAAGCAAACACTGTATAAATTATGTAATATTATACGTAGAAAGAGTTATATCGAGTTAACTGATAAGAAAGGGCGATATTCGGGTGCCTTCAGCAATGTATACAATTTCTCCTCAGTCAACAAACTCGCTTTATTCAAACCCGTAATCAATCCATACATTAAAGAAAGCAAGCATTAACAAGATGAAGAAATTGCATGCATGTCCGTTCGGTGTCCAAATTAAAGACGTGCAGCTTGAAATCGATGCGAAAATGCAAAGCGAGGTGGCCAGCATGTAAAATAATATTATTTCTTGGTCATGCCGAGAGGTAACCAGGCCGCTAGGAGCGGCGGCGCCGAGGTATTGATCAATGTCTGTAAGGCGCACTCCTCCAAATATTGCTGTTATTTTAGTATGATTTGTATGTGAGATGGAGCGATATCTGTGGATGAATATATATGGATGCTTTATATTTGGTTGCTATAGGTTGGTAATACAATAAGCATTGCCATAGAGCATGCATGCAATTTCGACATTGTAACGTTCGGCTGAGTCAAGATGAGTTGCGTATTTACTTTTAGATAATCATAAAATGAGTCTTGCTCTTTACTTCATTTTATTTGATTGATTTAATTTAATTTTAATATGCATATAGGTCCTGCATAATACGTAATCATCCTATAGATCAGCAAATGTGTAATCTTGAATATTGAATGCGGATAAACATTTTAGAAATAACTGTTATTTATTACAGTATCCCAAGCGGAAAATAAAAATACTGAAACATTAAAATGGTGAATGCTACATACTATCCTTTAGTGAATAAAACGATTATTGTGGTTAATGTAAGCTAGAAATAAACAGAGAAAAAGAAGGAGAAAAAAAAAATCGAAAAAAAATGTACTTCTTGTTTCATTTTACAGCACGTTAGACATGTATGGCGGTTGAAAAAAAAGAACAATAACTATGTCACAATCACTGTTATTGAAATGACACGAATGATGTGATATTATGTTAAATTACTTGCATTACGTGATAATTTCTACTTTTTCTACTCTTCCCGTCAAAAACAATTGTGTACTTTCGGTATACGTTATTTTCATCGCATTTAATCAAAATAATGAGTTTTCAATTTTCTTAACCTCTAAGAAGTAAGAGGGGGGAGGGGGGTATATCATAATCGAAGCCATTACGATAGCCCCCAGTATACAAATAAAATATAATTCTACACAAGGCTCATACGACTCGTATATGTTTCAATCATCATTCTTTTTAATAGGCCAAATGATATTCTACATCAGAGGTTTGTAAAAGAACTATATTGTATGGGTGAAATATAAATTTGAAATTTAATTTATTTTTGTATTTAATATGAATTTGCGAAAGAATGATTAAAAATGGCATGGCTAGCAAAACATGAAACAAAAAGCATCAATAAAAATCCCCCCAAATAAGCAAGGACACAAACCTCGTTGATGCCATGATAACCAAGCATAATAATGTAAATATGTTCTCATCAAAAGGAAAAATCTTAACATTATGTTTGTATGATGGAAGGAGTTAGCTGTTTTGTACATTGTGGAAATGTTACAAATAACATATCAAATCTCTCTGCAAAACAGTACACTGTTTTGCAAAACTTGTTGTATGACATTTATCATGTTTACCGTATGCGTTTTTTTAAATATCATTGTGATAATGCCGAAAATAGAATTTAAATTCGATGTATTAAACAAAAAACGCTTGTTTGGAGCTAGAAGTAAAATGAGTCAAATATGATAATACGAACCGTCCTTATGGCTCCCAAAAAAAACTATTTATTAATATATTTAGATATATATTTTGGCGAAGGGACGAATTTGATGATTTAGTCATACCGATATCAGTACATCTGTTGCCGAATTAAAAAAAATTTGTCAAAAGCAAATAAAAAAAAAACACACCCACACATACTGGACCCCATTGATAATAACATGTAAAACACATTGCGCCTGCAACGATATGCAATAGTCGACGTTTGGTTGGAGAATGAAGCAGAATAAGATGGAAGTTTTTAATATTTTTTTAAAATAAATAGTTTGATATAATTCGTAGATAATTAAGGTTCCCTAACTTATATGTTAAGAATTAAACAACAAATTATTTCTAACTTTTTATGTTATCTCCCCCGCGTGGCCAATAATCTGATCAAGCTCTGTGCTAATTTTCTAACTAATGTCTTTTCATTTTTCGTCATACTTTCTGCTTGCACTATTAAAACGTAATCATTATCTGTTCAATTATAGTTAAATCATCAATAAAGCGACATACAAAAAAGAAAAGAAAGAAAGACAAAAAGGATAGAAAGAGATAACAACATCGAAAGAAAAAAGGAATTAAAAAAGTATACCAATCTTATTTCAATTAGCAATTTGAATCTTAGTAGCTCGAAAAGAAAATATTAATGAAAATGTTAAACATTGGGAATTTATTTACCTTCTTAAGTACTTATCAATGAGATTTGAAAATGGATAATATCTAGCTACAAAATAGTGATTCAAATAGATCTTTTGAATTCAATATTCGTCATATCATTTCATTTTATCTAGACGCACACATATTTTCTCAGAATAGTGAACCAAGTTATTACAAATAAAAATAGAGATTTAAAATTCTAAGCTTTTTGAATTTTCTAAGACCTGGACGCCTAATTTTTTTTCCTACATGTTACACTAGCAAAAAATAATATTTTTATGCTAAAAATGAAAGATAAGAACTTATTGATAAAATGATGACGATGTATTCTATCTATCTAACTGCGTCGTCTTTTCCGTGTAATTTCTGTATCCGGCATCTCAACACAATGAAGATGGAGGTTTGTTGAAAGAAGATGAGATGGACTGATGTGAGTTCTCGTGGATGAATCTGACGATGACGACGATGAGGACGACGTCGTTGAATTCGAAGTCGGAGAAACGAGATGGAGAATGGCCCACATCATTAGACCGTAATCTCGACGAACGTTCGGAGCCAGGTGAACCTGTTCGAGTGTCTCTCCAATCATCGCCGGGATGGGCCGGGGAAACGAATCATCGGAGTCCCGCTCTTGCCCGCTGGCGATGATGTTCTCGCCCGCCTCAGGCGCTGGAATTTCACCTGCCCGACGCTCGGGCGGCGACGTTCTCCTGTTTTTGCTCATCCCGTCGTTGAATATGACGATGTCTCAGCGTGATTGTTTTAAGATATATTTTGTTTACAGTAAACCCGTATAATTGGAAACACTAGGGTTAAATGTCTGTAGAATTAGATCTCCCGCTGAAAATATTGCTTCATTCGAATAAGCAAGTTATTAATCATAAAATATTATGACAGTTTCGTTTAGAAATCTGCTTAGTCGCATACTGCATTGGCGCGGTAACCATTCTTCACTTTGCTCCAAAACTCGGGTTATGCATTCAAATCACTCAGGAAATTACAATGTCTCTCTTTTCTCAGATCTCAAAGCTCATCATGATTATTTTTTGAAATATTTCACGAGTTCCATTACTTTTTGATTTTCGTACACACCGACAAACGATTTCAAATCAGTCTTCAAACATTGGTCAAGATCAAGCAATATATCGGCGGTTGCTGTAGATTTCTAGTAATTTCGCGATGGTTTAGAGATCACAATGTCCAGTAGAGCCAAGACTTGCGAAAATAAATTACAAAAAACCGATGACCACTGTGAGCACTGACCACTGCGATCGATAGCACTCGAAGACGTAGATTCAATTTTGAAGGGTGAATCGCCAAATAACAAGGACCTTAACAAATCTCTGTTTTTGCGGGGTGAAGATATTATGTCAATGTATGAAATGAATATATTTACATCATGGATCTGATTTTTTTTAAAGTACAATAATCCTTCATTGTTAGTTGTCTATTTTTCTATATCTTTAAACGAACTTGTTGAAGGGTTACGCAAATGTTGCATTAGTTTTTTAGGACAAGTGTACTTTTTGTCGCTCTTTTTACTTTGTCATTAAGCGCGCCATTTTGTGCCGTTGTAAGGTTGTTCATACTTTTACGCGGGAAACCAAAAACTACGTGATGTGACAAGGAGGAGCCTCCTCATTTGCATAATAGGGAGGTGCTAGCAGAAAGCGAGAAGTACTCTTGCAAGTTCATGGAATGAAGAGAGAGACAAGAGCCTGCTGCACTTTTTGTGAAGGATTTCAAGTTGTCGCCGGCAGACGACACTCTTCGGTTCAAAGTAAACAATTTATTCTCTGGTGAGACAATAACCTTTGTGCTGCATTTTTATGAGTCCCCATATAGTCGTCTCCTTTTCGTTTTCTTCTTTAAAATAAATGACCCATTTTCTGTCATACATATTATTCAGTAAGTTTTAATTTGTATATTGTTGCACTCTCATCACATGAACCCTATTGAGTACTTTTATTTTATTTTATTTTATTGTATTTATTTCTTTATTTGTGTGTACTTTGTTCTCACGCAATGCTCATACCTCACGAAACCACCCCCTCTCCTACTCTTTCTGTGATATAGTTCATTATACTTTTATTCTGTTTATAATTTATATTCGCGTCGTCTCGATAAAGTACAACAAGATGGTTCAAGTTACTTTTCTTTTCTTCCTTTTCTTTTTTTGTATTCCTTCTCATCTCTTGTTTGTTTGTTTTATGTAGCCTCCACCATCGGTAAACAAGCGTGACTTCGAACTGGAGATGCTGCCAGAGATATATAGCTCACGTCTGCTTCTTTTGACTCCGTCCTCTTTAACTTTGAAACAAACAAACAGTGGAACTGATTTAAAAGTGCACGTCAACTGAAAATGCACTTTTATGACGGACTCTTATACGCCAATATTTGGTCTACTAACTCGTTAATGCACTTGTTGCACAATGTCACGACGCAGTGATTTTATAAGGTAAACATGACGTGCAATTCTTACACTACAGAAGGCACGTAAATGATTAATGCTTGTCATTTTGCATATGTAAAAAGAAAAAGATTCTTTGTTGTTTACCGTCCTTTGTTACGCTTTTATGTCTAGAGTCTTTAGTAGAGACAGTTTTTATTTATAGTCACGCTAACTATACAAAAGAGCATTTCGATGAATGGTTATGAAATATATGTAGGGTGGGTTATCAGAAAATCTAACCGTTTGAACTTCAATAGGTGGCGAGACGCCATGACTCCAACTCCATATTTCAAAAGGTAAAGATAGATTCACGATGTCAATATATATTTCAAGAAATAAAATACAGTTTAATGTACTTTCGTGGGATATATAAATCAGAATATTAGTTATTGATCACGCAACATACCTCTGAAGGAAAAAAATATAATCCAACTAATAAAAGTCACCCTAAATTTCCCAGGAGAAACCTGGAAAGTAACCCTCTTCAGGTTTTACGACACGTATTTGCTAATTAGAAGGAAACAGTGAATGTGGCCACTACAGATAGGTGACCGTTATAGGGAGGTAGCCTCTAGGGAAGGTTTGACTAATGATGATGACGGTGATGATTAGGGCTTCGTGGATAGCGTCATTGTCCGTATCTGATAGGCTATCACTGTACTTGCTCTCAAGACATGATTATCTATAAAATTCCGCATTCCACGATATTATTTAAACGGCGAAAGAGTTCTTTTCTATTAAAAAAAAGAATCTTAGTGGGTGTTATGTTTTTATTCTTGCAACTGTATCATAGTAGTCAGCAGAGATATTTCACAAAAATTGCCGTAAACGCAGTAAAAATGCATAGGGCCTATTACATTCCCTATAATACTAACAGTTTTTTAAAATCTTTAACAGTGGTGGTTGTTTTTTATCTTAGTATTGTGAACAAAATCTATTTATTAACGAAATATATGCTGATATAAATAAACAGAAACGAACAAGAGTTTCTTGTTAATTTTATAATTCCTTTGCATGTTTAGGACTTGACCCACCTGTAGTAAGATATGTTATTAAAAGATATTCCATATATATTTTTGGGGATTAGAATTTGATATCTTTGTAAGTTAAATAACGGCTTATAAAAACGCAGCTAGTAACATGTTTAGTTCTGCGATTGGCATTATATATATGAATGTATACAAATTGATAATTTCGGCAGCCACTGATGAGGGTGTCGAATTATTATAATGAACATCTTTTTTCAACTATGCCGCTATCAATTCGGAGAATGGTAATATATGATCAGAAATACTGAATTTCGTGTGATATCTGCGCAGTTTGTGGTGTCATTTCTATTTGAAAAAATGTTATTCCTTACCTTGAAATCTTGCGAATCCTAGTCAAAGAAAACGTAAAACCACCTCGTAACATCGTTTCATTTCAGCTGGGATAATGCAATGATATATATGACGAAAGAAATCAACTCCGATTAATGAATGAACTGTTCCTATAAATTAAAGCAATGTCCTGATGTCCCTGTCGATTTCTCTGCAGTATATCGTTCTATTTATTTTCAAATTTTCCTTTACGATTCAGAATAACTTGCAAATACAGGTATCTAAGATCAGTCTTGTAACAGTAAGTGAAAAATATCCGAATTGTCGTCTTCAAAAATGACTAGAAACATTCGTCACCCCGTGTGGCATAGAAATCTGGGCTGCACATGGGGGCAAAGAATGAACACAATGCATAGTGGTGGACATGTATTGGG
>JARBES010000117.1:15711768-15723613 GCA_030265145.1 Strongylocentrotus pallidus
AAGAAAAAAGCCAGTCAGTCACTCAATAGTGTCTGTCAGTGAAGTCTAGCAAGTAAACGGATTTCCTTACATAATTTGAATATTAGGACACTGCTAATGTTTAAATTTCACAGATAGGACATGCATGACATATTAATAATTCCTGCAAAGGTCTACAGAATTTGATGTTGTCTGCAAAAGGGACATAGTATCTTTAAATACAAGGGAGACGGTGTACTTTCTAGAAGGGTATTATGCTTGTGTTGGATATGCCTCATAAAGAGTACAATATGAGTATATAAGAACAAAACGAAGAATAAAAGAAGAAGAAAGGAAAATAATAGAAAGAGGAAAGAGAGTAAGAGTAAAGAAGTTGAACTTACCGTTGTAGAACCGCTTTCCTCATAATCGACGAATGTAGAACCATCACTGCTGTATTGGATGGAGTAAGTTAGAATACGCTTGTCGGTTTCCTTATCCTCCATCCTACCTTGGATCGTGAGCTGGATAAAAAAAAGTTCAAAGGGCGAAATGTGAAAGGGCAAGGTCCTATCATATATTGGTAACGAATATGACATCACGATGTTTGATCTTTCTCTCACGATAAATATACCGGGTCTTTCAACCGAACAAAATTGGTGAAAAACTAGTTTGTACGTTAATCTATGCAAATAAATGTCTTTGGTAAGGATACAGTTGTATTTACTTGAAAAAATGACTTTAAGCATTAAACTTACTGAAACGAAAACTACATGAAATTGTTTTGAAGTTTGCATTTACCGTGTTTATTCATTCATATATTGCAACCATACTATACAGAAAGGATATAAAACAAATAAGTAACATTGCATGCACATAAAAGCTACATCATTTGATATTTGAAATACCCGGAACATACGCCTACAATCTTCAAGTCCGACCACAAGAGTTCCTTACCTTTACAATAGGAAGCTGAAATTTAAAAAAAAAGCAAGGCGACGGAATCACACGTAACATATGGGACATTTTCAATCATTTTTCCCCAAGCAACTTGGAAATAAAATGTTAGACTTACCCCTGTAATAACAGTATGAGCGAGAAGATCGACTTCGTACCATAAGTCATCGGAATTCGGCTTCCCCGCCCAATACAGCGACAGATCTAAAGAAAGAAGATGCGTGGTTTGAATGAATGCCGTCCATATTATCATTTAGATATCCCTGTATGATATATATTTTATTACAATGATCATTATCAACATCATCATCATTATCATTATATTTTAAAAATGTTTTCATGTTTGTTCTATTAGAGTCATCGATGCCCATAGTTTCAACCAGTACCTCGAAAAGAAGGAAGGGTATATTTTGTTTCATATCCTGCATCAAAATAAAAATTCAAAAAAGAAAAAAACTGATATATGTATTTTCGAATCTTATTGAAATATACAATTGTTAACATTTTAAACATTATGAATTTTAATACAATTTATTAGATTATCAAAAATCATTAAAAAAATCCTAGCCATAAATAGTACTTTTTGCTAAATTGTGTTTTTATTTTTGATCACGCGAAGAGCTCTCAACCAATCAAAAATCAATAATTTTTGCAGGATATTATATATCAAATTAAATCAAATGGCGCCTACTTATTATGCTATAATATAGGGTTACCCAAATTTTATTTTATTGTTTCGCATTGTTAAAAACAAACAGAGAAGCTAAAACAGATTTGTGGGTGAAAATGCGAGTTTTGTCTTTTAATTGAATCGTTAAAAAGAACTAAGCAAGCAAACAAAAAAATAAATCATCCTAAGGGAAACGACTTTTCAATCTAAAGAAAACACTATCGCATTAACGCTTTCCTACTTGTAGCTACTTGCTCCCTCTATATTAAAAAAAATGCCTAATTGGTGACCATTGGTCCCCCATGATCCTCTTTTTCTTATGTTAATATTGAGAGCTGAGTTGATGAGATAACCACCTGTCCAGTGACATGCACAGTGTGGTCTAGTCCCTCATTTAAACTAGTACAGATAAGCTTGAATGGACAAGGCTATTGAAATTGTCTCTTTGATTGATTTCTCGAAAGTCTATGCGATCGTGCCGGAAGCTGACTTACCACTCCCTACGACTCTTCCATTTTCTGCGGGACCGACGTTGTAGTCATGGTACGCAGAGAGCTGACTGTCCTCGATGAAATAGTTTCCCATTCCAAGAGCGGCCTCGCCCTCGTCACAGCTCGGCGTCACCGAGCCGATCTGCGCATGGGTGACGACGACCATGGCTGCGTAGACGATGACGACGACGAGCACCGCAGGGGAAGAAAAGAGCTTCGTCGAAAACATGATTGCTATGTGGGGATGATAAAAAAAAGCGTTCGACCGTTCAATTTTTGTTGAAATTCACATGGTGGTTGTCAAGAAACGGACTTTGGGTCTATATTCCCTTTAGGTGTCGTGGTTTAGTGGTTCTTTCACTTGACTCTCAATCCAAGAGTTAAGGGTTCGAATCCCAGCCCGTCACTAATGTCCTTTGGCAACGTCCACTACGTGTAATTTGTTAGGCCTACCTCGCAATTTCAGCTTTAATTGTACAACCTGAAACTCTTGAACTATCATTCTTTCTCTGTTTTTGGAGAAAGTTTCAGCATAATAAGTAAGACGAGTAAATCTTGCTAAATTCTTCAACTGAGAAGTGCTTCTAGTATCAAAAAGTTCTGTCATGTCCAAAGCACTTGGAAGTTTAGTCTTACAAAACGTTTTAGGTAAATATAAGCATCTGTCCCTTTGAAAATATGGACAAACAAATATATAATCAAATTTATCTCCTATATCAGTGGACAGGCAGATCTGTCTTTTGCGTTTACGAAACACACTCTTGGATACAAAGTAAGTGTGAGCACAATGACGCAAATTCCTCTCCTAACACTCTAAATGATAAGCTTTTAGTTGAGTTTCTCCTTTTGGACGATTCGATACATTGAAATCTAGAATTTGAGGAAGTATTTCATCCATTATTTTAAAAGAAAGGATGAAAATGGTAATAGCTAGACTGCTAGAGTCATCTCACTCCACTACAACCGATTTATATTACAACGGTAAATGACTAGGTATACCGTAACGCCAAAAGGGTGGCGCAGTAGTCATAATACAAAAACGTAAACTTTCTAAACTTACCTCAATAAGGATAAAACTAAACACAGTTTTCACCAATATTAATCCACCACTCGTTTCAATAATCCTTTCAAACTTTACACATGACCGCTGTCATGACTATAACTTTGTGGAAAATGACGACGAATCTGTTCAAAGTGTCGTTTCAAGAAAACAAGTACAGTGTCCTACTCGCGCTTCACTTGCGAGCATCTGAAGTCAGTAAAAGAAAATGGCGAAAAATTGGGTTGGTACCACAAAAAATATTGATCCACGAAGCCCCGACCTTTGAATTAACTAATCGATGATGTGTTAGATAAGAATAGGAATATTGGCAGGGTTTTAAGAACAGGCGGGAGGGATTCAGGTTTATTTCGATTACTTGCTGACAGTTCTATTTTGTTGCGAGGACTTTTGTGAAGGGGTATCGATTTTACTATCTCGATCTCGCTTCCTTACAGCTTTCTTACCGTTTCCCACTCCTCATCTCCGCCCCTCTCTTTCTTCCTCTGTACATATCTTTCTCTCTCTCTCTCTCTCTCTGTCTGTCTATCTCTCTCTCTCTTTATCACCCCATCCTCCTCTCTTATCGTCACATCGTATATCCCTTCTTGCCTATGTCTGCATGTCTGTCTGTCTGTCTCACTCTCTCTAATTGTGTATCCACCTATCCCTCTGCCCTTCTCTGCCCCCCTCTCTCTCTCTCTCTCTCTCTCTCTCTCTCTCTTATTCTCTCTCTCTTCCTCTTCTTAAAACAAAAATCGTCTGGTAATCTTCAAAGGGCTATGCAGCCTACCACACTAATCATACATTTTCATTTATACTTTCACAATTCCGTAGTACCCATTTCGATCCCTGTATTCATGGTATCATCAACAGGCAAAACTATGAAGTGAAGAATAATCAAGACAAGTATGTCGTGCTGTGACAAAGATTTGATCGATCCATCGGCAATTTCTTCAACTTCTTGTTTGTTATTGTCGAACAGCGAATGTTGTAGTGGTGTATGTTAGTGCGTTTGTTTATCTTTATCTCTAGGCACATGACTTATTTTTCTTCCTCCTTCTTTTAATATTTCTTTCTGTAAATGTACACTCTCAATAAATCATGTTCCATCTCTTTCTTTCATGCTTTCAACTGTATATAAGTGTGTCTGTCTCTCTCTTTATTATTCTTCTTATTCCTCCCTCTTCTCCTTTCCACTCCCTATTTATCTGCATCTATTCATCTACCTATCTTCGCTCATCTTTTCATCTACCTATCTTCGCGCATCTATTCATCTACCTTTCTTCGCGCATCTTTTCATCTGCCTATACTCGCGCATCTGTTCATCTACCTATCTTCGCGCATCTTTTCATCTGCCTATCTTCGCGCATCTATTCATCTACGGTATCTACCTATCTTCGAGCATCTATCAATCTATCAATACATCCATCTAGCTACCGACATATCTACAGGCATCTATCGATCAATCAATCAATAAATCTCTCTTTCTTTCAGTCTACTATACTGCATTGCATTCTTTCTCCCTCCCTACCTCACCTTTCCCCTCTCAATAATCTATCCTCTTGCCCCCTCTCTTTCTTTCTCTCTCTCTCTCTCTTCCCTCTAACTTTCTCTCTCTCTCTCTTTCTTTCTCTCTAACTCCAATCTTTTATCTTATCAACACAATAACACACAAGTAAAAACAAGGTTTACAGCGGTGGTATATGCACGAGGTCAATAGGAATATATTTGAAGGCTATCAAACCCATTTTTTGGAGACATACAAAATATAAATACACTGCCTTCTGAATGATGTTTGATAGACTTTGCAATATTCACAAAAATAAATAGAAGAAAGGGAAAGGGTTGGATTAAAAAGGAAATAAGAATAAAAAGAAAAATGAAACACGATACAAAACAAGATACCATAATCATGAGGATTATCCGTTACTAATTTAAATAAATAAGAATTACTGGTCTTACATGTCACTTTTAAAGATACGTTTTCAACATTTTCAGAGGCAGTTGTACGAGTTGCTAAACATGCCTCATAAGATATTGACAAATAAGTTTTAGGGATTTAAACATGTATGGCAATTTTGAGGGTATGTAATGGACCCAGTGAAGATTTCTGAATAGTGAATCACGTATATGGAGCAAATTAGGATCCTATTATAAATTTCCAGATTTCACAAGCAGAATTAGAAGATGAGAAAAAAATCTGGAATTAAACAATTACAGTTAAAAGCACCAACAAAATAATAGTCTGTTTGAAGCCAGAAGGGTGTTAACTCATATACTTTAACACAGAGTTAATGCCTTTCTGCATGGCTCTCATCTGCAAGTATAGTACATGCTACTGGATTGTAATCTCAATTTTCCATACAGTGTTTATTTTTTCTACTTTTTTCATTATAACCTACATGTATACTCTATCAAATTTGCAAGGCAAATAGTTCATACAATATTCTGTGTAAATCTGGTTGGATTATAAGAATTTGTTATTAGTCATTACTAGAATGTAATATTTTCAGTGACATAATATTGAATGTTATCATTATGAATATTCATAACTAATCATATATAGGACATTAATCTGGATTAATTACTATATCATTAACAGTCAACACACTCTTAAATTGTGACTACTTGTTGACTACTAACAAACCATACTTTTGCTCCATGAAAATCTCACAAATACTTAATGCCACAATTTCTTTTCTTTAGAAGCGATGAACCCAAATTGATCATTGATCAAGTGTTTAACTTTCATGAATCTTGACCACTAGTGGAATTCGCAGAAGTTTCAGGTGCACAGAATTTACATGCAGGAGAAAACTTTGCACGATTAGGACAAAACAATGCTCTATTAAAACAAGAAAAAGAAAACTACCACAAAGATATCGTAAACACATATTCCTGAAATGGCGACTTCATAAATTAAAAAAATACGAGAAGAGTTTTTGTACAAGAAAATACAAAAATTTATATGCAAGATATACAAGATTTTATTGTATTATTATATACAGAATTCCACTACATATCAACAGTCAGGTCGACCTTTGACCTGAAGCAAATGAATAGCTCATTGAACGACATTATTAAGATATCATTATCTATGATTTCTGGTCATAAATACTACAGTGTACATGTACATCCTCTTTTGACTTGTATGATCAAATCATTTGTAAATAAATAAAAGATTAACATCAATTAACATCAAAATTAATATGAACTTTGCCCTCTGCAGAGAGTAATGCCCTTCAGGCTCTACAGAGGAGGTTTGCAAAATTAATAATGGTTTTGATATGAACAAATGAGTAGATCTAAACATGTAATGCATACATTCATTTCATAACGATTCTTTTCAATGGGTTTTATCTGTTGTGCTCTGGCCATTCAATCACATTCATTTGTATGTCCAGTGGAACCTCATTATAACATGGTCATTCGGACCACAGAAATTACCTTGTTATATCAGGGTTTAAAAAAAAATAGAGTATATAGAGCTGGGACCAGCAAAATTATCTTGTTCTAACAGATACAGTCAAACCTGCTTTGGTGACCACCTGTCTACACCAAGCACATTTTTTGTTTCCCTTGATAATGGTTTCTCATTGAAAGGAACCTGTCTACAAAGACCACTGTTTGTGTTTCCCTTGGGCGGTCGCTATAGACAGGTTTGACTGTACCTTGTTATATCAGAGCTCTCTTTATAATGAGGTTCCACTGTACTCCATGAAGAGGAATGTTATATTCACCACTCCATAGGCCTGTCTTCATCATCTCGAGATTGCCAAACAGCCAGCTATTTCTGATTTGGGATATAATCCTGAAGTTACAAATCGCGTCCTCATCAGCTCGATTTGATCTTGAAATTTAAAACTTGAGCTCGAGAAATTAGCTCGTGATATTTTGCTCAGCGTCCACGCATAGTGCGAGTCTTCAAGCTGGTGAAGACGCACCGGACAAATAGCGGGATATTTTGCAAACTAGCCCAAGATATCTTGGGATGATTATCTCGACCAAATATCTCGCTAATTCAACTTCGGGCTGATGAAGACGCAAAATTTGTGATGAGGATAGATCAAATATTTGGCAATCTCGAGCTTATGAAGACAGGCCTATTTACAATAATTCCTCCATGTTCTCATAATGCTTAGAGACCTAATCTGTCAATCTGTAAACAAAATCAAACTGTTCATGTACCAGGGTTGAATGTAATAGCTATATTTTTTAATATTTTCATAGCACAAAACTGAAGAACAATGATATTCTGAACGTGACTGCAACGTTAAAGAAAAGAAAAATAGGTAATATAATTTTGTTTAAATTAACTTCATCTAAGACCCCCCAAAATGAATTGGCAAGCGATATTGATTGTAGGGAGAAAAGAATGAATAAGAAGAGAAGGAAACAGCTAGAAAACACAGACAAAAAGCAACAACAAGTACAAGGATTTAAAAAGGGACAGAAAGGAGAGAAAGAGATAGACATATAGATAAATGGATATAGATTCAACATAAATAGGTATATAGGTAGAAAGAGGGATAGATAGATAGAAAGACAGACAGATAGTCTTAGATGAATAAATAGATAGATAGATATAGATAAAAAGATAGACAGACAGACAGATAGATAGAATTGATAGATGATAGAAAGATAGATAGGTAGATAAATAGACAGATATATATAAATAGATAGACAGACAGATAGTTAGAAAGATAGATAGACAGATATATAGATAGATAAACAGATATATTATACAGGAAGAGAGAAAGATGAAACAGAAGTTGAAGAGGGTAACATCAATTTGGGAAGAAAAAAACAACCTAAATTACAAGGGAGAAACCTAGTAGGTTAATAATCATACGTGTCTGCATATTTGTGGAATTTCTGGACACACCGACCAAATCATAATCATAACAAAAGAGAATAAATAAATATGAATGAACAACCCAATGCAATCATCAACATATATTGTCTAGTAGCGAATGGTAATAAATAATAAAATCCCTCCATTTCGTCTGCATGCAATATGATCATATCATTGACATCCATCCATTAGAGAGTTGAGTTGGTGAAATTTCATGATGATGAATTTCTGAAGATAATGGTCCAATGAAGTGATTCTCTAAAATGGTGTACAGCAATCACGATACAATATTGCCAGTTTCTAGCAAGAATGCTGGAAAAGCCCATGTCCTATGCATCCATCGTTGTAACTTCTGCAAGCTCACATAGAAAGCAAGAAAGACTTGTAATATATCTCTTTTGGGATGGTAATGATAGAGTCTCATACGCTCTTCCTCCTAGATGAATTCAAAGTTCTGGGGGGCGTTTCACAAAACTTGTCATCAGTGACATATGACATTTTTTGTTACAAGCTACTGAAATCCTTGCTTCTGATTGGTTATCCTCAGATTTGTCACTGATTTTAGTCATTTGTCATTGAAAAAAGGCTTGGTGAAACGGGTCCCTGGATGAAGCGTCACTTGCAAAATCCTGTAGCATGCCATGGCAGCTTGCAGATGCTGAAGATCATCCACCGGCTTGGCGCGACAACCCCGTCGTCAAAAGAGGCGTTCCTCTCACCCTCAAAGCACTCTAGAGGGCGATTCAAACGACGATTCAACTACTTCTTCTGGTCCGAGTTGTAATCACGAAGGGTCACGATGTTAGCATGCCAAGTTTATTTTGCAGAATGTAGATCATTCAGTATCTTGTCATGATGGACCTGTTCTCACGAAAGATCTTCCTCCTGATGATGTTTTTGATGACGTTTTGACTGACGTTTTGACCGACTTCTCCTTCAGCTTCTACACAGAGTTGCATTCACACGGCGGTCATAAACACCACGGCAAGATTGATTTCACAGAATCTCTGGATTTCTTTCAACATCGCACTACAAAACACTCACACCCTGCTTAACCCCACAAGGATCACGAGTCAATACTAGCATCTAACCGATCAACCTGATCGCAAACGTCCATGAGCGCGCGATCGAGATCGTCCATATCCGAAGGAATCGAGTGACTGTACACACCGTTATCCACACCCCCTATCGTCGAGGTCGAGGAAGCATCACTGCCAGTTCTACGTGACCTTCGACCTCCATGATAGAAGCTGAATTGGTCCTGTAAACTGTTCTTCTCTAGAAAGCTCTCAAAGTAGTCCATGTCCTTTTCGGGGATGTACGGTCTCATGTCTGTAGAGGAAGCAAAAATGAAGGGAAATTGTTTGGAAAAGAGTTGAAAATACTTGAAAAATAGTTTTTGTAATAGTTTAAGATTAAACTGGAAAGTAAACAGTAAAGCAATGGCATGATGCAGACATTTGCTCTGGGCTTCAAGATCCAACACTACGACACTTTATCTAACCCATATCCCAACCAAGAACCTCACCTAAAACCCTAATCACAACCCTAACCCTAAAGTTTTGACAAAACAAAACCTGGAGCAAAGGTAACTGCAGAATATATTGCACCACAGGCATGATGGGTCAGTAAGTAAAAGTACTGGGAGTGTTTCACAAAGATGAACTTATCTCTAAGTAGGACTTACCAATTATGGAAAGCCGTTAGCATCTTTGAAAATATTTTGTAAAAGTTTTTTTAAAAGGAATAAAATGTTGATTCAAATCATTCATATTTTTTATTATCAAGGATATTTCATGTTCTTGATGTGAAATTTATGAAAAGTCTAAAATACTTAAATTTTTGCTTTTGAATATATTTTATTTCAAGGCTACAAATGGCTCTCCATAGTTTGTAAGTCCAAATTGGAGTTAAGTTCGACTTAGGATCTTTGTGAAACACCCCCCCCCCCCCCCCAGGTCTTGGAATGGAGCACAACAAGGTGCTTAATGAAGTGAGTGTCCTTTGTTTTAAAGCTAATTTTTGTTTGAGAGCAATGGCATGTGGATGTGCAAAGTCCCTCTGTCAACACTTTGGTTTGTAGGACCTCAGGCCTGCGGCTCGCGAAACCGTCATAAGTACAAGTTCAGCGACATCCCATTATAATATGTGAATTAAGTTTAACACGCCTTTCAATGGGATGTCGGTGAACTTGTACTTATGACGGTTTCATGAAAGGCTGCCCTGGTTGCCACCCTGTAATCATATGCAGTCAAACCTGTATACAAAGTTGACTAAGGACAAACAGAATAAAAGTGGCTGCTGTAGACATGCAGGTGGCCTCTTCTAATATTGTATGTACATGTACTGGGAGTTCTGCAACACATTATTGGCATAAGTGCTTGTTTCGATATGATGCGCCAAAGCAGCAGTGATTTTATGATGCATACATGTATAGTGTATTGTAATTTGCTTCTCATTTCTGTATCTTAAAGCACAGAGCACATTGGATATACCCAGGACTTTGATAAAAGGAGATACCATTAATTTACTCTTTTAAAATATTTTTGAATGTTCATAATGTGGCCACAACGAGAGGCTCGCCTGCACATACATTCTTTCGCAAATAGCTGGTCAAACAATGTTAATAACCATTTTTTTAAAAGCATTATCAAAGTAGGTCCATATCCGAAGGACAACTTTGCATGAATTTGGTCCCTTAGATCATCATTATCATCATCATCATTTATTTTTGCTTTAGTCAAGGTACCCTCATCAGTATACATACATGTACACATTGTTTTCTAAGACACAGACAGAATTAAACCTTTGTCTCACCAAACCAACTTGAAAACCAACCGATTGCTGGCCATTGGAAGCAACACGATTTTTGTACAGCCTGTTGTTGGTCTGGGTATGGTTTCACGAAACCGTTGTAAGTACAAGTTCACTTATAACCCATTGAAATGCATGTTAAGGATAACACACTTGTATCAATAAGGTGTCAGCGACTTTGTCTCTATGACGGTTTTGTTAAACTATGCCCTGGTGTCATTGGTGTGATTGGGGTATTATAGTTATAAATAATTTTTCAGAAGTTTTTTAGTTGTTCAACTGATTTCAATTAGGATTCCGTGGACAAGGTTTTTTAAAGCTATCCTTTTTTTTTCTTCTTCATAAATCTTCATCAAAATACCTCACGCACCTTCTAACAACGGGGCTAAAGCGAGTAAGCAGATATCTTTTTGCATCCCATGTGAAAGATAAACTTTAACCCTATAAATGCATCTGATATTTGCATACTGTATATTATTGTCCTTAACTACGGTACTATTAGTAGAAATGGCATATCATGAGTAGTAGTTATATTAGTAGTAGTAGTGTATTGGTAATTTAGTATTACACAGTAAGATTTAGAGTAAGAGTTAGAGTAAAAGTAAGAGTTAGAGTAAAAGTAAGAGTAAGAGTAAAAGTAAGAGTAAGTGTAATAATAACAGTAATAGTAGCAGCAGTAGTAGTAGTAAAAATAGCAGCAGAGGCAGTAGTAGTAGTAGTAGTACAAGTAGTAGAAGTAGAAGTTGTAGAAGTAGTAGCATAAGTAGTAGTAGAAGTAAAAAGTAGTAGAAGTAACAATAGTAGTGGAAGTAGTGGAAGTAGTAGAAGTAGTAGTAGTAGCAGGAGTAGTAGCAGTAGTATTAGCAGTGTTAGTAGTAGTAGTAGTAGTAGTAGTAGTAGTAATATTACAATTTATCGTGGTTATCTTTAATCATTGTTATTTTTGTTGATGATATTAACATAATCATCATAATCATCATTATTAATTTAAAAGACACACACCTTTTTGAAGCACAAATATCATGAGCCTATACTAGCGTCTAAGTGATTAACTTGGT
>JARBES010000117.1:15789084-15800045 GCA_030265145.1 Strongylocentrotus pallidus
CGAGTAGACAGAATTTTTTTGTGATATACTAAGTAATTGAAAAACTTAAAAATAACATATACTTGCCGTAGGTAACACATTAAGGGACATTTAGTTGCTTAGAGTATCAACTTTAAAGTTGTTTTTATTCATTTTGTTTTAATGTTTTTTGGGGGGAGGGGGAGTTCAGTACTGGGTTTGCATCAATTGATATCAAATAAATTAAGTTTATATACGTTGTTATCTGAAGAAAAGGATTTAGAGAATTAGAAATGAAAAAGAAATGGAGATATTAGGAACACAGAGTAGATGATTTTTTTTCCTTTCTTTTTTTAGAAATGAAAAAAAAATAATATAAGAAAATCAAGACTGATATCTTTAGAATGACCCTAAAATCTTATTCATCAACATGTTCTATCTTTATCGAGTTTAGCATTTTAATAAAAGGGAAATAAATGCATGAACTGGAGATGCAGCAATAACAAAAGGGAGTTGCAGGCTTTGATATCGACAGTAAATATTAGAATCACCCCAAAAATACACATGGGGCCAATCACCTAGTGATTAGTATTAAATCATTCAGCCAAGCCCATGAAAGGAATTATTTCTAATTATATCAATATTTTTAAAAACAAAAAGAATGTAGGAAAGG
The DNA here is from genome assembly GCA_030265145.1 of Strongylocentrotus pallidus. Lineage (NCBI taxonomy): Eukaryota > Metazoa > Echinodermata > Echinoidea > Camarodonta > Strongylocentrotidae > Strongylocentrotus > Strongylocentrotus pallidus. Next base: position 15,789,716 of record JARBES010000117.1, read on the forward strand.
AAATACCATCCTACAAAAGTACAATAAATGGTGCTTATTAATTTAATAGTATTTTACATACATGTAAATACAACCAAATGTACATGTACAGACATTTTTTTGCCATGACCCTGGGCTGGGGGAGAATAATCTATCTGTAAAAAATATGCATTGATTTACATGTAATGATATCTGATTTACAAATGAACATGCACATGGGAAGATAGTAATTACATGTATTCAGAGTCTACAACAATTTGTTTAAATAGTCTACATGATGTATAAAATATCCACATTTAAGAAGGCAAATCAAAACATAAATACAAGTTAATATTATAATTATTCAAGACTTGACCTCAATGCATTATTTTACTATTGAAAAAAAGGGTTCAACTTTCAAATATGGATCTGGATCTGGAGTAATTACAATTAACATCATCTTCTTCTTCTTCTTCTTCTTCTTGGTTTCCTCCAGGTTTGGAGAACTGCGGAGTGTATCCTTCGCAGATTGAGTAAATATGATCATGCATATTCACAACATTGTCAGACTCAGAATGTTGTCATCACATTGATTGTGATTCACAAACTTCACAGAATCTAAGGAAAATGTCCTTATATAAAACTAAGTAACAAGTACGAAATAACCCATTCTGTTTTTTAGTGGTTCTCTTCTCTGCTCTAAAAAAAAACATAAGTCAACGTATGGACTATGGAGCGACCAGCTCCAAGACAAATGTACGGGACCACCTCGCGAATCGCCCCGCTCAGCTAGGCACATTATCCTCAGGGAATTAGAGACATGAATAGTCTGTACACCGTTGGGTGTGGTCCTTTAGATCTCGTAATCTGCGCAAACTACGACATATCTATGAATAAAAATATAAATTAGAAATAATACCCTCGGTAATGCACAAAGTCCCTTTTTAAACAATTGAAGAATATTAGTAGGGGATGGGAAGTGAAATTTTGGTTGTTCGCACATCCACGCAAAATGCGAGATGCGGCTCCGAGCCCCGCAAATACCACCACATACGAAAGGGAGGAGGCAAGCGGGAAGGCTACGGCGTAGAAGACAAAAACACACCGGCTGAAATTATTATCATTTTATTCGATTAATTAAAAAGAATAAAGCATTATCTTACCGCTTTTTGTTTATGGCCTCCTTCCATAACAACACCCCATTTAAGAAAACTGATATTGATCCGATTTACCCTGCTGCCGGGTAGGGTTCACTTTTGGGCATTGATGAAGTGTTCGCTGCCTCGCTTCCATTGGCATTAAATCTCTCCATATAATTGTGTACGTTCCGTACGTACATAGTACATGTACCGTACGAACGCGATTCGTAGTATGGTAACGTACTGCGTGCACAATGACTTTTGCATACAAAATTGGCTTTCGTGTCCTATGAAAAAAATAAAGACATTTCAGAGCGAGCGACTTTCAATACGTAGTCTTCCTACAGTCTATTATGTATGTGTAATATTAGCAAAGGAAAAGGAAAACAAAATACGTTCATTTGTGAGTATTTAATACAAGGATTTATCTTTTTGTGAAAATATATTTTTTGTATAATTGTTTATTCCCTGTAGAGATTGTCTAAATTTATTCAAAATTAAGCTGTGTTTTAGTGACCCTGGCCTTGAATAAAACTACGTGCTATTAAGATCGTAAACAACAAACTGTTGTGTACATTATCTAGCGAGCAAGATAAAATTCAAGAGAATGTAAAGTCGAAGCTGGATAGCTTGTGATTATAGGTCGTCGTCCAATTTCGATAAGAGTACCGGTTCGTCATGGTGAAATCTATGATACATCAGTCGCTCTTCAGTGCAGAAAGAAGAGCCTGTCGCATCAACTGTAAGCTGTAGCTGTCCGTAATTTATTTGAGACACTGTGAGTGTGAGTGTGACACTGCCAGAGCCGGTACCGTTGTTGTCCCGATGGCTGTACCTGTCTGTTACAGTGAGTAAGCCACAGACCACCACACACACTGACTGTAGACCCTAGAATCTAGTCCAGTTTTAGAAATAAGATAAGGTTTACCTGCCGACTAATTATGACTTAACCAGCTCCAGCTTCAGGCATATCGCACGCAGCGCAGCTCTGAGACTATGTGAGAACCTTTTGTTGTCATCAACACTGTATTGTTTTGAGACTTTTATATTGCAAGAACTTGGAAGTGCATTTGTCAAGATGGAGTTTGAAGTTGAGCAATGCAACCCATCTTCTGAAGAGCCTTGCCAGCTCTTCATGACAGGATCAGGAGCAAGGTAAGAATTTTATTTTAAAATGTTGAATCGTTGTGAGGAGATATTAATAGTAATTCTGAAATGGAGAACAACAATAAACAGATAAATAAATAGGGTTTCAGACTTGCAAGTTGCAGTTCAGATTATTTTTTATTTTACCAACAGAGAATTTGTTAAATGAAAGATTAAGAACTAATTAGAATTTACATTGAGTTTATTGTTAATGTTATGTTATAGACCCTAATGACAATTTGTCAAAATGTTGATGTGTTGTTTGGTTTGCTCCTTTGTCGATTTTTGTTTTGTTTTAGTTTAATATCATTGTTTGGAATCTTGTTCATCTATTTCCCTGCATTATCTTGAAATTAGCAAACTTTCATGAAAAAGTTAGAGATCACAAGTTCACAACAGTTTAAAGGGAATTGGTAAAATTGTTCAGATGGGAAAAAAATGGTGCTAAGGTCGTGACTTTAAATAATGCTAGATGTAGGCCTATAGTTATTAAACTAAAGATAATTTGAAATTTTGAGCAAAAAGAGACCAATGATAACAATTGGAAAAACTGATCTGATCGATTCTTTAATTCTCTGATCTATATTATTTGTAATTACTTTAGTTTTAGGTAAATGTAAATAGATAGTCACAAAGCGTTGAAATTGGCTCTTTATACCATTCAGTGGAAATATTTTTAAAAGTCTGTTTCATGTCTTATTTTCCTGGAAAAATATGAGAGAACATTTACTGTTAGAAAACCATACATGTAAATATCTTTGTGGTTTGAGAATTTTTTCAGGAAATTTTGCCAGTTAGAAGGAAAATAATACCCTGTAAGTAATTTTTTTGTTTTAATTACACTTTTTTTTTATCAACCTTCAACAATGTTATCGGTTTAATTAAAAGATAACCGTTGAAGAAACATTGAAGATTGTTTCATCTCTAAAGTGCTCCTTAAATTATTTTCTCTCTCCCCCTCCCCCCCACATTTTTCTTCAGCAACAATGATACCATGACCATGTCAGCTCTGGCTATTGTCTTGGGAACGACATGGCTGCTGTACTGGGCTCTATCAAGACTCCTCATGTTTGTAGCCATCCTCAACATCATCCCCCTCATGGTCCTCATGTTCCTCTACACCACCTCCATCTACGCCCATCTCTACAAGACCTGGAACCACATCAGGGAGGACCTGGTCTTCACGGCATCCGTCTATGACAGGGCCAGGAACAACATTGCCTGGGGCTGGGACCTCATTGGAAAAATCTGGTTTGGTAAAGAATTTTAATATTATTAAAGCCACACTGTACTACTTGTAGCTACTTGCTCCCTCTATATAGAAAACAATGCCTAATCGGTGACCATTGGTCCCCCATGATCCTCTTTTTCTTATGTTAATTGAGAGCTGAGTTGATGAGATAACAACCTGTCCAGTGACCTTGCAGGGTGGTATAATCCCTCCTATAAACTAGTACAGAGAAGCTTTAAAGAAACACTATTTGATAGACTGTGAAAGATTTGATAATTAATAGATGCTTGTAGTTAGATTGCACGGTAAAATGTCACTTTAAAAGTTCAAGACACCCTCAAAGATTAATAGCAGGATTTTTTAAGATTTCCCTAAAAATCCTGACAGATTTGGGCATTATTCTCTTCCACCTTTTTACATCAACTATGAAGGATAATAGGATTCAATGCCTTCCATCTATGTACTGTATGATTGATAGCAACAGTTGTAAATAATTGCCTTGAAATTACCATCTAGTTAAAATGATATGTCTTTAAATAGCAAATGTACCTTCTTTTAAGTCATCATTTTGGCCAACAAACATTTTTATTTTCTTCATCAATCGTTTACTGCTTCACTATTCCAATGGGGAGGAGGGGGGGGGGTTCTGTCTGTCTGTCTACACTTTTTCAATTTATTAAAGTCTTTGCCCCTTAATTAAGCTACAGTGTGTAGGGAGAATTTTTTTTTCTAGTTAACTTGAGGTATTAATACTTTTTTCTTATCCTCCCTTTTTCTCTGTCCTGTCTAGGTTACGAAATTCAAGGATTGGAGAACCTGCCGAAGGAGGGTGGCGCAATCTTGGCGTATTATCATGGGACTATTCCTATCGATATCTACTTTATCATCAGTAAAATTAGACTGGAGTGCAACCGCTCTTTGAACACAGTAGCTGATAGATTTGTTTACAAGCTTCATGGTAAGTTCATTTAAAGGAACTTTGTCATATTTGTGCAGTGTGATTTTATCTCTAGATAGTAGAAACCCTCATTGGTTTTTAATAGATATTATGGAAATGGACAAACACATCAGATAAAGTTACTTTATACTGGTTGCACAAACTGTATTGTAAATTAAAATATATCAATATAGAATTTATAGCAGTTCCTTTCTGTGTTATCAGGGGCATATCCATGAAATGTATTTTTTAAAAGGACCACAATTTTCTTTAAATTTGCTGATAATCGATTCACTCCCCTCCCCACAAAAGATGTCATGTTCTCAAGGGGGAAGGGGGGGGGGGCAATTTTGTACTTGCCTTTGGAAAAACTACCTGGTCTATAAAGATTTGCTTTTATACATTTTTTGTTTTACAGTTTTATTACGGGATTTGGGGGCGGGGGGGCTTTTGAACATTGTTTATCATTGAAACCAAAGTAATATTAACATATGACCACTGCAACCACATTTCTTGTATAGCTTGAGCAGATGTTATTACATGTATACCTGACATATAGTTTAGTGTCACCAAATCTCTTCCATCCGACCGTTTCACCTCAAGTGTTTTGTCAATCAAGCTGTCAATTTCTTCAGTTACACATGAATACATATTTTGTTTATAACTACACTTAAGGAAACCTTTTCATATTTTGTGAATAAGTTACAGAAATATTAATGAATGCCAAATACCATGTTGCTGTTAAAGTCTTTGGACCTTTCATGAAGAGAATTTATGAAAAGTGCAGTCATTTCAATTTGCTGTTGGTTGAAATCATCAAACAAATCCACTTAAAAGGGGGATAAAGTTCAAGACCTTGAAGATTGATTTAGATAAAGTGGTTTTCAGAGTTGATTTACCATTCTTGCTTCATAAAAGCTTGAACGTGGATTAGATTTTAATCAACTGGGTTGTTGTTCAACCATTTATTTGTGAATGATTTGTGACATTTGTCCACTTGACTTTTCAATCATTAACAAATTATGATTAAAGTAATAAAGGTCAAAAAATATACACTGTACATGTACAGTATATTCGATTATACTAACTGACTGGTGGGAGGCAGATGCAAGAAGTTAATACTGTCAATCAAAACCTTACTACTCCCGGCTCGTTTTATTCCTTAATTAAATAAAAGCAATATTTCATGTCAAATACATTTTAAAACAATTTTAAAACTCATTTTTACCAGTGATGGTGAATTCTGCATTTAGGGCACCATTTATAACACAACTGTTTACTTCTAACTTATTCTTGGTGGGCCAATTAATCACCCACCGGGCCAGATACAGCGTGTGGGCCACCCCTCAAGAAACCAAGATATATTTCCATTCATGCAAAATGCAGGAGGGAATATATAAGTTGATTTTCTGTTAGACATCCTTATGCAAGATTCTGGTATTTCTTTAAAATAACTATGTTCTAGAGTCTGTTGTGTACTAACCAATGTACAAGGTTTTGTCAAAATTAAGCAAACAAGTAACCTTCTAGTAAGATGACTATACTCAGACACATTACGGAATGAACTTAATGAAGGAACCTCTTTACCCACAATTAGTATCAAATCAATATTTCATTGGACATTCATTTTTTTCCATTTGACACAAGTATGTGTTGATTATATGCATTTTTCTGTGTACCGCTAGACAGAAATACATGTAGGCATATATATACCAATACTTGTTGAAATGTAATGTTGAAAACTTCAAATGCAGTTGTTGGGGACTCTATCATGAAAACGTGTCCCTTATCATACTCATTACATATGTAGGTTATACAAGGGAATTTTACTGTTTACATGCAGTAAGGTCATCAAGGGTCTATTCGTACTTACATGTATTATCACACAGTTTGAGATACACTTAAAGGGATAGTTGAGTTCTTGTTTCAGAACGCAAATGCCTTCAAAGTGCATGGTTATTGCTCTTATAATCATTCATGACATTTCTAGTGCTCTTTCAGGACCTAATGTACATGTGTAAGATTGCTATGAAGGTAATTTCAGACCCCAAAATGTGTGAAATTTAGCCAATACGATCATACCAATTTAGCTCCACTTTCACAAAAATATGGTGACCATTAATTAATTAATTAATTAATAATAACAATACACAGGCAAGCTTGTTGTGCGTATTATAACCAACACAAAAAAGCCAACATTGGTCATAAAATGTGTTAGGCGCTATCTCATTTTTTCAACGGCTGGTTAAAATTAGCGAATTTTTGTGGGGCAACACAAATATTAGAAATCGTTATATTCATGGATATTTCAGCCGTCTCTGAACCGATTTTCATCAAACAAAGATGTTTTGTCATTTTAATTGTATGTTCTTTTAAATTTGACACTCAGTTTTTCATTATCTCACACAAAAATTATTTTGTGTAGCGCCCTCTGCAACAAAACTCAAAAACCGGTATCCCTTTAAAGTAGCCATTGAGTAGACTAGTTAAAAGAGGCATATGTACTCCCATTGAAGAAAGCATGCCCAGAATCCAAGTCTGAATTAATCCTTTATTTTATTCATACTCCTCACCCATTAACCTGTATAATGCCAGTTAAAGTTTGTGAGGTTGATTTTATATATTTTAGCTCTACACAATTTAGACAACTTAGGAAAGGATTACAGGTAGATGGTTGCTAGGATATGATGGTGTAGATGTCGAGTGGTTTGAACGTTTACAGTGTACGTACCAATCAACTGAACAAATATTTGTGTATAGCAATTATGTTTAAAATTAACCTAAATATACTTCAAATTCTATACAATGTTACGGAGTATGACAAAAATAGAGAATACCATTAAGTGTATCTCAATCCATGTGATAATATAAAGTAAGAATGGGCCTAAGAATAGACCTCTAATGACACTGCTTGTAAACATTAAAATCCCCTTGCATAACCTAATGAGTATGATAAGGGACATGTTTTCAAAATAGAGTGTCCAGTCCCCTTTTGCAGGCCTTTTTTGTTATGTGAGTGCATACGATTGCCTCAAGTACAGGTAGTTTACGCATTTAATTCACTACTTTAATCATTGTAAATCAAGAGAGCGTTTAAACTTGCAATCTCTCTTTCTTTCTCTTTTGAAGTATATCATGTTTGAAGTTCATATTTTGACTGTAGTATACATGTACTGTACATAGCGTCATTGAACTCTTGCACATAAAAAACAAACTAATTTTGGTGATTTGTTTTCCACAGCTGTAGTATAAATTTGGTTTGTACCTCGCTGAAGAAGTATTCTTGTCGAGTGGTTTAAGCACTTGACTTGAAATTCAAAGGTCATGGTTCGATCCCTGAACACGGCACTAATGCCCTTTGGCAAGGCATAAATCTACATTTGCCACAATCGACCCAGGTGATGTAAATGGGAACCTGGCAGGGATTAATTCCTTGAAATGCTAGAGTGCTGTAATGGCAGCTAGACTAAAGCTGAGCTGATAATTAATTTGTGCGCCTCCGAAGAGAATTGTCTAGATAGACGGCGCTATATAAATGCCTATTATTATTATTATTATTATAATAATAAGCATAGCTAACTATCTTCAGAAGTACTCAAGCTTCATGGTTAATCAATATTATTGACCCAAAGTTTATGAAATGTTTAAACATGAATATGGTGTCCATGTAACGCTAGTTTATAAAAGAGAAATGTGTATTACCGGTAAGCAAAGATTTTGAAGAAAAGCAACTGAAACAGGAACGATTCTGGCAGGCAGGGCACTACTATATCATGGCATAAAATGTTTCAACAAATAATTTCATCTTCCATGTGAATTAGAAGATCTCATACCTACGTTACAGGGACACCATCATATTTTTTGCCCCAACTTTATGGAATGACCCAAACAGTGTATGTATGTTTTTTTCACTGACTGAGTATCCATCTCTATCTTCTTCTTGATTCCTCCAGGCCTCAAGTTACTATGGAGGATCTTTGCTGTGAACATTGGTACCCGAGAGGTGTGCGTTCGGATCCTCAAGGAAGGCAACCTCCTGGCCATAGCGCCGGGGGGAACCAGGGAAGCCTACTTCAGCGGCAACACCTATACTCTCATGTGGGGCCAGAGAAAAGGGTTCGCAAAGGTCGCAATGGAAGCCAAAGTGGTACGATCAAAGATTTTTTTTTTTATTCCTGATTATTTTTTTTCCAATTTTTTTTTTTTTTTTTTTCAATAAATAATAAAAATTAAAGTTTATTAAAATTTTCTTTAAATAGCAAATTTGAGAGGAGCTTTCAAGAAATGTCAAATTGCAGCCAATTCGTATTTCACAGATGACAATTTCAAAAGTTCATACATGTAGCTTTTCAATTGTAATCGGATATTGCTCAAACTTTCACTAATTTGTTTCTCTCCTTTTTCTACTTTTATTAAAACCAAGATAATATCAGGGTGGACTTCCCCTCTTTAAGTAGCAAGAATTCATTAAAACAGGCTTTATTCACAGCCCACGGGAACTGGCTAGCTCCCGTGATGCTATTACCGGTATGCATGTGCATTTATTATGTCTAACTAAGCCCTGATATTTTCTCTCTTTTTTTTTTCCTCATTCGGTGTAGCCTATCATCCCAGTCTTTACTCGGAATTGCCGAGAAGCCTTCCGCACACCCAAGCTAGGGCGGAGCATCCTCAGGTGGCTGTACGAGAAGACTAGAGCTCCACTGGTCCCCATCTATGGGGGTTTCCCCGTTAAACTAAAGTAAGGGAAAACACTGGATGACAAAGTTGGGGATATAAGTTTCACTTTCTTGCGTTGGATAGCTCATATGCATGCTGGATCATGGTTGGCATTTATAGTTCCTGCTGTATTCAATGAAACATGTTTGGTTTCACAAAAGATATACAGTTAACAACTAAATTTAGTCATCCCTCACCAGGTTTTGTGAAAAATTGATTATATTTCCTGAAAATGTGACACAGTACAGCTCACCCTACAGTACATCTAAAAGTATTCAACAGAGGCCCTAATTCAACAAGTCGGCCACCTTTACTTCTTGAGAGAAAAAAAATGTTTTTAAAAAATCACATGTAATATGGGTATGAATGATTTTGTTGTAAACTGTGTTGGATATACATGTATAGTGACCAATGATAATATACATGTACATGTATTTACCAATGGTAGCCTCAGCAGTATTAAAATTGCTATTCTAGATTTCCCTGCAATTATTATTACCCCAGCATTGCCAGATACATTTACCTGTTTATTATACATGTATATGTACCTGGGTGAAGAGAGACAAATGTGGGGTTAAACGCCTTGTTTCACGGACATGTGCAAGCACTGAACATGGATTGAACCTGATACCTTCTAGTATGTCAGTCAAGTGCCTTTGCACATGTACCACAGTGCCAGTGCAATGCTGGACTGGACCTCAATTCTTTCTTCTTCTTTTTTTTTTTTTTTTTTTTTTTTTTAGCTTTCAAATATAACTGTGTTAGTCTTAGGGGGAAACCCCATGTACACATCATGTATGAGGATTAATGTAATCAGCATTATTTTGTTTAAGGCCACTTAAATCTCAGATCCTGGTTTATCTTTCAATCTGCATATACTATAATCCTATTGCCCTCTTTTGTCAGTAGTGATGTGCCTGCATCCTTTCATTCATAATTACTGCAATCGACTGACAATAGATGGCTTTATGCAGCACAACAAAAGATAACTTTGGTAGGGCAACAAAGGATGTCTCAAGTGTCTGATAATATACTGAACATTTATTTAGCTTACTCTTCAAGATGCCCTACAATTTGATATGTTTTTGGAGATAAAGAAGTAAAATTACATTCTTTGTTTCCTTTTTTAATTTCCAGGACATTCATTGGTCCTCCAATCCAGTGGGATCCCCAGATGACAGTCGATGATATCGTACAGAA
>JARBES010000117.1:15830684-15841869 GCA_030265145.1 Strongylocentrotus pallidus
AACGAGTATGGTAAAACCGGTCACTCAAAGATTTTTACTTTTTTGAGGCACTTCTTGATCATTTTGAAGCGTAATTTGTTTAGGGCTTCACTATTACTCCATATCACAGACACTGATAACACGTAGGGCCGTGTATCTCAGATTTAACATTGTTAAACTATCCCTTTAAGACCATCCAAGTTAAACACCAAAAGTGGTCACTGTAAACAGGTGGCCATTTGCGACATGTTTCCCCCCACATATTTCCTTCTAGCATGTCTAGAGGGAGGCCAAATATGTCACACATTATAGGCAGTTGTTCTTTATATAGAGGTGGCCACTAAGACAGGTTTGACAGTAGATTTACAGACTTTAATATGCTCCCAAGCTCGACAGTCATTCAACAGACTGAACTGGAACGACAAGAATGTTAACTATGGAGGTGTAAATAAGATCATAGTTTCAAAAATCTAATGAATCACCAACTATTGATATTCAAATGCTATATGAAATTCTATTTCACTACTTGTTATTAATAAGCACATCTGTCATGTCTTTAAAAAAAACTCAATGAGAGGATGGGTATAAAGTTCGTGATATCTTTCTTTTAAAAAAAAATTGCAATATTGCTATTATCTAATCCTTTTGAACTTAACAAATGCTGAAACACAACGGCGAAATAATTACATTTTTAAAACAAACTTGTTCCTTGCGGCGTGTACAATTTAATTTTAATATTGTATTTCTGAGGAACCAGATGAGGATGAATGATACTAAAATAAACATGTCCCACTAATACAGATTTAGACACAAAATGATTGTATTTCAGTTGTAGTTTTACATAGTTATTATAATATTTGATGGACTTTTGTTATTCTCATGTCACGCGTGATTTTCGATTTTGTTTTTATGGCACCTTTGATTAACACCCCACCATGTTTCAATGCAGTGGACCCTTGTGTGAGTTCACCGTGTGGTTCCAATGGAGCCTGTATCTCATTTGAGAACAATTATGTTTGTGACTGTGATCTCGGCTGGGATGGTATGCAGTGTCAAGAACGTAATTATGCACCTGTTTTAACTCTTTCTTATCTAATAGTAACTATGATTTGAAGATAACCTTAATTTCTGGTAAAACGGGAAATAAATTTCAATTGAAGCAAACGAAGCTCACACATTGATAGTCAATATTAATGTATAATATCTTTAATTTAAAATAACATGGCCTAGACCAAAAAAAGGATAGATAAAGAAAGTCAATGACCTCCACAATGATATGTAAAATATAAACGTGTATAAAGCAATAGATGGTTCCGCCAATTTTAATCCTACTCATGTCATGCTTATAACGACAAATATTATAAAATAAAAATTGAAATCATCAGCAATATCAGAGTTGCTAATTTATTAGTGTTCTTCAATGGACAGATTAGCATGAAGATTGTATATTAAGGAAATAATGATTGTCCCCCTTAATGGATGGTTTTATTCCTATGATCTAGTATCCTTTCTCGTTATCAGTAATGCACATCCTCCGCCTTTAGTGTGGCCAGCCAACCCCTCCCCCCCTTTTTTTTAAGTCGCACTCTAACCTAATACATGCACCCCATTTTGCCGTCTATACAGCCAACCCGTGTGAGACTATTCCTTGTTCTGAGAACAGCACATGTCAGAACAACGACACTAACTACTCCTGCGAGTGTTTTTCTGGTTGGGTCGGTGACCGTTGTTTTGATGGTACAGTATTTTGTCAAGTTTCCTTTTGATTGTGACTGTTTTACAATGTTATTGTGTATCCAATATCGTGTTGTTTCTTGTCATGTCTTCTCTTTAGACATTTTCTTTTACAGTAGGCCCGTTTACACCAGGGTCTCAATATCGCGGTTTTGCTACCACCACGATATTGAGGTCAACGTTGTTTAGCAACTATGCCATTACCCGGTGTTAGTGAAATCACGATGTGTGGACCATAGTGTAAATGGACCTATTGTTGATATCTAAATGAAGATATTAGGAAGTTACCTATAACGTGTATTGGTCGTTCTGATGAAAGAAAAAGTTCTTTTACTCTGTAAATATAGAGCTGTTAATGTGGAAACCATGCACAAAGACCATTCATGTTCTAATTTAGCTTTGTAGAAAGGCCATCTAGAGTATCAAAACATTATCAAACCAATTATGATGCACTCAGCTCGAAAACCATATAAAAAGAGTAATCCTTAATCGAATATGCAAAATACTTTTTTTTTAAACACACGTACATGTACATATTACACATTTTACATTTCATCAATGTTGTTTTATATTCTTATGGCTTTTAATGAACCTCACCCTTGTGTATTGTGACTACATGTTGTTGATTAACTCCTTCTCCAGTCTTAGTGGACGAACAGTATACGTAACACATTTTTGTTCAGTTTCCCGGCTGTTGTAGAAATAAAAAAACTAATGATGTCATGGTGATTCTATGGGAATAACTGGGTATACCTCAATTACCATGATAATACCCGTTCTTTGTATGTATTGTCCCACAAACTTGATATTTTGATGTCTTTGTGTCCTAATCAGTGGATCCGTGTGGCAGCAACCCTTGTCAAAGCTCTGGCGTCTGTTCCGGCAATGTCGGCGTCTTCGAGTGCGCATGTCCCAATGACTTTGTTGGAGATACCTGCGAGATTGGTAAACCTACAAGCGTGTGATAAAGCCTCTCTTATATACGCATCTTTTAGCAATGAGTTTGTGCAAGCATGTTTTGTGGTGTTCGTCTATCATTCACATATCACACTCCTTTTTTTTCTCATAATTTGCATGATATCTTTTCCCTTTGATTGATCTTGAAGCTGGTTTCCTTTCCTCGCCAGTTATTCATATTCATATTGGCCTTTTTAAGGAAATGCTTGAATGCTGCTATCACCTTTATAGAGATTATTCACGATTTTGTCCTCGAAAATCACATTTTTCTGCATCTTTATACACGAGGGCTTTTTATCCTGCTATCTTTGAACACCGCCTGCAAGATGTAAGCCGCACAGGCAAAGTTGGCTTGAGCACTTTTATTTTCACTTGGTATCGAAATGTTGCTTCTCTTTCTACACTCGAGTGTAACTAATGTTACATTCGCAGCACAACACATTTTCATTTTCGCTCCTGTCATATCACACTTCCTGTCACGGAATAGGGGCCTCTTCCATTTTCTTCTGTGGTTAGGGGCTTCTTTATTTCTATTGCAACATGATCTTATTTAGGCAAAGATGATATATTCTTTCGATTAAAGCTCTTGAAGTGATATTTTCTTGCTTTGGTGTGTCTATGCTCTCACACAAATTCTTACGCGCATAGTGCGATATGATCGCTTGGGAAAGTTGCAATTAATGCGCGTTTTAAAATAAATATTAAAAAATAGTCTAATGCTAGATACAATAGGCTTACCGGTAGTTTGATTTTTTTTTAATGGGGCATTCCCTCTGTTAAAGTTGTGATAGAGTCTAGAACTTCTTAGTATCTACTCGAATCATAAATAATCAATCAATATGCTGCTATGTTCTCTGTAATATTTCTATGTGGATATGAGCTGAATTTGTCATTATATTGTATTGTCACATCAAAGCTGGGTCCAAACCTTCAAGACTACGCAATTCCGCGACCAAAACCACGCCTGAAGCCAAAGATGAAAAGGAAATGTCTCCCAAGTGAAACTGATGTTTGTCAAATACTAACTATATATGCATGTTCATAATCATTTTCTTTTCCTTCTAATTAATTCACACTTTGTATCAACAGCGTCAGTTTTTCCCATTTTAAATCAAATACTTCTTCATCCATTTCCTCATCCATTTTTCCCCAACAGATTCTGCTGGTGCGTTCACTGTCCATGTGGAAATGTGTATATTATTTTGTCTTCGTACTGTCCGATTATTTTCAAATAATACATTTAGATTTCCTTCAGTTCCATCGCTCAATGAATACATCATGAAAGCGATGAGAGTTACGTCTCTCTCCACATGTAGATCTGTCTTTTTATGTTCTTTACATCGAAATGTTTTATCACTGGTCTAATTTGTCGTCGGCATGTTATTCTTCATTATATTGTCACTTGTGCATGACTAGTCATGTATTCATCCTAATATAATTAGATGCATGTTTAATATTCATAACACATATTCATTGCATGTACACTTTTGTGTTGCTTTTCCAGGTTATTTAACAGTTGTACCCATATACTTACTTATCCTCTGATAGTCAAATAACATATTTAAAGCCAATATCGTATTAATTGTCTAATGTTACATATAACGACCTTGACCAAACTTTCATACTTTTATACTCATGAAATTTGAAACTTTAACAAAGTTAATGTAACTAAATTATGTAGTTAACCCGATAGCGCTTAATATTAACCAACGTGTACAAAATAAGCTGTAATAATCAATCAATAACCATGTAATGATATAACATAAAGCCTGACACAATTTAATTACTCAAAGTGCTCATAATATTTAGAATTAGATATAAGTTCAACCACTGTAACTGAAGATAACGAGTTTAAAAAGGCCTATAATAGTCAATGATATTATGATCATACGATCCCAAATTAGAACTTGATTAAACTTCAAACACATTAGTCCATTAATTCTGCAATAAAACGAATGTACAATTTGCTAGTCACAAGTCACGTTAATACAAATAAAGTTAATCCGGATTACACATTACCCCATGTGCAAAACAGAGGACCCATGTCTATCATCCCCCTGTCTAAACAACGCCATCGGATGTACTGGTTTTCCGAGTAGCTATGCATGTGAGTGTTCAGACGGCTATGGCGGTGTCAGCTGCGAATCAGGTGAGCAAATACAAACAACTTTAAAGACGTAGTTGTATACATTGGGTGTTTCACTCTCTGATATGCTTAAGAGTAGCTGTGCGAAGATTTTAAAAAACTAACTTTTATTTTCATTATTGCAAAGGTGAAACTTTGATTGGACAATTTTATCAAACTTCAATGCTTGGAAACATTCAAAGTAATTATCATTAAAAGTTAAAGCATATATCACTATATCATTAAACATGATTATAATCCACCCATGATGCATTTACAAACAGGTAGCGGTGTTAGAGGGCGGCTATGGGCTCAAGCCCACCCCCCCCCCCCCAAAAAAAAAAAGTTATCTAGCCCCCCTAAATTTTCTCGATTATTAATGAATTTAATAAAGGCACCTGTAGAAAAATATTTAAATGAACCATAAGCCCACCAATGCCAACCCAACCCCCCAAAGAGGGGGAAATAGAAACTGTATACGTACATATATATGCCTGTTTCAAACCATGCATCGGTTTTGTTTTTGTTTACAATCTTTGCACACTTCTTTATCGTTACAGTGACTGACTACTGTCTAGTGTTCGACCCGTGTGCTAATGGAGCGACTTGTATGAACGACGCGGCGCAGAATTTCACGTGTGCCTGCAGTGAAGAGTGGGTTGGGGACAGATGCGACGAAGGTACGTCAGTAAAAGAGATTCTACAGAGTTACAGAATTGTCTTTCAAACTATTGATTCACCCATGATATATTGTTGTGACTTAATCATTGATAAGTTTCCCCTTTTTTCAGAAGACAGAATGATGCATGGTATGAGGCAATGTTCAGCACATGCCCAGAGATATAGGACAACTTCGATATGATCATTCCATGTATTTTACCGGTGCCACCAAATAATATAAACAATTGAACGATTTCCTTATGCTGTTGTGTTTTCAATTAATTTTAATCAGATCGTCTAAGACCTTTGTTTTTATGTTTTCAGGTGAACGAATCCATTGGTCTTGATGTATTTTTTTTATCAAGCTAAATGTGTATTGTCTCTATCGTGATCCAGTAAACACCATGCATTATTTTTCTTTTAATAGATGAGGCCTCTGATTGAGTTTCATTCTACAAGAAAGATATTACCCCCTTTTTTTCTGAAACATTTTGAAGTGTTACCCGCTATGCCTTTGGCATAAACCACATGACTCTATGAAATACTTCCGTTTTCTGTCATTCCAATTTTGGGCTTGATATTATTATATATAACGTGCATTATATTGCTGTATAATAGAATTCGTAAGGTATTCAGAATTCGCATACAATAATTGTTATCATATCTGTCTGCTATATGTCGTTCCTGTCCCTTTATGGGTATACTATATTTACCAGCCGTGCCAGCAGTTTGAATGCACATTATATTTATGTCATGCTTATGATTACATATTAAAAGAAAACAAAATTGCGAACTGCTTCCTAGCTTTGCAAATGGTGCTTGATTGGTACACCTTCAATTTCCGGTGATGCGCTCACTTTTCTACCTCGAACACCTATTTCTGTACTTTCTTGTGTGAACTTTAGTTTTGGGGATACAGTGCTTGCTTGCTTTTCTCTCCAGTCGTTCACGCACCTCATGCACTGAGTTTTGCATTGCATCATGTCAAATGTTTCTCTATAAATTTACTATAGGTTGCCATGTATTGTAAGTAAAAATTGTACCCTAAGTGTGAAATCTTTCTGGAGACTAAAAGAAATGAGAATATATCACGACACTCTAATAATGTAAAATTGTTAAAGTTTTGAAGATAGAGCTCGAGGGGAAAATTTAACCACGATCAAAATAAACTTTAGTTAAGCTATTAATTAGTTAGGATCGTGAATATTCAAAATCAATTTCTCTTCATCGAATTATAAAGGTAACATTTCTGAAACGATTCAAATTAAAACATTTGCAATGTATAGTTTGATTTCATAACCACGATTTTTATTTAAACCATATTTGTTAGGGGACAAATCAAAAGTTTAATTCTTTATATCTTAGCATCATGATACATGTATATTATCAAATGTTCAAATCCGCGGGGAGGTGGGGATGTGCAAGGTCAAATATAACTGACAAACAAAGAAAATGCTTATTACGTGGGGGGGGGGGGGGCCGTGCTGCCCCAGTCTTTGAACCGTCTATGTTTTACAAGTCTTCGGCAAGATGAAAATAGATACATTTCCAAAGTCTAACGAATCTATTTGGTTATTTTTCTCTCGTAGAGAATACGTGTAAGGACCAGCCTTGTATGAACGGTGCTACGTGTCAAGTGGATGGGTTAAACTATACATGTTCTTGCGCCGCTGGCTACTTGGGAGACAACTGCGAATTAGGTAAGTAGAAAAGACACGCATCATATACAGTCTACCCTATCGGCCACCCAAAGTATACACAGAAAGTGGTCACTGTAGACAGGTGGCCCCTTTCTATAGACATATTCTTCGACACATGTTTCCTCCTAGATGGAGGCAAAGGAGGTGTTATTTATAGACTGGTGGCCTTTGTAGACAGGTTTGACTGTAGAATTATTTTTCTTTGGCTGAAGGCATGACCGTACCTCGCAGTCTCCTACTGTTATGCCAACATGTAGACGAAGCAACAGTTCACATGGATCCCCTGTGTTATATATATATATCTAATTTTAAAATTTATATTCTAAGGTTTTGTAGGATCCTAGAAACCCATATCTTAACGATGAAATGACAATTAACTGTTGTGAAACACAAATTACCTAACTTAATCGCGAATGTTAATTTTGATTGATATCTTAGACCTATATTATCTCAATTTTTTTTTAATGTCATAGTAATGATGTCATTAAGCATTATTTCATAGACAAATGCCTGTAGAATATAATATCAGAGTGTTCGTTCCTCTATGATTATAACAAAAATATAAGAATTCTATAGATTAATAACTGAATCTATAAGAAGACATTTGTACCAATATAGTAGACGTGTCAATCTACTACCCTTCTTTCCTATCAAACCGTTTGTGATGAAATGTTTATTCTTCGTTCCCCCCCCTCTCTCTCTCTCTCTCTCTCTCCCTCTCTCTTGTAGAAAATCCTTGCGTTCTCAACGACCCTTGCCAAAATGGAGCTTGTAATTACGTCCAGGATAGTAACTACACATGCACGTGTTCCGACGGGTGGAGGGGCTATGACTGTGATATAGGTAAGGGCGAGACAACTCCTTGTGGTATCTTGTGATATATCTTAGTTGCCTAACGTTCCGGCTTAAAGATGTATGATTGTATTTTGTTTTAAAGCGGTACTACACTTCTTGTAGCTACTTGCGCCCCCGTACAGCCAACAATACCCTAACCGGTACCCGTTGATCCCCCATGGTCCCCTTTTTCTTATGTTAATTGAGAGCTGATTTGATGAGATAACCACCTGTCAGTGACCACGCAGAAAGGTCTAATCCCTCCTGGCCAAACTAGTACGGACAGGCTTTAAGACATTTATTTTAAGGAACCTTTATCTTAAAATCATTTTGATTTACCATCACCCGTCCTGGCCAGTGCATCTCTGAAGGGGAAGGCATTGATTACTACTAAAGAATTATGGTAATGAAGAAAAAAGGGTCATAACAGTAACGCGTATATGGTAGACTAAGACGAGTAGGTACTGTTTTCCATTCGTGATATTGATAATGATGATTATGGTCCTTTTGTTGTACAGAGCATATCATTTTACGATGTAAAGTACCCACACGCTTCCAAACTTATTTGGACATTGTTACCCTAGCATTAGCTTGCATTACAGTAAATAATCAATATATCGGTTCGTAACGTTTATTGTATGCATATAAATATCAATACTGGGGAGTGTTTCACAAAGCATAAGAACAACTTTAAGTTGGACTTAACTATAGCAGACCGCTCATGCCACTGTTTGCTCTCACTATTTACTAGCATTAGTCTCTCAAGGGACTTACAAATCATGGTAAAAAAGCTACAGAATGTATATCTTTTGATGATTCATCATCTAAAGATCATAATGGTGAGAGCAAAAGGTGGCATGAATGGCCTGCCAGATATAGTCGATCTTACTCTTTGTGAACCCCCCCCCCCAGCACTCACTACTTGATTAAATGTCACACATTATGACAAGATATTCATGTATCTCCCATTTCCATGTTCTGCCTAGTTTGCTTATCGTTCCTTTACTGATTGTTTCTACAGATGACCTGTGCTTTAATACACAATGTCTGAACGGGGCCACCTGTATCTACGTAGGAGATTTAGATTTCAGGTGTGAATGTCAAGTCGGATGGTTAGGCGACCTATGTCAACACGGTAATTGCTTTGTCAAGTTGTCTTTATGTCTTCATTTGGAATACTCCCGAGGAAGCAGAGTTGGTGCACCATCATGTGGAACTAAAACAAATAAAAACACAAATACCAAATTGCTTACAACTAGCCACTATACTCCAGTCTTTCCCAGGTGTTTCATAAAAAGTTTGTTTTTTCAGTTTCTTCATTGCCTTTGAATAGACAACTAGATATTGACGCTCTACACATTCCTTGATTGGATTGGATTAGTAATTTGATTCAATGACCGGGTTAATAATAATTACACTGCTAAGAGTTTCAATTAGAAACATTTACTTAATAATGCACTATATACCTGTAGATGTGACTTTTGTTGTTTACTATTTTGGCTGGTGATATCAGAGCTAAAAGAGCATGTTAACCTTCTTTTCTGCAGATGATGTTTGTCTACCCAATCCTTGCCAGAACCTTGGGGACTGCACAAACATTGGTCTGACTGATTTTAACTGCACGTGCGACTCCGCCTGGACTGGTGATCTTTGTGAGATAGGTGAGCTCAATATCTGCTTATTGTCAGAGATATAAATTCATTCTGACCCTTTCCCCCGTTAGTCCTCTAAATGCTGAATGTAACAACCATGTCAACTGTCTTTTCTTGTAGGCCAATACATGATTTCATCACATTATTTCATTTGTGAATACTTTTTATTTATTTATTTACCAAAATAATTATTCCAGTATTTTGTGTCCAATCAACGTAAATTCAAATGCTTCACAATGTGTTCGTTTGTACAAGTTTTACTATTCTGTGTGTGACGTTTCTGGCCTTTTCAAAGTGAAGAAACTTGTTAGTAGTGCTTTAAATACAAGATTGACAGCTTATATTCTTTTGAGGGAGTAAGATACTCCAGAAAAACTGGTAAGCTCCGCAAAGAGGTCTATCCCTTGATGTATTTTAAGCTTTGACCATTTTAAAGGGACATTGACATAAAGCTCTAACTGGGGCCCCGTCTTAAAAGAGTTGATATTAATCGCAACTATGTACATAAGAGATAGGAGACTGCAAACTTGCGATTGATTAGAGCACTTGCGATTGCATTGGATCAATCGCAACTCTTTGTAAGATGGGGCCCGGGTCTCACGCGTTCGTTTCATGATTCTTATTTCTTTAAATGGTTTAAATCTTGAAAGGTTTTATCCCCGAAATAATAATGACTTGAAAGAAGAATAAAATGCCAGTGACAGTTTTCCTAAAATGACAAATCATTGAATAAATCAGTTAACAATGTTCATTCTAGTGTATTCTCAAATAAGTAGGAGGAGTGCACTTGACTTTCCAATTATTTTGTCAATCACTTTCTATCTTCATCCTCTTTTCTTCTTCAGAAAATTCATGTCTAAGCGACCCTTGTGAGAATGGTGCAGCATGCACCCTAATCAACCCCGGATATGAATGTACTTGTACAGATGGCTGGCTGGGTATTAACTGTAACATAGGTGAGTATGTCGCTACTAATGTTTTAGGAGTTACAGTCAAACCTGTCGATTATTGCCACCAGCAGGAAACACACAAATTGGCCACTGTACACAGGTGGCCTTTCTAGACGGGTTCTTCAATACACATTTTATTTTTAGAGGGAGACAATATGGTTGACCACTATAAACAGGTAGCTACTAAGACAGGTTTGGCTGTAGTATAATCTGTGACAAAGCTACCCCCCCCCCCCCCCCCAACTATCCAGGCCTAATAGTGAAAATCAGAGGAAATGGAGAATGAGAAAAGGAAGAGAGATGGAGAGGGGGAACGGAGAGAGAGAGAGAGAGGGGGGAGGAAGAGAGTGACAGAGAAGATGAAGGAAGAGGGAGAAAGAGAAAAGAGAGAACAATCTTTAGTCGCCTGGCATTTCCCCTAAGAACCGTCAATAAAACAGCAATTATAATCATTGTTTTATCATAATTCACCATGTACATTTACACAATCTTTCTCATTATGTCCTTGCAGTGAATGCTTGTTCCAGTTCTCCGTGTGCCAACCAGGGTACATGTACCACGTATCTCGACAATGAGCTGGATGGCACATCGACC
>JARBES010000117.1:15868029-15880387 GCA_030265145.1 Strongylocentrotus pallidus
TTCTTTTTGTATATTTTGATTATTTAGATACTTTAAAATGGTTTATGAAAATATGTTATTATATATATATCCATTTTACTGTGATTATTAAGACACTTTAAAATGATTTACGAAAATAATTTTCATATTATATTTATTCTTGGGAACCTACGAAAACAAGCTATGCTTTCCTGTAGGTTCCTGGTTCATTTCATAATTTGATCTTATTTTGCAAACTATGTTCTTTATTGTGCAAACAATTGTTATATGAAATGAAATAAAATCAATCAATCAATCAATATATATATATATTATTTGTGAATACTTACTCAGGCTTATATCACTATCTGCCCCTTACATTTACTTTATTCGCATTTTTGTCCATGATATTTGCACGGGTTTCTCACTGCTCACATACTATTTTGCTCTAGATAACTATTGCTCCAGTGACCCCTGTATTAATGGAGGGACCTGCCTACTTGAAGCCAACGGGTACCAATGTGAATGCCCTCAAGTCTTCCTGGGAGACTACTGTGAAATAGGTGAGTACTGTGTATTGGGTGTTGGGCGTTGTGGCGGGCGCCTGTAATCCAGCTAACAATGGAAATTACAAACTGATTTAGCCAAGGACGCGCAGGTTCGAAACTGAGTCTTTCGTCCCCAGACATAAATAATCATCTCTGATCGATCCACATCTGTTGAAACCCAATTACACACACACAGTACTGATTGACCAGTAGGAAGGAAGGGGACGAGGAAGGGGACGAGGAAGGGGACGAGGAGGGGGTGGTGATGATAATTGCAATGTCCATAGCTACATAACGCAACGATGACTAATTTTATTATTGAACCAATTGCGAAAAATATATATACATGTATCGTTAATTCTTTCTTGTCACAGTACAGGCACTTTGTAGTCTTATTTGTAGTAATATTCAGAGTAGAATCTTTGTTAGGTTGGGCATATTTTTCTTTACAAATGTATCCTTGTAAATAAATCGGTTGTTATATGATTGCATAGTTAGTTTTCCTTGGATAGGAGAGATTAGAAATTGATATGGGTCAGATATGGGTAGTTGAGGAGAACTAGATCAGGTTATTTCATTTTGTTTTAAAGTGGACTGCAATTGAGTAGAGCAAGTATATATTGCTTAACATTCTCAAATACCACTATAATAATGTTTAAAAATCACATTGTCGATATATTCAAGTCCATTATTGATAATATTCTATTTATTTTTGCCTTCTTCTTTGATTTACAGAGGATTTCTGCTTTGATATGCCTTGTGTGAACAACGCTTCCTGTCAACTCACACCGACGGGCTACGAATGTAATTGTACCATTGGTTTTACCGGCCAGCAGTGTGGTCTTGGTAAGTTTTCATATGCTGCTCATAAGTATCGGCTTGCATGGTGATTTAGATATACAGTAGGATTGCGGTTGCACCATGTGAGAGAGGGGGAGGATTGGGGAGTCCTGAAAAGGATTGTCGGTAATCTTTTTTTTTTTTGAGAGTGTGTGCAGTCGTCTTCTGATTACGGATAGTCAACCTGTTCGAAACATCGAGCCACTCCTACTATCCATCCTCTCCAACTGGCGCTATAGCTATAGAAGGACTACCAACAGTCCTTTTCAGGACTACACTCACTCTCAAGAAAGAAACATTACCAACAGTCCTTTTCAGGACTCACCACTCCCCCCCCCCTCTCTCTCTCTCACGTGGTGCAACCGTAAGCCTACTTTATAAGTTTTCATATGTTTTAATTTCCAAAACCATGTATGAATAAACTACACTTTTCATACAAATTCTTAGGATAGACATAAGCAAATCAAACGAAATAAAAGATAACCGCTAATACCAAAATCTTTTGGAATAACATGTACAAGAAGCGATTTACAAAATAAAGGCAAATTGCCAAATTAACACAGATTGAATGGATACATCTAAATTATAATTATCTCTGATTTACATATAGATCTAACAAACTATTTTGTTAAAATCTTGAAATAGTGTTAATAGATTTTAATCATTGCAAATATTTCCATGAATTTTCTTTTAATAAACAAAATCAGTGGATAGGAGCCGAAAGAACTTAGTATTAGATGTTCGCTGTTTCTTAACTTGGTATATCCTTTCGATAGTAACATTTGGAATGCAATCTCATAATCTAAGGATAAAAATATATCTTGGTTATTGATCCCTTTTCAATTTCATTAAATTTAAATGATTTACCATTAATTGTACTTTCATAATTTGTTTTTATTTGTGATTTCAGTGGACCACTGTTTGAGCGAGCCATGTCAGAACAATGCCACCTGCACACTCGGAGAAAATGGGTATCTTTGTGGTTGTCTGCCGGGCTACATCGGAACACATTGTGAATTTGGTATGTTCGGTTCTTCTCTAGAGCTGTTTGTGCTTGGACATTAAAAAGAACTATTTAAAAACAACGATTAAAAAAAAACATTGATTGATATTTATCTTGAACATAGATATGAATTTGGATGGTTACTAATTATTTTTTAATAACATACACTTAGAATATACTAGGGAGTTAATGTATAAAGGATGATTGATAGTCTGTTTACCTAACTCTTTCTAATTTCATCTAAAACATTTTTGCACCTAGTACAGTAACATTTTGTATACGTAGTAAACTGTCATTATTTAGCTAATCGTTTACTGCAATTACAGAAGAAGAGCTAGCTCATTTCTTTCTACTCCACTGAGCAGAAAACAGTTCTGTAATATTTGTAACAATTCTGCTACTCAAGTCATTTTCTTGCAGAAAACAATTATAGAGAGACAAGTAATATGAATGACCCTTCATGAAGAAGTCATATTCCTACTGGTTTCTTTTCCAGAGTGAATCTCTTCGAGATTTGACGCTGGGGTCATTGAATTTGCAGTGGAAATTGTATCTTTTGGGGGCTTCAGTGTTTTTTTTTCATTGGGATTTTCTTCAATCTATATCACATTGCACTACACTTCTACCAGTGTCGGATCCAGAATTATCTGTTGACTAACAAAAGAGTTCATTGTTCCATGCTTCTCTCTGTTATCCTCATTTGTCTACCTTTTCTGGGGGTGTGCCCCCTATGCCCCTGGATCCGCCACTGTCTATACTCCTCCTATACGTGACCAATCTTATTTCAAAATGGCGTTGGTGTCGTTCCCTTGAAGTATGGTTTCGCTCCTTGGTGGCGGGAGGCGTTGCTATCGTGGCATCCTATATCAAATAACAAAGCCCCTGTGCCGATTTTGCAATATATGAGAATAAAACAAAATTCCAGAATAGAATGGAGAAGGAAAGCCGGACTTCGACTTCCGATCATTAAGTGGGCTATTGGCAGAAATAAGCAATCTTTAACCGGGGGAGCCTAATTGACCTCTTGATCCGAGAACAGCAATAAGTAGGCCTGGCAAATCCTTGTTTACAGTGAGGATCTAGCAGTGGAAAAGATGTCGCCTCGATGTGCCAACGAAGATAGCGCATTTAAAATTGGATTGGATTAAACGGAGCACATATAGATAGAAATGACGGCCTCCTGCATTCCAAAACTAATGGAATTAGCCATCCAATCCGCCAGCATGTCACATGACAATTTGTGGCTAACTATCGTCATACTATTCCGAATTTGTTGAGTGTATAACATGAAAATCACAACAGAGAGAGGGAGAGAGAGAGAGAGAGAGAGAGAGAGAGTACATGGAAATAAAAAGCCCTGGCTAGGAGAGAAAGAAAAGAAAAACGTGAAACGAGAGGGAGAGTTGGGGAAATAAAAACGTGGAATAGAAAAAGGGAGATGAGAGAAATAAATATATAGAGAGAGATGAGAAACGAGGGAGAGAGAGAGAGAGAGAGAGGAGAAGCAAGAGAGAGAGAGAGAGAGAGAGAGAGATAGAGAGAGAGAGAGAGAGAGGGGGAGAGTGTGAGTGAGAGAGGAAACGGGTTATACAAAATGTATTATAACTTAGATGTTTATATGTAAATTGATAAACTCTTATGTTTATGTTTTTTGCATGCATGTTATAACCTTTAACTATATTTTTACATAGTATTTTGTGGCTACCCATCCCTAAGTATTCCGCACAATTCATTATAATATTTTTCATTATATTTGTTGTTAATAAATGCCTGTTCAGTGATTGGTCAACATAGCATCATGTGACCAAACATAACATTGCTATGATGTTACCGATAAAAAAAGTGCTATACCGTGACGTCATAGATATGCGATCGATCAAGCCACTAGTGAAATTATGGATTCCTCGGTAACAGAAATTATTATTATTATCATTATTATTTTTTATGAAGGTTGGTTTGAAAAATATAAAACAAATATATCATGTGCTATTTAAAGCCACTAGTGAAATTATGGATTCCTCGGCAACAATATAATTTCATCTAGAGCCTCTCAGTGCATGGTATATTTGTTTACTATTCCACGATTTATATTCGTTTGTCGTTTCATTACAGTCAACTACTGCTTGAACAATCCCTGTCTCAATGAAGCGACCTGTCAGCTTGGAAGTGACACGTTCATGTGCGTTTGTCAGACTGGATTTTTGGGCGACCGCTGTGAAATAGGTTAGACATCAATTCCCATATTTCTTATATAAACATTACAAATTTCCTCATCATCAATATAATTGTCATGAGGCATTGTATTTTGATTTTATTATATTATTTTCAAGTAATATGGTTAAGGATATCTCACCTAATAACATAAGAATACCTTAATGAGGTGAATTTTTTTTTTGATTATTTCTATCATTGGTTTATACATTGATTTAAATCATAACTCAAAATGGAGTGATACAGCAGCACCATCAGTTACTATTTTAGGATGGATTGATTTTTTTTTCGTTAATTTGTCATAGTTAGCACACATAACACATTTTATCTTATGCCAACAATAATTTCAATTATTCTGTGTGTAAAAATCCGATGACAAATTTGAAGTGTTTGATTCATATTTTTTCAAACCTGACAGTAACTTCATACGTCACAAACGCCATAATGTGTATTCATGTTAAAATTAAATTAACAACTATTCATTGTTTATGAGATATGGATATGTATTTCCACTTTATCCATACTGTGGTATACTAATCCTCTCCACACCCACTTTATACCCACAGCGAATTTCTGTTATTCTCAACCGTGTATTAACGGTGGATCATGTATACTGGAAACTGACGGATATAACTGCAGCTGTGTGTGGCCTTGGATCGGTGATAACTGTGACATACGTAAGTTGGTTCATGCACTTTGCTAAAGGTCTGAGAGGTCTAGGTCTTTCGCGATATGTAAAAGATAAGGATATAAATAATGACCATTTACTCTAATCTGGAGTCCCATCATTTGAAGAAGAAAAAACGTAATTGTTCCTTTTATATGGGATAGTGTCCAACTTAAAAGTTGATACAAAACATGTAACATAATAAAGAAGAAGGCTCGGAACATAAAGGAATGGGGAAAGAAAGTATAATGGTTCTGGTATGTGATCCAGCCCTTGGAGAGAAGGAGAGAAAGAGTGAGAGAAGGAGAAAGAGAGAGTGAGAGAAGGAGAGAGAGGGGGGAGGAGAGAGGGACAGCCAGACAAAAGGACCATTTATTTATCCTTTGTAGTCCAATTAAAGGATAAATAAGCAATAATTTTATGCATCATCCATTTATAATGAATTATGAAAATGTACCTCCTTCCTTTATGACCATTAACGCTATTAACATGTTATTGTCGGTGCCTAATAAAATTCCATTGTAAAATACCTCAAATGCTGAACAACAGATAACATCTCACTGCCCTTTGTAACTATTGGAATTGTGTTATATTATTTGCTGATGTCGCTATGAGAAAAATCTCTTTCTTGCAGATCATTTTAAATCCATTTGGATCTTTTATTCCCGCAGCTGTACCATGCAATAGTAACCCTTGTCAGAATGAAGGTACATGTGTACCTAACGAAGGAGAGTTTACCTGTGACTGCAGGCCTGGTTTTACCGGAGATGACTGTTCGATAGGTGAGACATGCTACTGTACCTAGTTGTTATCACTGAAAAAGATATTATAATTCACATAAGCTACTGAAATCATGATGTTTAAATATAAAGTTGAGTTCTGGTCGTGCGATTGCATTGTGAAAGAAACGGCGTGGAATCGATCAGAAAAAAAGTTGATCATGTAGCATATAAGTATTGAGGTGTACTGCAAGGTTCTGTAATCATCAAACTGATAAGAAAATTGTATATGGGACTTACACAAGCATGTAGCAGTACTGCCCCACTACAATACTAATAGCTACTTGCGCTCTCTATGAAGGAAACAATGTCTTAGCGGTGACCGTTGGTCCCCTTTTTCTTATGATAATTGAGAGCTGATTTGATGAGATAACCATCTGCCATAGACCATGTAAGGAGGTCTTATCTCTTCTGGCCAAACTAGTGCAGATAGGCTTTAAGTTTGTTTTTGCACTGTTCCTTTTCATCATTTTGAACAGGATTCTACGATCCCTGTCTGAGTTCTCCTTGCCTGTATGATGGAACTTGCATGTTAGTCGGTCAGAACACAGCATATCAGTGTGTCTGTGCTTCAGGTTGGACTGGGTATCACTGTGAGACGCCATGTAAGTACCACATTCTACACTATAGCGGTGCAATGATAATAATAATAATCAACAATAAGTATAATAATAATGATAATAATGATAATAAAATTAATAGCTGCGATTACATTGTGTACCGGTAATCATCCACCGCTGGGTAATATGCTGGAAGCACCTAAAACGGAGAGTTGCTCACTTTTTGGAACGTTGACTTTTCCAAAGGTTAATAAATCCGAGGGTTCTTTGTCATTTCTGTGAACCTTCGGAAGAACGAACATTATTAACTATCTGAATTGAGATCCTTCGGTATTATGGACTTTTCGAAAACGACATGCAACCCTAAATAGTACTAATAATTCCCTAGCTTCACCCCCAGCTGAAGCTCCCCCAAGGTGCTAAGAGCATCAAGTCAATTCTTTTACCGATGTTCTACGCCTGAGTGGAGAGAAACATGTCAAGCAAAACAGCATAAGTACCGCGCCGGGCTGGGATTCAAACCGTTGTCGACCTTTAGTGACTTTTCGAGACGTCATTATCCAAGTATGAAATCATATTCATAATAATCAATGCTTGATATATTCCAATGGATGAATTCCAAATCTTTTCACTCTTTACACTCAAATTTTTCAAATTCTTTTACAGATGTGTTTGATGCATGCGATAGTTTCCCTTGTGTCAATGGAGGTGATTGCACAAATTATGTATCTTTCTTCGTGTGTACGTGTTCGGAATCTTACTATGGAGTCAACTGTGAAAATCGTAAGTCTACTTCTTCTTTTCTTCATTTGTATAACTCTATGGTGTCCTACATGAAAACCTAAATAGAATTCCATAGGAAACAATTCTGAGTGTAAGCAATATAATATTTCTGGGTCCCATCGGCTGCATAAAACCTGCCATGAATTGAAAACTTGATTCATTGAACGTTGCGTGATGTTGCCATGGTTGTTAATATTCATGGCAATAATTTGTTTTCATGCAACGGAGCCCCGATTTGTATTTTGGATTTTTGTTAATAACATATTTTGACGTCATATGTAACTTGTTCCATGTTCAAAGAGTTCTAAACAATCAGAATGCTATATGATATTGCTGTTTCTACCACCAACTACTGCTCCTACTCTAACTACTCCTACTTATACCACTACTTCTCCTACGACTATACTACTCCTACTACTACTACTTCTATAAACTACTATTACTATTACTTCTACCTACTACTTCTTCTATACTTCTACTCCTACGAGAATGTAAGTCTAAAAGGTACTTAAATAATAATAATAATATTTAATTTTTATATAGCGCTTAATACAAATGTTTCTTATCGCTTTACAAATATACTATTACCCCGGTCATTGGATTCAGTGCTTTCCCGCACACACTGTGTGCATAATCTCCACTCCCTGGGGAGCATTCCAGCCGGGCGTTACTTGACGCTCACAAGCTGTACTTGTACTTCTTTTATTCATCTGCAGTGAGTCCATGCTGGACTACCCCTTGCTTCAATGGAGCAGCTTGTAACACCGTCTTTGATCAGCTTGGGCAACCCAACTTTCAGTGCGACTGCACCACCGGACTTCTTGGACCCACCTGTAACATCGGTAATTATCAAATTAAAATTTATTTCCAAAAGAAATTAAAACATCTTTTATGAAGTTGAACAAACAATCTAAATGCAACAAGATACATCTTTTTCAATTATTGATAAATGGAATCACGTCCAACTTATTCAAATACCAGAATCTCGTTTTTCATTGTCCCATTCTTTGTCAAACGTATGTATCCATCATTGTGTACATTTGCTTATACCCTTTTAAGCTTTGAAAACATTTGAATAAAGACTTTATTTTAAGAAAAAAATAGGTGATTACAAAATTACTCTAAATATTCACCACATATTTTCCAATAGAAAAGGGACATATAAAGACTGTACCATTGGATATATTGTGGAACCTCTTCCTTTCTTTGTAGAGACGAAGGTCTAAACTCTAGAGCACTTTGAGTTGTGGCTCAAACTCCACGATCTGTATTCTCCTGAAACCTCTTTATACCTAAATAATGAACAGCAAAATATAGTAAAAATCGGACCAGTAATCCCGGCTTACCTGTTTTACTCTCTTTATATCAAGTATGACTGTGACCGATCTAATCCTGATCATAACCCTAAAGCAAATCCTAGCCTAACACCCGATTGCAACCATTACCCGAACCTCACGCGTTTGACGAAATAAAGCCCGGGGTAGTTGCCGCTGGAGTTGATTTCGAATCACCACTGCATAAGAAATAATGTTGAATACCCCTTTATTACTTCTTCTTGGGAATCAAACCGATTTCCCAAACTCAAGCCTCACTCTGATTCGACTATTCTTCACCATTTTATTTTCACAGTGGATCCGTGTTACAATGACCCATGTCAGTCGGGAGGTACATGCATCATCAACATCAGCAGTGAGGACGTCTATTCTCACATATGTAATTGCCCCGCCGATTATGAAGGCAGTGACTGTGAAACCTACAGTAAGTGATGATAACTTGTCTTGCTTAGTGAAGTGAGGGTATCTTCCTTTCTTAATGCTCATTTTTTGTAATAATGGATGTTCAGTATAAATGCTTCCTTTTTATTGATATTAAGCATAGTATTAAACTGGAGAAGGAAAAATTCAGATTCTTTTATAAATTTCTTGTACCTCATTGATCAAATGATAACAAATTAATTACAAGTGATCAATAACTACAAAGTTCTTGGTCTGGTTGGGAATATACAACGTACCGAGGGTAGGTCGTAGCAGATTAAAAGTCGTTAGTTATCATGAGTTATGCACCTCCATTATTGATAAAATCATTAAAGTGTATTCCTGTCAATACACAGACTACATACTATCTTTTAATTGCTTCTTAACTGGGTTTTTACCAGGTCTGTAATCATGTAAAGACGTGCATTTGTGAAAGAATGTGCATACATTGTGTGCGGGTAAGCCTGAATCCGATGACCGGGGTAATGATATCAATCTGTAAAGCGCTTTGAGAGAACCTGCGATCCTGAAAAGCGCTATATAAGAACGAACTAGTATTATTATAATTTTGTATTACCTTGAGCTCTCAGGGAAGAACTTAAATCCCTGATTAAACTATATTTCTAAACTTTTCCTTTGCATATTTTTCTTCCTGTCTCCGTTTTACTTTCAGCGTTCGACCCTTGTGATAGCAACCCCTGCTACAATGGAGGAACATGTAACAATCTGGGCACCCATGATAGGTACATCTGCCAGTGTGGACCGGGTTTAGAAGGCGACCGCTGTCTGACTGGTAAATATTTAGATCAATTAAAGCCCCACTGCACTACTTATAGCTACTTGCGCCCTCTATATAGCAAACAATGCCTAATCGGTGAATAATAATAATAATAGGCATTTCTATAGCGCCGTCTGTCTAGAAATTCTATTCCGAAGCGCATTTATTATTACCCCGGCTTTAGCCTAGCTGCCATTAAAGCGCTCCAGCATTTCAAGGAATTGATTCCCGCCAGGTGCCCATTTACCTCACTTGGGTCGAGTGTGGCAAATTAAGATTAATGCGTTGCCAAAGGACATTAGTGCCGTGTCGGGGATCGATCCACGACCTTTGAA
This sequence comes from Strongylocentrotus pallidus, assembly GCA_030265145.1. Classification (NCBI taxonomy): domain Eukaryota; kingdom Metazoa; phylum Echinodermata; class Echinoidea; order Camarodonta; family Strongylocentrotidae; genus Strongylocentrotus; species Strongylocentrotus pallidus. The sequence goes on from JARBES010000117.1 coordinate 15,878,246, forward strand.
TTTCAAGTCAAGTGCTTAAACCACTCGACTACAACACTTCTACAAATTACCATTGGTCCCCTATGGTCCCCTTTTTCTAATGTTAATTGAGAGCTGATTTGATGAGACAACCACCTGTCAGTGACCATGCAGGGAGGTATAATCCCTTCTGGCCAAACTAGAGCAGTGGGGCTTTAATATTACGCAGCCACTACATAAATTTACTCTGATGTGCTGTGATAAAAACAAAACTCTTAGCAGTGCTACTTTACTGGCAATAAAACAAACGCTCCTTAAAATAAGTTCGTCTTAAATAAAACTTTGAAGACAGCAACAGATGAGGCTTTTCTTCTGTCTAGTGGTAGATATTTCAAAGCTTTGGCGCGGTGCACCTGAAAGCTCAATCTCTATGAATTATTTTTGATTTCGTGTGACGTAGCTTTTGAAGCTGCCTGTCCAGAATCTACTCAAGACAGGCTCCAATTTCCTTTTCAAGATCAACCAACAAATATTAAAAGAAGAGAGTGAAGGAGACTAACCAGATTAATTCCTTTGTATGAGGATATATTATATATTTATATTCTATTCATGGTCTTCGTAAAGCTTGGGAAAATTATTTTTACATGATTTTTTGACAATTAATAAAATGATCAATCATCAGCCATTACTTATCGTCTTCGAGATTTTATTACGTACGTGTAAACTTCACTCGAATACACAAAATAAGGAATGGCTAATCAAAATAGAATATTTTCTAGATAGTTTTTCTCACAACAAAACTGCATTCGCATTAGACACATCCCCTTCCTCATGGCATTAAAGTTACACTTTGTAATATTGTCCGCTACACGCAAGAAGGCTAAAAATCGATGCAATGTCAATGGCGGGAACGGCTTTCTTGTGTGCAGCCGGCGATATATTCTCTTTGGCTTCATATGACGAGGCAGATTCCAATTTTTTGTCATTTATCTGATTTCCCCTCGCAGTTTCTAACCCATGCATGAGCTCACCCTGTAACAATGGCGGGGCATGTACCAATTTTGCAGCCTACTTCACGTGTACTTGTCAACCCGGGTTCAGCGGTGATACTTGCAATATTGGTGAGTAGACAAAAGAGAAAGCAGGAAAATGATGTGTGTATTCCAAATTAATTGAGATGTCTGTCTACGTTCAAAATGAACTTCACGGTTTTATCCACTTACTAAATGTTTCACTCTCAAACTGTGAAATGCTGAAAGAGTTGAAATAATGTGCACCTCGTACCTCCAAAGTAAAAACAATGATGTTCTCTTCAACTTTAAGATCTTGGAGACGGAACAATTGTCACGACATTTTGCACGTACCTCAACCGTTACGTTACTATATATCGTCAAGTTTGTTACAGATTGCTAATTTCATCAATTATTATTGATGCAATATGAGTGGGTAGACAAAAAGGAAAGTGCCCAATGTTTATATTGTCTATTTTTCTATCATTATCTCTCTCTCTCTCTCTCTCCGACTGCATCTTTCACTATCCTATCCTGGTAGTGTTCTTTGAAAATATTAAATCAACCGCATTAAAAGGGATGTGGTTAATGAATAAAGAAGGAACATTATGAATGATACAGGCTTTTTCCTACATAAGCCCAAGTTAAAATTTGTGTGTGATTTATTTTTTAACGTTCAAATGTATAAGTTTAGAAGAAGGCTAAATTGAATCGTAATTATAGTTTAAGAAAACTTCGATTATTTTGTCACTCTAATCTTTGTCTCATCATCAATCACTGTCTCATCTATGTAAATTTTATTCCACAGAGTCTCATTTTATTTCTTATGATCTACCCCATAACTTTCTCTGTTTGTGCAGGAGCTAATCCCTGTAGCAGCGCACCATGTTTGAACGGAGGGGCTTGTAACAAGGTAACTGGAGAATACGAATATATATGTACCTGCCCGACTGGGTACATCGGAGATCGCTGCGAATTCCGTGAGTACAATGACACCCCTCCCCCTTTAAATCCCCACTGCAATACTTATAGCTACTTGCGCCCTCTATATAGCAAACAATGCCTAATCGGTGCACGTTGGTCTCCCATGATTACCTTTTTCTCATGTTAATTGAGAGCTGATTTGATGAGATAACCACCTGTCAGTGACCTTGCAGGGAGGTCTAATCCCCCT
>JARBES010000117.1:15888665-15906906 GCA_030265145.1 Strongylocentrotus pallidus
CGAAACCAAGTCGATGCGCTAGTGCCTTTTGGTAAGGCATTAATCCTCATTACCAGGTCCCTCGGAGAGGACCTAAAACCGTCGGCCGCCTGGTTGCTTACTTACAAGCATTTTTGCTTTCTTGGCAGTCAGGTAAAATAACCACCACCACATTCAATCTGTCATAGTACAATGCCTAAGCAAGAACTCTACATAGATTCTTAGCCAACACAGCCTTCTGAAAATTACGTTTAACTATAACAAACGACAATTTTATATGTCTACTTCAGGACAGAAGAAAGCCAGATTCTATCAGAAGGCAGTTCCTATATTAGATTTCGCATTTGCTTATGAGATTTTTAAAATATAATAACTGCTAAAAACCATTAGTAACTAAAATGTTTTAATTTGTATATCCTTTTTTTCAGAATTGGATCCATGTGATAGCAATCCTTGCGGGAACGGAGGAACATGCTTTCCTTTCGATACGAGTAATAGATATGTCTGTAGCTGCCCCGCGGGCTTCACGGGGGCGTTCTGTGAATTAAGTAAGTTTAAATGTTATAATTTCATCTTTGGCATCCCAGGTAGAAATTATTCCTCTTTTAATTTCGTCAATATGTATGTAAAATATTATATATTTTCAACTAGATGTGTGAAGGGAATTTTATTATTTCTATGTTTTCAAAATAAATTAAACTCTCATTATAAAGTTGAACAAACAATATATGCGCAACAAGATTTATTTTATTTCTGGCACGTCCAACTAATCTAAATACTAGAATGTTGTTTTTCATTTTACATTTCTCTGTCAAACGTCTGTATCAATTCATTTTAAACATTTGCTTATACTGTTTTATGCTTTGATAAATATTGAATAGAGGCTTTATTTGAGAAAAAAAATTAAACTGAGTGTTTTAATAACAAGTCATAGGCAACGTATGTAGGCTTGTTCATGCTGCTTAGATAATTTAATGAGTCCTTGATCACATAAGGGTGAAGGAAAAGGACTTAAAGATTTCATCTGTATATAAGTCCTTGCCATATCAGTTGTAGTGCTGCGACATTCACTTACTAAATCTAATATCCTTTTCTGCATTTTTAGCCCCCTGTTCGTCTGAGCCATGTCTGAGCAACGGTCTCTGTACAGTATTGGGTTCAACTTATACTTGCCAGTGTACCTTTGGTTTTAAAGGCCAGAATTGCGAACAAAGTGAGTACATCATGTGTTTTTATTTTTTCACTAATCCTGATAATAACTGCAAACCTTTGAGGACGATCCAATTTTTTCTTTATTTTCTTCGTATTATTATTTTTCTTCTTTTTATCTCTCTTCTGTTTACTCTGCCTCCATCACTCTTAAAGATTCTTGCAGATGAATGGTGTGTATGTGTCAACAAATACATGAAGAGAAATATCCTGTTTGGGAATGTTCTTTACTTCAATTTTCCTGAATAATCTCCAGTATACATAATATACAAATGTTGAAGGTTCATGATTGAGATGTTTAAAGTATTCAGGAACTTCATGATACGACCATTTTCGCGAATAGAGAAGCGATTCGTAAAATATTGTTGGTAAAGTGATTTGCATTTGGCCAATCGTAGTTGTCTGGGGGGTAGTTGTCGTAGGGGGTAGTTGCCGGGGGCAATTGTCCTAGATGGTAGTTGTTTGTGGGGTAGATGTCCGGGGGTAGTCGTTCTAGAGGGTGGTTGCCCTAGGAGGTAGTTGTCCTACGGGGTAGTTGACTGGGGGTGGTTATCCGGGGCTGGATGTCCAAGGGGTAGGTGTCCTAGAACCGCTGGCTGATACATGCACTGGGAGGGACCTGACAGAGACCAATGACGTCACTCTTACTATTGCTAGGTATTGGAATATTTGTTGTGTGATGACACTGAAAGATGATGATGATGATGATGATGATGATGATGAGATATTTTTTATCTCATGTTATATCATTTCATTTCAACAGTTGATGCGTGTGCAAACAGCCCATGTATGAACGGTGGTTTGTGTAGTGACCTCGGGTCTGCCGCCTACCAGTGCAACTGTATTGGAGGCTATTCAGGATCCAGCTGTCAGCTACGTAAGTAGGAAATGTTTATGAATATTTATGTAGGAAATGTTTATCAATATTCACGTGGGAAATTTTGATGAATATTCATGAGTTGTATTTAAATGAAACTATTATGAATGGCCTACACATTTCAGCTTCTAGATTTGGTAATATTAATGTAGAGGCATCATCTTTTTTAATAAGCCAAAAGCAGATAACTTATACAATTTATTAAGCATACTTATTTTGATTATTTATATCGCAAATAAGTAAAGTAGAATCAATAAACTGATTCGTTGCTACATATATAGCAATCTCCGTACCGGTGAAGATCTATTTTGAATTATAAAGAGCAAGGTTCAAGTATGAGTTGGTGAAATCGACTATAAATATTTAATTTGTTTTAATATGTGTTCTGTACAAAATCAAAATATTGAGGCATTTAATCACAATACTAATATAAACTTATCTCTATAGTTGGCCATATCATTTTCTAATAGAAATAGTTACATAAAAACAAATATTAGTTTCATTAATTACCATTGTCGGTGTATATGTAGAGGTGTCGTAGTCGAGTGGTTTAAGCACTTGATTTGAAATGTAAAGGTTGTGGGTCGACCTCCGACACGGCATATAATGTCATTTGGCAATACAGTATTCTATATTTGCCACTCCATAACTACAAGAAAAATGGGGACCTGGTAGGATGACGAAAGCCTTTGTAATAAAAATTGCCATATGCCCTCATGGTGACCATAATAGGAATACTCCCCAGGGAGTGGTAATGGTGCACATAGTTTGCGTGCCTGAATCCGATAACCGGGGGAATAATAATATTTGCAAAGTGTTTAGAGACGGTATTAAGCGCTATATAATTTTTGTTTTAATTAAACATGACATCAATAACAAACTCCAATGACTGTTATAAGCTACTGAAATCATTGCATCTGATTGGCTGTGAGATAATTTGTTATAAAAATGTAATACTTGTTATTGATAAAAAGTTTGATGAAACAGGGCCTAGATTTAATATTATGTGTACATGTTCTCTTTCAGCGCCAGGAGCATGTCTCAGTAACCCATGTGTCAGAGGAGAGTGTTTATCCCTTCAAGTGGGTTATTTCTGTAACTGCCCAGATGGATACAGCGGAGAAGAATGTCAAATTGGTAAGAATATCTCATCGAATTATATCTTTGGATGATTTTAAAACAACGTGATTTTCATTGATCTAAAGTGGTCCATCTTTTCGATACTACCCTTCAGAGTTTTGCTTTCTTCTGTAATACTCAGAAAGTACAGATTGTTAAGCTTTCTATATACGTAGTTTACTCCTTACCAGTCTAGCTAAACCGACTCACTTTTAGCCAACTTTTTTCGCAAACCCTCACAAATAATAAATCTTTGTGGGCGTGAATAAATTTAGCTGTTAATTGTATATTTTTATGATGCTCCTACACATGATTATGTTTTGACCCCTTATGTAATAAATGAATCCTGTCAAATTCATTCTAATTCCCTTTTTTTACCAGCAAATGATGCATGTTCACCGAATCCTTGTCTTAACGGAGCACCCTGTGTAAACCAAGTCACCGACTACACATGTGTCTGTCAAGATGGATATGTAGGTGTGAACTGTGAACAAGGTAAGTGCATGACTCCTAATTTCCACACACGGGTATAGACGCGACCTTCTCAAACCTATTGTTCTATCACGTTCATTACTGTCAACTACACATGCTAATTTCCAATACGCCCCTGGTCCTCGAACCAATACCCGATACGGTGATCGTACTTTTGCTATTTCAGCCCCTAAATTCCCGAACAGTTTACCTATTATTATTCGTCAATTCCCATCTGTAGAGTCTTTTAAGGCAAGTTTGAAGTATTTTTTGTTTAATAGTAATTTATAGGGCAGTTTTGTTTCAGTAATTTTTTTAATATCTGTAGTGTTATTGTTAGGATTATGTATTATAATTGCTGTATGTTCATTCTATGTTGTATGTTGTTATGTTAAGCGCTTAGAAACATTGTATTAAGCGTTTTATAAATGTAAGTTATTATTATTAATATTATACACCGTGTGTATATAGCCTAGGCTCGAGTTCTATGGTTTTGAAAGAAAAAAGGGTGTTTCACAATCTCACACTCGGATTTATAGTTTTTACCTACCGGAGCTAGCTGGCCCAGTAAAATTGGAATTTGGCCCGAAATCAAAAGGCATGCATGCTTCATGTGCCCCCTCTTAATCTGTCACAAGTGAGTCCATCAATTTCAAAAGTTCTCATGTCTTTTTACTTGCCACTCTTTGAACTCAGGTATTCTTAGCGTTAACAATCAAGAGTTTGTTGTAGGAATGTTAATGCGCCGTAATCAACTTATCCACAGCAGGGCTAAAGCTAGCTCGAGGATAGCCACGTGTATCAGTATTAATAAAAAAACAGATGGTATTTCTTCTTTTTCTTTTTTTTTTTTTGGGGGGGGGAGGCTAGAGATTGCAGAAACGTTTGATAAATAAAAAAGTGTTGATTATTTGATTAATGTGGATATACTAGGCATGTGTTTCATTAGGAAATGAAAGATATATATAGATTGATTATCGCACCAAGTCATAATGTGCACGGCTTTGAGAGAAAAAAGTTTTAAAAAATGACGATGCGATGAATTATATTTCAAGTGCTCTTTGAATGTTACCCTTACAGTTACTGCCTGTGCGACCAACCCGTGTAAGAATGGAGCACCATGCTCTTCGTCTGGATCTGGCTATACATGCGAGTGTACTGACGCCTTCATCGGATCGACTTGCGAAATTGGTAAGTGTGGCTTACACTTTCAAATACAGTCCAACCTGTCTATAGTGGTCATGGATTTTGTCTCTATTGAGAAAGAGATGTGTGTTGTGGAACCTGTCTAGAAAGGCCACCTGTCTACAGTGGCCACTTTCTCTGTTTTCCTTGAGTGGCCTCAATAGACATGTTTGACTGTTTACTACCTATATATTAAAGTGAAGGGGGAGGTATATGCTCATTAAATTTTTCCAGCATTATGCTTTTCTTTGAGGATTTTCCCTTGATGGCCTGTTTCAGGAAAAAGCAGAATATCCTTATCAATTTTAAATGGTTTTCCACTGTTTTGTTGTAAGCCTATCAAAGTAAAGTCATGGAAGTGATAATCCCTTAAATATTATGATTGAGACTTTAAAATGATTGAGGAAAAAAAGCTTTTTAAATGGCAAGGCTGTCTCTCCCTTACGTTTTCTGTTAATGACACTTTTTTTTCTTGAAGATGCATGTACGAATAGTCATCCATAGAGTTAAAGTTAGAAATACAGCTTTTGGTCAAATATGTCACCTCTTTTACAGTTAACTTGTCACTCTTTTCAGTACCGATACAATCATCCCATCAGAATTTTTACTCGTATTTTCATAGATGTGTTTGTTTTCTTTATGTATAGCTAATCCTTGCTTCACATCACCATGTCAAAATGGAGCCACGTGTCTTGTAAGCGGCTTTAACTATGTGTGTAGATGTCCGTCTGTGTGGATGGGACCGACATGCTCTACATGTAAGTATATACAGCCGACATATTCAGTCACTTAACATACCTTGGTCATGTGACGCTTTTTAACCTCACAGTTTTTACTTATCCTTGTGGCGAAATCGAGATAAGAGAGATACCCTTTCTGATGATTTTGGTGTTTTGTTCTACAATATCTTTTATTATGATAGGTGTTATGAGGATAAACAAACTTCATAATGTCAAGAATTAAGAGTGCTTTGGAAAGGTAGACAACATTCACAGAGTAAAGACCCTAGAATTTCTTGCAATACAATAGCTGTCCCATAACTATTAGAAAAAGGGGGTGGTTAAATTAATTAAACAATTTTCATCAAGGATATTCAAAACGTTATCTATTCAAAAGAATTGTTGTTTAAAACTTTATTCCATATTTGATACGAACCGCTTCCTTTATGACCTCACTAGTCGTGAACTTTGAGTTTCTCTTCTTTGATAATAATGGCGCTGAATTACTATAATCTTGGTTTAATTTTATGACAGATAACCCTTGTGGCTCATCGCCCTGCGTCAATGGTGGCGCTTGTTTCAACAATGGCGGCACCTTCCAGTGTACATGCCCCAACGGCTGGACTGGAAGTACCTGTTCTCAAGGTAAAGATCCTCATTCTTTCGGACTGTTGCATGAGAGTCAATGGCAAATGGTACCAGTTAAGACCAGTTGAGACCAGTTCAAACCAGTAGATACCAGTTGGAAATCCTTAATGGTTTTAACTGGTATCAACTGGAATTTCGACCTGGGCAGCACTTATAATTGCAGGGGTTCCATGCTGCTAACCAATATTCAAATGTCAGTTTTAACCAAATTCTGTAAAGAGATATTGCACAATGAATAAAGAATTTTCACTCTAAATGAAGATAAAAGCAACAGGGGAAGTTCCCCTCCGCCATGTTCTGGTACAAACCTTGATATAAAATTGTATTTCAACTCATTTGTCTAATCCCTGACCATTTAAAGCTGTCCTTTAGATCTACCAGGAAGCTGTATTGGATATACATTATATATTTTTGACCATGCTAAGGATATACCTTCTGCTGAGTTACCGGGGATTATGTGAATTGTCCCTCTACACGTTTATGTTGTTATTGGTAGTTTTAGATTTGGAAATCAACCATACAATTGTATAATACAACACGACTTAAAACAAATAATCCTTTTCATCATTAACTATTGGTTTTTTCCATTTCAAATTTCCAGCTGCACCATGTTGGTCCTCCCCATGTCAGAATAGTGGTGTATGTTTAACCGTCGACGATCAATACAGCTGTGATTGCCCCAGTGATCATACAGGAAACAACTGTGAAACATGTAAGTTGAATATTTATAAGCAAGAAGCAAACATGGCGGTTATTTATTATTTGCCATGTCAAAGCTTTGGGTTCTTCTTCTCCTTTAAAGTTGACACTTTAATTTTGGATCAGGAGTCCATAAACCGGTTTGTCCGACTCAAATGGGAATAATATCACTATGTTTGTTTGTTTGTTTGTTGTTCTTGTTTTGTTTATTTGTTTGTCTTTTTTCTTTGGGGGGGGGGGTGGTTGTTAACGTATGGATTTGTTTTATTTATCCTGTTATTTTTGTTCCACAAATTGAATACAGCTTTCCTTGAAGTTAAATGAACCTGATAAAATACTCATCATGAATGTGGATGCTACCCTCGATATACATTAATATTATTCATGACATATTCATTCGTAAAAGACTTTTGTTATACGTAAGTGTGTTTAATATTGTATGCTGCTTTTTATATGATTCAAGCAAAAACCTAAGTTTAAACTGCTGGTTGATTCTATTAATGTTGAAATACACAATATAAACACTTGACATGAGATGTATAGTAAGTTCCACTCCAACTGGAAACTAAACAAACAAAATCAAAACGAAGAAAAAACAAGAGCAATTTATCGTACCTCATAATCATAAATCATGTAGTGAATGTTATTTGAATTTGATTTTTGTTCTTCTCCTGATGACATGAAGATATTTCCTTATTCTTTTTTCGTCCAGATAATCCCTGTTGGTCCTCCCCGTGCTACAATGCAGCTACCTGCATTAACCAAGCCAATACCTTCCGTTGTGTATGTGCAGCGGGCTTCGCTGGAACTAATTGCTTGCAATGTATGTAATTTATCAAATTTGTATGAACAAATACACAATTAATAAAACGGTTGTTCTGTTGGTAGGCTCGAAATTACGAATCTCGTTTAAACCATCGATTGCCATAAACAGTAGTATTTAACGATAACTGTAATGATACATGTATATCTCATAGGCCATTTTAGCTCCTTAATATGTATTCGGGAAATTATGTCTCTATTTAGCTACGATTTACGTTACCCGACTCTAGAGTTACAGATGTAGATTAATGTTTTGCCGATGGATAAAGGTTTGTTGCAGGTTTTGGTTTTGTATCCAGTACGATAAGCATTTACCCAGGATTATTTCCACAATTACCATACAAGGGAGGGGAAGGCCTCTAAAAACATCTTGTTAGCAAGACAACAGCAGAGAAGGAAGAAATACAATACAAACAAACGTAAACATCATTACTAGATAAATACACGTGGCTAGGGACAGAAACCTATAGAGTAAAGCTGATTCGGAAGATGGGGAGAGTTAATCCGCCCATCCCCATAGGTCGCTGACTTTATCCATTATTCCCTTCAACTCTTGTTTTCTTCCCAGTGATCAACCCATGTATGGTCTCTGATCCCTGCCGTAATGGAGGGACCTGTAGCGTACTGGCAGGGGGTGCGTACGAATGCACCTGCCCATCGGGTTACCTCGGGTTCAACTGCGAGATAGGTAAGATTGAATGACGTGAAGCAAATGCTTGTTATGTAGTCAAATTTATATATATATTTATTTCCAAATAAAGTCTTTATTCAATTTTTCTCAAAGCATTAAACTGTTTAAGCAAATGTTTAAAATTATGGATACTTACATTTGACAAAGAATGGTACAATGAAAAACAAGATTCTAGTATTTAGATAAGTTGGACGTATCTCCATCTGTCGAGAAATAAAATAAATCTTGCACGTTTTCATTGTATATGATATTCATAAAATGTCCTTTATACTACAATATTTCGCGCCCTTGTTATGGACACACTGTCTGTCTTTATTCATTTCCACCATGCACTTTCACCAAGTAGACTAAGTTATTTTCATACACCATATTATATTCGTTTTCGTTTTGTAGGACTACCATGTGCCAGTAACCCGTGTCTTAATGGAGCAGCATGTTTGCTAAATTCTGCTTTGGAGTATACGTGCCAGTGCATAGATGGGTTTTCAGGTACAAGGTGTGAGCAAGGTACGTGCAATTTTGACTTTGTTAGGATAATTTTCTCCATTTGTTTTGTTGTTGTTGTTGTTTTGTTTTTTCCAAAGAAAATTGTTATTTAATCATTCTTGAGCAAGAAAAAAACAATAGGTTCTCCATTTGTTGGATTTCTGAACGAGCCTTTCCGATTACGGACGTTATTCAAACTTTTCATCAAACTATTAAATCTCCCGTGTTTAAAACAGAAACTGAAAGGGTTGCGCTTAGTGTGATGTAAAATAAGTTTGTCTTTTAATTTTGTTTGATTTCTTCGCACGTGTCTATGGAAGCACATATATATATACACTGCCTCCTACATGCAGTCACACTCTTTATCTCTTAAATAGAATATTTGTTTACTGTTTGTCATACTATACATTACACTATGGACACATTTCTCAGAAAACATTTACATACGATGATGCTGGAAATTGTCCGTAGGTGTGGACATTTGGCTCCTTAATACTTGTGCGTTCATAATCAAATTTGATGAGACTTCACAAACATGGAGCGTCTGGATTTCTTCATTGATTCAAACTTTAAACATTTCAGGAACAATCCTTTACATCTGAAATTCCTACAATATTTTTCCACATGGGAAAAACAAGAAGGAGAAATAAAAAACTCACCAGAAGAATGTTTTAACTTTTTGTGCACTCAACCCTCCTCATATGAATGCAACATTGATTGTTCACCATCTATCCCATGAGTTTGTTTGCAGTAATTGCTTTTGTCCTATATGCTACACAGACATTGACCCTTGTGACCCGGATCCGTGTCGAAATGGAGCACCTTGCACAATTCTCAGTGTGACATCCTACGACTGTGAATGTCCTGAAGGTTATGTTGGGGTCAATTGTGATATTGGTAAGGGACTTTTTTGTTCACACACATTACTGTTTGTTGGGCAGTGCAGGGGGCGTTTTGTACCGTGGTTCTCACTGAAATATTAGGGACTTTTAGATTTGCACGTCGACATAGTGGACTGCTACGTGTGACGTCCTTTTAAGGCACTGCCAGTGTCTTAAAAGGACGTCACAAGGACGTCAAAAGGACGATGTAGCAGTCCATTATGTCGACGTGCAAATCTAAAAGTCCCTAATATAACTGTTACTTGAAATGCACAACTGTGTTGATTCCAAAGACCTATTTTATGTGAAATTGCTTCAGAATTTGTTCCGGGTTTTGTTTAGTTAAAGGTAAAATGTTATGAGTAGTCAATATGAAGAAAAATAGAAACACTGACTAGATCATAGCTTTAATTTTTGTTTTGTCATGAATGGGATTTAAGATATGCTTATCACATTCGTATATGGTAGAATTTTCGCAGGTGAAATCACGGTTTCAACGCTTTCTTTGTGGACCCGCAATGACGCACTAAAATCAAAGAAATTGAAAATTATTATGTGGTGGAAACTGAATAACCCTGTTCATAGGTTTTGGATAATGCTTTATGTCATACTCTAATATGTATAATGTAATAGCGTTATCTTATTTCATTCTCTTTCTTATGCTCTGTTCGTCTTTCTCCCTACTCAATGTGCACCCATTATAGACGACATGAACCCATGCACGCCAAACCTCTGCCTGAACAATGGGCAGTGTACACCAGGGATCGGGGATGCCTACACGTGCCAGTGTCCTGCCGGATATAGTGGACCTAACTGTGAACTTAGTAAGATCTGCTTCTAAAATCTACTCTAAAATGATTAAGGAATAAATGTTGAGATAAATTCCAATGAATACTTGCTTGCTATAGGCATTGGACATTATGGTTTCCAAGTGTTTTCAGTATTTAAGTTGTAGTGTTTATAATCTTATTAATTAGCAGAAGAATTCTTAACACCTCCGGTTGTGTTTCCATCATACTCAAACAGTGAGGGAGTTTATTAAAAGTAAAGTATGGTATATTTAAATAACAGCTGCGCAATCATATTTTGCACTAAATATCATCGTTATTATAAAGAATTCTTACATAATGACTGTATACCTGGGCCCTGTCTTACAAATAGTTGATATAAATCGCAACTTATTTGCGATTGATATCAAATCGCGACTATGTACATAAGAGATAGGAGACTGCAAACTTGCCATTGAAAAGAGGACTTGCTATTCATTTGGATCAATCGCAACTCGTTGTAAGACAGGGCCAAGATTTCATGCATAGTAATGCATTTGTAAGATATAAAAAAAAGCGAAATGTAGCTAATTTTAGGCTCCATAATGTGTATATGATAACATGAATCGTTCAATTTTTTTTTTTCTTACAAACAGGTGAGTGTGAACCGAACCCATGCTTGAATGGCGGATCCTGTTCTGTTGGTGTAAACGGTGCCCAATGTACCTGTACTACTGTATGGAAGGGAGATACCTGCAGTAAGTACAACAAAAAATTTGAACAATTCCTTCAGGACGATGTGAACTTAATGGGATCACAGTAGGCGCGATAGCTCAGTCGGTAAAGCAGTGGTCTCGTAATCCGGCGACCCGGGTTCGAAACCAAGGCGATGCGCTAGTGCCCTCTGGCAAGGCATTAATCCTCATTACCAGATCTATCAGAGAGGACCTAAAGCCGTCGGTCCTCTGGTTGCTAACTAACAAGCAATTATGCTTACTAACAAGCAATTATGCTTTCTTAGCAGTCAGGTAAAATAACCACCACTTCTACTACACTACTGATCGATATAGTTTCGTTTGGGATGTTTCCAGGTGTTAAACAATAATGTACCATTAACCTTTTCATTTTATATATATGCAGAACATTATACACTCTCCTTTCTTCATCAATGTCAGACCTTATATCAGAGGAAAGCTTAAATGATTTTTTTTTTTGTGCATTTGTTTAAATTTTTGACAACAACTGTTTAAATCTTATATTACCCAGATCTGTACGACTGTGTTGCCGCTGCTCCCTGCCTCAATGGAGGAACTTGTAACGAAGTTGGATCAGCGTTCTACTGTATCTGTCCCACGGACTATCACGGTGCTACCTGCCAACTGGGTAAGCCTTCTCGTATTACGAAGGGATTTCTCAAACGCACTCTGAACCCGATGACTACTTAATTCTCTCAATCCCATAGGCGTATTACAGGGAACACCCGATTCCTGTAGACAAAGGGTTAAATTTATTTGTACACATTAAAAGTGATACATTCAATGTTAAATAGACAAGACGATGGTATCATACAATTTGCTGCAGCTTATTGCAGTTGTAATGAATCGACTGAACATAATAACATTCTTATCAAGTATTGGACGCATTTGATCATATTTCAACTTCTTTCTGCAAAGCTGGCATAGACTTGACTCCAGATACACAGTATTTTGTTCTTTGATTTGTTTTGTATCTATTAGGGTGTACTTTCTAACAGATATGCACCCATCGACGGTATGTTTTGCTTTGCCATTAAGATTCCTCATATTATATTCCAATACACATGTTCTATGGGTGTTGTCAATGTCTAGTTGATACTAAAAGTAAATTATCATACAATCTTATTACCAGACACGCCATGGGGTACAGACATGAACGTAGCTTCGGACAATCCTCAAGTTGTGAAGTCGCCCAACTATCCCGCTTCCTATCCATCAAACCTACAAGTAACCTGGACCGTCACTGCCAGCGAAGGTGAGCTCATCCAGGGCGTCATTTCCTCCTTCGATCTGGTAGCTCCCAACGACTACCTGGACGTCTACGACACCAACGGGCAGACAGTGAGAAGGAGGCGGGCGGCCCCAGAGGGCGCTACACTGCTTCTTCACCTGACCGGACCGGAAGCAAGCCTTTCCAACACCACGTTTGTATCATCGAGCAACACAGTGACGCTGGTTTTCGTCAGTGATGCCGAAGATGAAGCGTCTGGATTTTCCTTGGTGTTTACAGCAATGAATAATCTAGGTTAGTGTTTTTCCCATGAATTCTTGTCCATATTCGTTTTCATTTCTTACAAACTAAGTACTGTAAACCAAAGTTCATAAGATATATATGGATGATTGAATATTTTGTTTTAGTTTTGGATGATCTGAAAGAAAGCTTTCGAGTTAGTATTTCAGAAATACGTATGTTATAAACAAATATATAGATTATACACCTGTAGGCCGAATAATGTTTCTGCATATTGCCAAAAGGGCATCAAATTTGTATCAAAGGATATGAGTTAATTTAAATCTGGATTTATGGATACAAGTGCACATCGCTTTTACTTTCAACAGTTTCTTAATTTAATTATGTTAGGACAAATGAAGAGATTATCAAAACTTGGTAGGAGAAAATCTCCTGTTTTAAAGAAGTTTCTACCTCAGGGTAACTCTTGAAAAAATACTCAGAGATCTAAGGCGGTTTAAGTAGAGCAGTCGCCCATTTGATTCATACTTATCATGATGATAGCGTTCGATGTTGATTGTGAAAAAAACAGAGAAACAAAATTTCTTATTCAATTTTTCTTATAAGAAATTTGCGAATGTCGGACTATGAGATCCAGACAAACCTCACGAGGTAAGACATAGAGTGTCCCTGGTTTGATGTTTGCAAGAATCAAATATGATTTTTGCCCTTTGTGTCGAGATTTACGGTAACACCAGCAGTGCACAAGAACTTGTTGAAACAGACCAATATGTTTGTACTTATGACGGTGTGTTTGTACGTGTGTAGTGGTGGTTATTTTACCTGACTGCTAAGAAAGCATAAATGCTTGTTAGTAAGCAACCAGAGGGCTGACGGCTTCAGGTCCTCTCCGAGGGACCATTGTATGTTGATGAGGCACTCATGTGAATATTATTTTCACATCACTTTTAGTCACGAATTTTGTTTTTACTCAAGAAATTGCAATTGAAATCACAGAGCCTGCACTCAATGTTTTTTATCTTTGTGTTTGATTCTCTCGTCAAGTGTAAATGTTATTTGTATGAATATGCGAGAAACATCAACTGTATGTGGGTATATTTGATGAACCTACCATGAGCATGCCTGCAATCGTCAGTAGGCAATAATAAAGATACTATCGACTTTAAACTATAGCGTCAAAAGTAGTGTTTTATCGCTCTTGTTTTTGCACTGCCAATAGATGGCGCATGTATTCACCACGTGCTGCCACGCGTTGTTGCAATAGGGGGAATTATAATTTGAACAAACGAACATATCAAATATGCAGCTTTTTAATTTAATGATTACAGGGCCATCTTAACATAACTGGCATGCATCATTACATTGATTCTTAGTACGCTGATGAAATAATATTTTGCACATTTCTCCTGCACTTCGATGAAAGTCTGTTTTGTTGACATTTTGACTTTGAAGTGTGTAAAACAATATGTTCCATTATGCCTGATCCTTCCCTACCACGTGACCAAAGAAGTACACTGTAGAGATTGGTTATAATTTATAAACATGAAAACACACAGATGTTCTCATGTATTAAGGCAATGTCCAGTAGACGGAATTATGAAGCAGTTGACAAGCCAGGCACAAACCCTTGTTGATCGTACGCGTAACAAATGGTAGGACCTAAAACACTGTAGACTGCATTTTGGATAGGCCCTAGCTGTGTCTCCATGAACCTTGAGGCGCGATTGCTCAGTGGCAGAGCAGTAGTCTCTTAAACTGGTTGGAAACAATATGGATGTGCGCTAGTGCTCTTTGGTAAGGCATGATCCTCATTATACCATGTCCCTCGGGGATGACTTAAAGCCGTTGGTCCCCTTCTTCCTTACTTACAAGCATGCACATGTTTTCTTAGCAGTCAGGTAAAACAAACAAATCTCCCTTTTTCATTTAAAAAAGGCTTGATGAAAAGACCCTGTTGTTTAATGAATAATACTTTATGTTTCTTCAGTCCACATAAGGCCTATTCAAATTATTTTACTTTCAATGTTGTAGATTCATGTTATGCGGATCCTTGCGTTAATGGAGGCACATGTACTGTGGTTAATGCCGACACGTACAGATGCGATTGTCCAGAAGGATTTGTCGGAGATAATTGTGAATATGGTAAGCAAATGTTGCTTTGTGTTTGAATATAAAAATAAGAGCAGAATTTATGCCTACGCTGTTTCATGCAGTTTTCAATTTGCAGAAGCACATACAATTTATAGGGCGTATTGCACACTGTGTTATAGTTCTGTACACGTTTCCACGTCATTTTTTAATCTAAGCACTTGTAAAATGATATGAAAAACACTTTCACACTTCAGCTTTGTGTTATTTTGTTGTAGTGATTTTTGTTTACGGTTAAGAAACATTCATCCTGTATTTTTTTGTTTTTTGTTATCGTGTTGTAAAAAGCAATTGGGATAAATCCTTGTATTTTGCCGTAGCTAAAATGTATTAATGGAGTGATAATACCTTCACACTTTCGCTGTCTGATTTTACTCATGACACAAATGCAAACTTTTTTATGTGAGGGGGTGGGGGGGGGGGTTCGAGTATGGTTCTACACGCTATAAATTATGGTATATAATTTGGCGAAAATCATCCAACGACACAATAGAAAACGCCATAAAAACAACAACACAACAGCAGGAACAAGCCCTTGTGTTGATTTCTTGAAGTCGTTGCATTGTTCTGAAGTGTTTTTTCACATTCATTCACGTTTTTCCCCCTTCTCTCTGCAAATCGGCTCAATTTTTGTTGATGATGTATAGCTGACTGCACACAGAGTGGATGTTATCATGGAGGTCTATGTAACACGGGGGAGTTGGGTGATCCTGAGTGTCTTTGTGCTGTTGGATACACAGGTGTTATGTGCCAGACCGGTGAGAGCTCTTCCTCGTTTTCTTTCTTTTTCTGATTCTTTTTTTTCTTCTGATTCTCCTCCTTCTTCCTCTTCTTCTTCTTCGTCTTCTTCTTCTTTTTCTCCTTCTTTCTATTCTATTTCTTCTTCTTCTCCTTCTTCTTCTTCTTCTTCTTCTCCTTCTTCTTTTTCTTCTTCTTTTTCCTATACTTCCCCATACTTCTTTTTCATCATCTTCTTCTTCTTCTTCTTCTTCTTTTTCTTTTTCTTCTTCTTCTTCTTCTTCCTATACTTCTTCTTCTTCTTCTTCTTTGTATACTTCTCCCCCACTTCTTTTTCATCTTCTTTTTCTTCTTCCTCTTCTTTTTCTATTCCTATTTCTTATTCTTCTTCTTTTCGTTAAAAAATAGCATATGCAAAATAAGGTTGATTAAACAAATCAGTTAAATGACAGTAATGAAACAAATGATTAAATGATCTTTGTATTGAAAACACGGATATAATTGTTGTACGGAGCTTTACCTTCAATTGCCATCTTAACAAGGTAATATGTTGAAAAGACTTTACATGATTTAAGAAGACTACATGTTTCTTGTTGTTATTTTGTCTATGAACAAATAGGAAATACATTGCCCACGTTTCAAATAGCTCGTTATCAATAATACAGCAAATAATTAAACAAATACACATTAGTCGACATGTTACAGTCAGTTATCAAATTCATTGCATCTAATTGGCTTTGACCAAACTCGGTGAGATATGTCGCAGTTTTTTTTTATTTCAAAGTAATGTGCACAAAACTGTTCCCTTCACGCGTTATCAAGTTCTTTATCAAAATCGAGTCAACTTATTTATTAAGCATCTTTCACACGTTAACAAGATTGTCTTCTTTTAAAATTTTCCTGAACAGAGATTGACGAATGTGCAAGCAACCCCTGTCAGAATGGAGGTACATGTGAGAATTACGTCGCCATATACAGATGTATCTGCTCGGCCAATTACACTGGCCAGCAATGCGAAAATCGTAAGTTTAAAAAAAATTAATAAATTTTAACTTGAAGGGGAAAATATAAATGAATGATTTCTAATGGTTGATGAAAGGCGTATTTAAATGGTTTGTTCATTTTCAGTGCTATTCTGTGTAACAATATGTCAAGTAGACGTCATTGAAAATGCCCACTTTTCTTTTATTATAATGATTAATTAGAGCATTATAAAGTATAGAAATTTTGCAAAATGTTTTAGAAATCGATTGCTTCAATTTTGTAACGTTACTTATTATTTTCTATCATAATATCTTCGCTCTTGGTAGTTGGGTCATACTTTTCAAATCAATTCGACTTCTGAAGTACGCGCTTGCGATTGTGACATTAGAATAACAATTGATGGGATTTAGAGTAGCACATTAAAACATGTAGTTTCAAAGTGATACAATTAATCAATCAATCAATTACTTCACAGTTTAATTCCCGCAAAGTTGAATATTTAAAGACGCTTATTGAAAGTTATCACTTTGTTTCTATATTTCACAGGTATTCTTGGTGCCACACAAGCACCAGTAACGGGTGGCGTTCAAATGGAGACATGGTTGATCGTCATCATCGTCCTGGCGATCGTCATCCTCCTCGTAATCAGCGTCCTGATCACGGGTCTCTTCTGCATGCGTCGCTCGAAGACGCCGAAACTCTCCGACCGCGAAAACTGGGAAATGAAGAATGGCACCCTGATCACGCCCATGGTCGCCCGACCTACAACGCGACAGAACGGACGCGCGCGGGTGCACGATGAAAGCATTTCGCCGCCGCCAGTATACGCATCGGTCACGCCGCGCATGAAACGTCTACAAGCGTCACGAGCGCTCGCCGCGGCTGACGGAGCATCGCCAATTCCTCGCCAGGGCGATTCTACAGCTGCACGCGCCGGGTCGCGGGCGATTCATTACCAACACCATAGTTACCGGGAGAATGGAAACGTCCCGAACGGGCAGGTTACCACAAGCACACCCCAGAGGGCCGTCCCGGGGGGCTCAGGCACCCGGCACAGTCGCTCCTACAGTCTCGAAGGGGCGCAGAACTCTGGTTATTTTGAAGATGATCCCGATTATTCTCCAACTCGAATTGAGCAAAGCATGGCGGAAGGCGATGACTATAGTATTTCAAGCGCTGAACTCGAACAATATATGGTCAGCATGGCAATGAATAATACAAGTAACCCTAACAATGGGCCGAACTGAGTGATGGAGTGACTACAAGAGAATAATACATGTTTACTCGTTGTCAAAATTGAAAAACGTGAATTTGTAACTGATGCGGGCAATCTTTTGCAATTGTTTGATATTTTAGAGGAGTATATATTATGGTCGAATGAGTGATGCATTTTTACTCTAGCTTTGTGAGACTGGAAATAGTTCGGCAAGATCATTTCTATTTCCAAGATGAAAATAGTGTGTTGTTATGCATCAATATATATATCACCTTGAGCAATTGACCTTGAAACTGTTATTTTAAACTTGGTTATGCAACATTTAGTTGACTTGAAGTTAAAGAATGAAGTGGTACCGCACTTAACGCGTTTTTTA
>JARBES010000117.1:16574815-16586014 GCA_030265145.1 Strongylocentrotus pallidus
AAGAGAGGGGGGTCGTTGGGTGGAGTTGTCTCGTCGAGGGAGCAAGAAAGATACGCATAGATATGTTGCTGTGTCGGGTCAGCTGTGTCAGTATTCTCGCTCAATCATCGTGTACTACATGTATGTTTGTCAATGCAGAAATTTGAACTCGGTGAGATGTATAATGTCGGTCATGGCCCTTACGCAATTTGCTTCTCTATCCTGATGATTGCCATGCATGATGTATGTGTATAATGCACCTCGTACATGTATGTTGGCTGCTAGGCTCTAATAACAGTCGCTTCCATGGTATTTAACACAGAAATGGCCAGGCTAGCTTGTACAAAAAAATTGCCCAGGCAGACACTAAATCATTTTTCCTACGAAATATCTATACCTGCGCACGCGCAATTTTCCTAGACCTCTTAAATATACGGGCGCTGCCCATTCAGGCGCGCCTCAGGGTCATGGCAGGATGCAACATCCCCTTGAACCTATAAAAACAGCCAGGCCTCTAGTAGCAGTCGATATATCTACATTATTTCCTAAATAAATTAATTACCAGGCATTAGTAAACTTGTATTACCAGGTACTACCTATCAGTGTAAAAACTAAAATAAAAATTATGTTTACGAGAGGCCGTCAGCTGGCAGTGGTTTAGGATTTGGTGACTGTTGTATGAATGCAATTTTTTCTCAATGATATTTCAGTATTTTATTGTATTTTACCAGAGCTCTTTTTCAATTTACGAGAGCACTTTTGGAGTGTTTGAGAGCTAAAACGCTCACCTATCCCCTGTATACATTCATGAGATGTTAATATCATTTGTTTGTTATTGTGTTTATATTTATGTTAGGTATATAAAGGCCTGGACATCATAACAAATAAAGTTACACCAGAGGAACAAGAGCAGTGCCCCCACCATGCACTTGGTATGGTCCAACCCCTACAGCGCTTCACTGTAGTGGACTTCAGGAATCGGGTGATTCCACTCATAGATGGGATGCTTAGCAGGGGAAGAATACCCATAATCGTTGGAGGGACCAATTACTACATCGAAGCCTTGCTGTGGAAAGTCTTGCTCACAAATGAGGTAAATGATGCAACTACATGCATATTAATGCATTTACTATTTATTTTGCACTATTTGTTTAAGCGAACAATTATTTAGCTTTCTGTTTCTGTTCTCTTGCTTCCATTAACATTTTTGTTCAGACTAAAGAAGAAAAAAAAAAAAAAAAAACATATGAGAACAACAATCCATAGTCATAGGATTAAATTCAAGTTCAAACAGCTTAGGGAAAACTTGTTTTCTAGCCTCTTTAGTGCTTGGAAAGAAAATCCATTAAAAATACTTTTAAAGCTTTTACAGTGCTCTGGTATTCCTTTCCAATTTCTTTTGGCAATAAAAGATATTCCACTAGAAACAATGTCACAGTACATAACCTTGAGTATACCACAGAGTATGGGATGCGTGGCTTTTACCCCTACCTTGTTTCTGTTTAATTTAGTATCTCTAGGATAGCAGCAGTTATCAACGTTCAATGTTTTAAACCAAGGAGTATCTGTTTTGTTCCATTATGTTTCTCTTCTCATCCATTATTTTTAGGAGAGCAGCAGTTCTGAAGGTCTTATGTTTGAAACCAGAGGTGAAGTCGAGAAATTGAGACTCAGACACAAAAAAGTACAAGGTAGGCCATCTCAAAGGAACTTACAAGGGACTTGTTCTAATGAAAGAACTCCTTCTGAGTCATCGAAAACAACCCTAGAGTCTCGCGAAGTACAACATGATCTACAAATTGATAGGCTTCATGCAAAAGAGTCCATTGTGACAGCCAGCCAATCAGAACAAGTGTTTCATCATGAACGTAAAGGATCTGACCAATCAGAGATGGAGATCAGTAAATCAATGGATGGTAGCCAATCACAGGGCAGGACAGAGATGACATCAAACCAATCAGAATCAAGACCAAAACAACTCAACATGAGCACTGAACAATCACATGTCTCTGTTCCAAATAGATTGTCTGAAGTAGACAAATCATTGGAAGCTTTGGATGAAATTCCTTCTACCCTAAGTGTTTGTCACGATGGGAGTGGTTCAGAAGATACGGTCGAAGGAGTTATAGATGTGGACGTCACTGAAATGGAGAGTAGCGAGCTTCATGGTCTCCTTCAGGAGGTCGATCCAAAGATGGCTGATAAGTTACACCCCAATG
Organism: Strongylocentrotus pallidus; assembly: GCA_030265145.1. Taxonomy (NCBI): domain Eukaryota; kingdom Metazoa; phylum Echinodermata; class Echinoidea; order Camarodonta; family Strongylocentrotidae; genus Strongylocentrotus; species Strongylocentrotus pallidus. The sequence continues at coordinate 16,577,014 of JARBES010000117.1, forward strand.
ACAGGAGGAAAATAATCAGGTAAATTAATGTAGAGGTTCCCAAAGAGTAGGCTTCTTTCAAATCACACTTGCAAGAGGAAAGAGAGTATGCATAAGTAATGAGAACGTGGTATAGCATTAGACCTGTAAATACATGTACCAATTGTTTAGCTGTACTTTGGCAAACTCCTTGTTATTTTTAGTGATCCAAAGTTGATTTTCTAAGAAACCTCAACATATGTCTCTGTGTATAGACCAGTTCACGGTCAGCACGATGTATGTCCCAAATGACCCTGAATATCCTCAGATCTTCAAAACATGAAGAGGTCCCACTTTTGAAATATTCACTCCTACAGCGATGGAGGTGCTACTACATAAATAGTCTTTTGTTTCCCCTTTTCAATGCTTGTGCATAAATGAATAATTATTACACAGCTTTCATGAGCATGAATCCAGTATTTTGTCTCTGTGTATTTCACAATTTGGTCTGCAATGACCTTTATCTGCTCATGCTCAGACTGCAAACGTGAACTGACTTTTTACCACACCACCAAAAATGCACTGGAGGTGATTTTCCATTCTACCAAAAATGTCTCCTTTGCTTCTTCATGTCAGTATCTTTACAATATTTATCTGCAAACCATTTATTTCTGTAGGAGCCTCCAGGTGTATGAGCAGCACGGTGTATGCCACAGTGATCTCCTGCGAGAGCAGAGAGACCAGGAAGGGGGCAGCCATCTTGGTGGTCCACTCAGGTATAAGGACTCCTGCGTCTTCTGGGTCCAAACAGAACAGACAGGTAAAACTTCCTACCATGACTCAAGAAACAAGAAAGGTCTTTATAGATAGATGAACTTTCTATACAGGTAGTTGATAACTCAAATACAGTCAAACCTGCTTTAGTGACCACCTGTCTACAAAGGCCACATTTGTTGTTTCCCTTGAAAATGGTTTCTCATTAAAACATGTACTAAAGGAACCTGTCTACAAAGACCGCTTTATGTATCGCCCTTGGGCGGTCGCTGTAGACAGGTTTGACTGTATATGAAGACTGCTTAAGTGACAAGAAAGGTCTTTATAGATAGAGTGTCTTTTTATACAGGTAGTTCATGACGCAAACTTCACTTTATTTTAGCCATCTCGTTAGTAAGACACCTAACTTTTACAAGCCCTTTCACTTTGAGGGAAGTTCTAAATTAGTATTGTCTTTCAAATGCCGTTGGAATTTTAACCTTTTCATTTAGTTGGCCTGCAAAGGAGACATTATACCTTTAACCTAACCTAACCTAAATCCTTATTGTGACCCTTACCCTATACCTTTGATGAAAGAAAGCCTGAAAAAAAAATCAGTACTTTTAATTTCAGAGTATTGTCAACCTTTTCTTTGACTAGTCTTAGACACCAGGCTGGACAAGAGAGTGGATTGCATGATGAATGATGGGCTGGTGAAGGAACTGGAAGATTTTCACAAAGAGTACAATGAGCAAAGACTAGCTGGCAATATCAAAGAGTGAGTAGTGTAGAAGATTGATTTTTTTTCTTGGAAAATAATTGTATTTACATTGTGAAGTACATGTACAAGAAAAAGCAGAGTAAAAATATCCAAAGCTCTTTGGAAGCGCATAGGGACGTTATAGAATGTGATATGCGCTATACAAGAACCAATTATTATTATGGTACAAGGTTGATTCCCTGTCTTACACAAATGTCCCTTGGCAAGACAATAATCAACATTTGACACTCTCCACTCTGGCGTTGAAAATGGATGTCCGGGGTTGTATTCTGAAAACGATGTTATCCTTTACTATCTTAGGGAAAACATCGTTCAATGTCATAACAAAACGAAATTGCATGGAACTATCTTTGGTGCCATTGATTTTGGTGCCATTGATGCCTGCACAGATCATCTCTTTTAATTTTACACAAATTGAGCCAGCTTTGCGCAGACATTAACCAATGATTTGTCTTAATTTTGATTTGTTATGATACTCAACATATTTTTACTAACATGAATGTAGTTCATTTTCAGAATAGCACCCCGGGTAGGAAGAAATTCCTGTAATGCTTGAGTGCTTTATCATGGTAAATCTCGGGGATACAGTATATGCATATTTTTTGGGTTGTTATTATTTTGTGCAAATTACCCCATTAATTATTATTATTACCTGTCATTGTTTCATAAATTCACAGGGAGGAGCTGTATACCCAAGGCATCTTCCAGTCGATAGGTTTCAAGGAGTTTCACCCATATCTCGTCATCAGCGAGGACAGGAAGAAGAGCGACGAGGGTCAAAGGTCACTGGAGGAAAGCATCGAGAGGCTCAAGACGGCAACCAGGCAGTATGCTCGCCGACAACTCAAGTGGATCAGGAACAGATTTTTGAAAAGTAAGGGTAGTTTTGTAAGGGTGGCTTGAAATGCAGTTGCAGGGATCTGTTTAAGCTCTCAGGTTACATTTTAATTCAATCATAAAGACCATATATCAATTGCATACATATTTTCTTTCCTGTATCTCATTTGAATTGTACGTGTTAGATTATAAATTATTTCCCAAATTTGTAATTCATCCGTTTCTTACTGCTAACTAGCTAGTTTGATTAGAATTTATTCCAAATAAAGATCATCAAGACTAATACGAAAGGAAGCAGTTTAAAAATTACTTATACACTCATACCCAACTATTAATCAGGATCAGACTTTTTAGTTTAAGACTTTGAGAAGTATTAAAAAAAATCATTCTTGGATGTACATGTATCATGTTCAAAGAAAGAAAAATTAATTTTCATTGAAGTAGGCGCGATAGCTCAGTTGGTAGAGCACTGGTCTTGTTATCCGGTGACCCGGGTTAGAAACCAAGGCGATGCGCTAGTGCCCTTTGTTAAGGCATTGATCCTCATCACCAGGTCCCTCGCCCCTCGCATTTATTCAAGCATTTATGTTTTCTTAGCAGTCAGGTACAAAAACAACCACACTCTAACTCTCTTTATCTTTTTTTTTTACCAGGAGGCAGCAACTGTCCAGGTGTGTATGGGTTAGACTCGACCAAACCTGAAGAATGGGACCAGAACGTTTTGGAGCCAGCGGCCAGGATTCTAGAAGCAGTCATAGAGGTGGGTGGGTGTACAAGATTAAAGAAATGTTGCAAAAGTACCGAATGTGCAGAGGAAGATTACTAGTGCCCATTGAAATATACCACATATATTTTTATGCCTCCGTTACGAAGTAGCCGGAGGCATTATGTTTTCGGGTTATCCGTCTGTCCGTACGTACGTACGTCCCGTTCTTGTGATCGCGTTAACTTAAGAACCGACTGATGGATTCCTACCCCCCCCCCCCAAGAAGAAGATTTTTCCTGACTCCTGCTCCTTCTAGAGTAAAACTATAACTAAAGCACAGCATGATTTTGTCTTCAGTCATTTCATTTTGATGATTGAACTACATGTACATAGTGCTTTACATATATACAATTGACACTTGCACTTATGAAATTAAGTAATTCTTGCATACTTTGGTTGTATGAAAACATCTATTCCCACTGCTCATGTTTTAATTTTGAGTAAGAAGAATGAATTATTCTCAATTCGTAAATGGGCAACCATTACAATGAGTGATTTCAAGTTGGGTGTTTAAGGCTGGTGTTAGTGTATAAGAAACACTAACACCAGCCCTAAACACTGAAATGGAAATCAGCTGGTGTGAAGGCTATTCACTAACCCTAGCCCCTAGGGATTAAGCAAATGTTGATTTCCAGTGTTTCAATTTTATGTAAAAATGTCCTATTCACTAACACTAGCCCCTAGGGATTAAAGCAAATGTTGATTTCCAGTTCGGTGTTAGTGTTAAGCTTTCGATATTGATATCGGTATCGGGCTCTTAATTTCATTAGTACATTTTTAGCTCGATCTAAGAGCTCTTGACTACTCTAAACACTAACACTAACACCCAAATTGAAATCACTCAATGTTTAATTTTCCACACCAGGGTAAGGATTCGCCTATTTCACCACTCCCGTGTGAAGAGCGGGAGGTGAACGACCTCTCCCAGACCTTTACGTGTGACGTCTGCATGGGGAGACAGTTTGTAGGTCAGCAGCAGTGGACAGGTAACTTGATCCAAATTGGCAATCCAACAAAAGTTGTAAGGAATTGATTTAAGTTGAAGCAGAAACCAAAGAAGAAAAAGGGTGGTGAAAATGAAAAGAAATTGGACTGAAGACAGTTATGAATATAAAAGATTCATTATTAAATTGATGTGATTTCTCAAATTGGCAATTTGGTCAGTCGTTTGGGTCAGAACATATTGTGATTCATTCTTTAACAATTACCATGACCCTGAAACTTAATGAAAAAACAGAAATTATGTCATAAAATCAATGTCATTATAAGATATAATTTTTTTTAATTCACTTTGTTTAAGAATTACAAAAATGGGAATATGTATGAGGTGCACTGTGCTTACGTAGAGGTGTTGTGGGTTTATTCCCTGACATAGCACTAATGGCCTTTGGCAAGGCATTAATTTACATTTGCCACTCCATACCCAGGAGAGTATTAAACAGGGACCTGGTAGGATGACAAAATCCTTTGTGTTAGTAATTGCCATATGCCCTCACGGTGACCATATGGTAGGAATTCTCCCCAGGGTGTGGAAATGGTGCACATTGTTCGGGAATGAATCCAATAAACCGAGAAATGATATCTGTAAAGTACTTACAGACAGCATTTCATATAAGGCGATATATAAATTCAGATTATCATTATTATTATGTCATTTATTTTTGTGGTGGTATATTTTTTTTTTTTTTTTTTTTATAATTAAAAAAATATATATATAAAAATATTTTTTTTTACTAATGTCCATTTCCCAGTTTTATCTGGAAAGGAGACTTAAATGTGTCATGTGATGTTGATATTTTCATACGTTTATGTCTTTTTGATACAAAGCTCATCTTCAGTCGAGAAGACATCAGAAACAAGCGAGAAAGAGGAGACTGAGAGAGCTGATGGAGAAAGAGTGTACAAAGAGACAAGTTTCATCATCATCATCATCATCATCATCATCATCATCTATCACACAATCAGGAACCCCAATGGCACAACAAGATGCAGGATTAAGTATTGGTGACACCAAAGGTGAAATTAGTTAACTGTAGCTAGTGTGCAATATTACATTCTTGATAATTTGAAGTTCTGGGCCCTGTTTTTATAAAGCTTGTTATCAATAACAAGTTCCAATAATTGTTATAAGCTACTGAAAAATCGTGGCATTTGATTGGCTGAGAGTGAATTTGTCATAGAAATTTAGCATATGTTATTGATAAAAAGTTTTATGAAACAGGGCCCAGGTTATACAATTCTAATGTGAAAGAAACGGTCCAGGGGATCGTTTCTCAAAGACTAAGATCGACTTTAAGTTGGACTTAACTATGGCAGGCCGTTCATGCCAATGGTTGCTCTCACCGTTAGGCTGTGATCTTTAGATGATATTTTTTCCTTTAATAATGAACTATCAAAAATGTAAATTCTGTATATTTGTGACCATGATTTGTACGTCCCCTGAGAGACCAATGCCAGTAAAAGGCCTGCCATAGTCAAGTCCAGCTTAAAGTTGATCTTAGTCTTTGTGAAACTCTCCCTAGAAGTTATTGGGAGGATTAAAGATGTAGTATATAAAGAATGATTATTTTGTGTGTGGAGGTTTTGCAATCATCTAAAACACAAGACAGCTAATGAATCAATCTAATGCTAAATCTTGTTGAAAATCATGTGAAATGGAAAGCACTGCACACAGATATGGTTGTATGGGACTACATGCCACAATGGTATCAAATAAGAATAGTGCCAAGCAGTAGTACTGATACATGTAATACATAAAGGATACAACAATTATGCTTTTTTCAGAATGTTAATTTAATCAAACAACAAAATTGTCATGAAACAAACAATAACAACAAATTGCAACAGTCCATACGTACACTAGTAGCGATTTCATCACAGCCCTTTAAAAGCTGTAAAAACAATCACTAAAGATAAAGTTGTACTTACATGTACGTTATAGTCACCTAGACATGTGCATTACATAATTTTCTTGCAAGTGCTATTAAAAAATGAATGTGTACTTCTACATGTATTTTTAAGGCAGTGGTACAATGTAATAAATATAGACCGGCAAGTGTTACTTTAGAAACTTTTCTAAAAGTTAAACAGTTGAAAAGATACCTTTGATCAATGATCTTGCAATTTACAGAAAACAATTATAACTGTTTCTAATAAAGCGTCGTACCAGTTATGACATAACTGACCATAGGCCCTGCACTATTGTCTTATTCCACACATGATAAAACAAATCATTAAGTACAACGTATTCTATTCACTTATATACTGACATGCAGTTCATAGGTTTTGCTCTTTTTGGAAAGCTTTAAAAAGACCTTTAAAAAAATGAGAGAGAAAATCTTAGGCAAGAGAGGGAGAGAGAGGGAGAGAGAGGGAGAGAGAGAGGGGAGGATGGAGAGAGAGGCACACACACAGAGAGATAGAGAGAGGAGATAGAATAATTCTTGCAGCATTTTTTTTTAATGTGAAAAAGAGAGAGAAAGCAAAAGAAAGAGAGAGAAACAGACTTAGAGAGAGAGAGAGAGAGAGAGAGAGAGAGAGGCTCTATTAATACTCAGCCCCTTTACATTTTCTAACAAATCCTTTAGCACGTGTCATCTATTTGTAATCTTGAACATTCAGTGTCAGTTTTGTTGGATTATGTGAGAATTTATTTTCTACCATTACCAGAACTCAAGCTTATCTTTAACTTTGAAATCAACAATTCTAAATTACTCAATGGTAAGCAGAAAAATGGTATAAAATTCAATTACATTTACTATCAACAATCAGCGTAGCATAAATCTTCATCTAAAATCTACAAACTGCTACTATCTATTGCTATGCCCACAACTATCATAACACGCAGTATCACACACCTGTTAGTATTACAAAATGTATTTCTATTGTACACTTTTGTATTAAATAAGGGCAAAAATATACAAAACTCTTATTCACAAATGATACAGTTAATGTTTGTACATAATTACATGTTACCTGTACATTTTATATACACCTCTGACAGAATTTTTAAAGCAATTTTATTTTAGATGAGTGCCAAATATCTATAAAAAATGTTTTTTCGTTTGAAAAACAGGAGAAAGTTAAAGTTTGGTATGGGTTTATGAATTTGGTTCATCATTATTTGAAGCATATGCAAATTTATAATTTTCATTGATCGTTGTCACAATTGAAATCTAGTCTAAAATGATGAAATGGTAAATAATAAACTCTTTTTGATGTATAGCTACCTCTCAAGACCGATATTAAGTACCGGGTAAGCTTTAAAACAATGTCGCAGCCACCATGGAATGGCCTAAGGGGCTATTTGAAATTTACTGGGAGCACCAGTAAATTTTGATAATTCACATTTCTCGGAAGCAGAAGTGTTGTAGGGGCTAAATTTTCTAGTGCTTATAATAAATCCACAGGGTCGTTTCAATATATCAACATTTTAAAGAATTACTATCCATCCAATTTTCAAAATTTCCGAAAACTTTGCATTACCTTTAAATACACCAGGTTTTCCCTGATTTCCAGGATACTTGGGATCCCTGTCTTTAGGCTTGCTCAGAAATGACGGGGTAAACCGCAACAAAAATTGGGAACTGTGCACAACAAAGGATTTGCGCTTATTCATTATAAGCTCTGTGTTTTAACATACAGAAATTTGTGGTGTATCACACTTTATGTCATCATGCCCTGTCTGCAAGAGCCTATACAGGCCTTTGTTGTGTGCAGCTAATTTTTTGTTTTGTTTGTCTTTTATCATCCAATTTGCATTTTTTTATAGTAAAGGGGCAGTTTACCACGTTTTGGAACAAGACATTTTGGGGCTCAAGGTTTTGATCACTGCTAACTCCCCCATTGGAGGAAATTGGCAGATGAAGTAACTCGCCGTAACTTGACTTAAAAATTCCTTTCAAGGGTTGTTGGAGTGACTGTGACAGCCTCCATGTTTTAATTTAATAATAATACAGCATTTCAAGGAATTAATTCCTGCCAGGTTCCCATTTACATCACCTGGGTTGAGTGTGGCAAATGTAGATCAATGTCTTGCCAAAGGACATTAGGGCTGCGGCGGGACTCGAACCGTGGACCTTGTGGTCGACTGTCATATCCACTCGACCACGACACCCCCATTTTAATACATGCATGACCAAATGATCATCCACTGTTTAAGGTTTCAAGAAGTCCTATTACCTTTTTTGTATCTTGGCAAGGAAAACGTGTCCAAAAGCATTTAACGAAAAAGATCATTCACAAAACCAAAATTAGTCCATTCTCTATCTTGGCAAGAGTAACATGTCTGAAAGCATGAATAAAAAGATCATCTTCTATTCAAGATTTTGATTACTGTAAACGCTATTATTTTCGCGCTGAGCGGCCCCAAACCATATTCGAGGGTTCTTAAATACGCGTTGCACCAAATTCAGCCTATTCAGAACACGCATAAAAGTCATGTTTATATTTTTGCAGGTTCTAAACTCGCGGACACCGACTCTAGCGCAAAATCCGCGAAATTTAATGTTCCGCGAATATTTCCGCGTTTACAGTAGTCCATTCTCTATCTTGGGAGGGGAAACATGTCTGAAAGCTGTTTGGGGGAGATCCCCCGGCTCCGTGCCACCTGGTGCTCTGGCGCCCTCTGGCCCCTCTCCAGGGGAACATCGATTGAGCAGGGGTGGGTTCCTCCCTGAAAATAGAGCAAAAAACATTCTTACATGTTCATCTAAATACTTTTCACAAAACCTCAAGATACATAAACCATACATAATATGCAATTATCAAGTTCACAAAGATGAGATGAGATGAAGAAACCACATAAAGCATTCTGCAGCAAAACTAAATAAATGAAAAAATAAAAAATACACAGCAGCAGTGAGTTATTTTATTTAGCTCTCAACAGCTGATAAAGACCTCTGGTA
>JARBES010000117.1:16615481-16625616 GCA_030265145.1 Strongylocentrotus pallidus
CGGGATCGACACCCATGCATTACGAGATGTGTTGCGAACGCAAAATTTGTGCAGGAATTCACCCTGACAGCGCCGTTTTAACATTTATTCCTATTCTGATTTCGTGCTCAAAAGTTGTGCAGGAAATCATTACGAGATGTGTTGCGAACGCTTTTTTTTATATCAAGAATTCAATTCTTGATATCAAGAAATATGAATAAATGATAAAACGGCTTGCCATACGTAATCCCGGGACTTGAACGCTAGACCATGACGCCTCCTTTATGTACATACATGTAAATACATAGGAGACTTTTTTTTTTTGGTGGAATAACTGCAACACAAATATAACATGGAGATTCCATTTGAAAACTAGCTGAATTTTGTGGGAAGTGTTTTATTATTTCCTTTTTTAAAATCTTGTTTTTTCTTTAATTCAGAACCAGGATATCTTGGATGTTTCAGTGATGCTTATTCGTTTCCAAGAAGACATCGTGTACTTTCCGACGGTCCCCGCGAATATGACTATATTCTCACGATTGACCTGTGCATCAAAGGATGCGAAGAGGAAGGATACTTCTACGCAGGTGTAGAAAACAGTAACGAATGTTTTTGCGGAAGACAAGATGAAAATCTTGCCCTACATGGAAACGCTTCGGATAGGCAATGTGAAAGTGTTTGTGCTGGAGATAGCCTTGAATCATGTGGGGGCTTCGATTTTATCGGCATCTACCAAGGTAAAGGCAGGAGCGATTCGAGATTTATTTTATTTTTCATTTTTATGACGGTGGGGCAATCTTGGGGAGAGACATAGGGGGCTGGAGGGAGTGTTGAGGGTTCTTGCATTAAAAAACAACAACAAAATGTTTTACATGTTTCTCGCGATGGTGTTTTTACCTCCCCTCCCCAAAAACAAACTATGAGAACACTACTAGCTAAAGCTTGTTACGAGTATTTTGAAAAGCTAGTTCAGAACCCAAGAAATACTTTTGCTAACAATGTATACAACAGTCATTTAAAGAAAATAACTTTCTTCATTTTCCGCACTAATTTGCCTGTATAAAACCTCATTATTAATTACGAACAAATACAAAAATGTACTTAATATTTTTCTGCCAATGAACGGCTTTTAACGAAATTCGATTTTCTCTACTTAAAGAGAAGGTTGAGTTCTGGGAGTTCTGAGTTATGCCACATGTGCATGTAGTCCCATATACATATTTCTGTGTACAGTGCTTGTAACTTTACCAAGGCTGGGCCAAATTTCTTATCATTTTGATGATTCCAGAACCTTGCAGTGCACACCAATACTTATGCTAGATGATCAACCTTTTCTAATCGATTCCACATCGTTTCTTTCAAAATGCAATCGCATTATCAGAACTCGACTTTATCTTTAAAGTTATTGAGCTAATCTATTTTTGTTTAGTTGTTAATTGCACATGTTATAATGTTTGAAATTCTCAAACTATGCCACACTATCCGTTGTCATTCCAATATTTGTTTCTAAGTTGACTTAGGTGTCTGCGAAGACCCCGGTACACCTCAAAACGGATTCAGATACAATGAAACCGGCTCTCTGCGCTACGGCAGCAAGATATACTTTAACTGCTCCAATGGGTTCACACTCGAAGGACCTGACGTTATCCAGTGCGTGCAGATGTACGGTCGCAGAGAAAATGACATTGCTAACAGCACACATGCCGTTTTGTGGAACCATAGTCTTCCGAAGTGTATAGGCAAGTATTTCCATTATCACCTTGTATAATATTTTGGTTAGCGAAAGGTTTGTTCATCAATTTCCGGAACCCAAGGCGGACTTGGTTCCGAACACGCCGTTTGACCTAATATTTTTATGTTGTTTGTATTCTTCAACCGTTTAAAACCTGTTAAAGGTTGATTTCATACCTTTTTGTTATACAGGAATGATTAGTTAGATGACTGCTACACTCCATTGCCACCCATAATTATGATGATGATGATGGTGGTACTGATGCTGATGACGAAAATAATAATAATAATAATAATAATAACAATAATAATATTAATAGTATTAATAATATTATTATTAATAATAATAATAATAATAATTATAATAACAATAATAATAATAACGATTTTTTGTTGTCTTGTCCTCTTACCGAGGTGTTTTATTTCACATCAATTTACATTTTAACATAATAAAAAAAAAGACAAAAGTATTTAAATAAATAATTATAACCATTTCTTGAAAAATTTCTTTGTGTTTCGGCAATAAAAAAACTATTTGCTAGGTAATATCGTAGTTTTAATTTGAAATTAATGAACAGACTTTTACTATTGTACTCTTTTCCATCACACCGAAGTTTAATATACATTATATATATTATGTATTGTCCTAAAAATTAACATGAAGTTTATCACAAAGTTTTCCCTTTTTTCAATAAAATAACGTATAACTAATGCTTTTTCATTAATATTTATTTGTTCATGAAAGTAATTATATTATAACTTTTCAATAATTTTCCAAAAAAACTCTAACCTTGTTACATTTTAACAAGACATGAAAAGTAGTTTCTGTTTCTTAACATATATATCACACTGGTCAATTTCCATTATACGCCATCTGCATAAATTATGTTTTGATGGAAATATATTATGCAATATTTTAAAATTGACTTGCTTTATCCTATTCTTTCCTATTTGTTGAAATTTAAAATTGAATACATTCTGCCCATTAAAAAAAAAAGGTAAGTTCAAATAATATTCCCAGTAACGTGTAACATTTGGTTTTTGAAGTTTTTGTTTCAGGAGGGATAAATAATAATGTTTCGTCTTGAAACTAGATATATCAATTGTATCTATCGTAGCTACATCAATTAAATTTCAATCGTTTTGTTTACTAATTAATTCAACATTCTTTAGAAAGTATAATTTATTAAACCAATAGCATGGGAAACATTTCTTCAATTTTGCTTATTCGAACTCAAATAATAATTGATGAATACCAACTTTACTATTTAACAGAATAGAGTCTTTCCAAATACCATTTGTAATCACGTGCTTTACTTTAGAAATTCCAGCTACGTACCACTACGTACCTAATTAGACAAAGCAACATAAATTTTTGGCCTGAACTGTGATTCAACATAGTACAGTTATTAAAAAAAAAAAAAATTAAGAGTAGTGCTCCCAATACTATTTTATGTTAGTGTCGAAAGTGATACTAATTAAAATATCTTTATCTGTTTTAATATCTTCGGATAAAATATTGCTATGTCAGCGGAAGTTAGCCAGATTGTGCATTTCCTGTTTTAAACAGTTGCTCTTTAAAAGAAAGTATCTGGAAATGGGTTCGATCACAATGTTAGAGGGATAATTCACCAAAAAATTAAATGAATATAATGTCATAGCATGACAACAATATCGTATTTCTAGAAACCTTGAATCCATCTTGAATGTGAAGGTACCAAAATCTATTTCTAACATATATTCTTAATTCAATTTGGCAACACTGCGATGTCAAATGCTACCCCCTGAAGAAAGTATGTTTGGTAAAATCTCTTATGTGTGTTGTGCGCGCGCGCGTGTGCGTGCGTGTGTGGGTGTTTGTGTATGTGTGTGCGTGTGTGTGCTTGTTTGTGTGTGATCCTTTGTGCGTGGATCTTGTTTGTTTCTGCGGCCTTTTGGCCTTTCATTTAATAAACCACTTCTTAATTTTCATTCTTGTTTATAGTGATCAAAGTTCTCTGCATTGTACGGAAGCTTCAACGTGCAGAGAGAAGGCGATCTGTTTAACTCGCCAATGCGCCTTGCTAGGGCCCAGAAGGCGAAAAAGCGAGTTGTTACGGTCGCCAAGGCCTCATGCTTAAGATGAGAATGCTAAAAGGCCCGTACTAGATAAAACTCATCTGAGCGCTTTCAGGCCGAGAAGACAAGAATGCGAGTTGCTGAAAGTAGCCAAGGCGAGAAGACGTCTCTCGGCTTAAGCAAGGCGCCTTGGCGAGTTGTTCATACACGTATCTCGCTTTCTCTACTTAAATTATGGCGCCTTGGATAGTTAAACAAGTCGCCTTCTCGCTGCACGTTTAACTATCCCTAGCATTTGGCACATCTTTGAAAAAAGAATACCTGCACAATTTGCAGCAAGTCACTTTAAAGTAGATAAACAAAGTAACATGGAATTATAATTTGTTAAGGGGATTTTATTTTCAATACTTTTTATTCAAGCTTTTTGCCAGAATATCTCATGGATATCTCCTCGGTTTGAAAAAGTCGAATTTCCGGTGGGTGAACACGGAACATGGGCAAATTCAACAGGAATGTGTCCATTCAACACTACTCAAGGTTGGTTTTGATTGTTTTTCATTTATATTTAATTTGAGGATGTAGACGGGGGATTAGGTTGAATAGCACGATCAATATGATAATTTCCCTGTTGGCTTGTTCAGATACGGCGCGGTAATCCGCCTCAAAAAAAGAAAAAAAACCGCCACGTTTTCTTTTCTGTAACGTATTAATGAATGGCAACTGCGCGATCGAAAACGACTCATTTACTCGCTATATCATTTCTCAAATAACCTTCATATCATGATGTTCAACCGATGTAGTTTGTTTTCACTTCATTATTGAACACTAGCGAATCAAGATAGGGACTTGGAGTCTAAAAGCACCTCCCTATAGATATCCCAGCCACCAAACTGTTTCATTAATAAAAATGAATTTAAGCGAGGGACACGTAGAAAATAAATGCAGGAACCCCAAGCCCCCAGCCCTCGGACCTAAATTGATATTCTAGATCCGCGCGTGTTGTTGAACATATTGAATAGTTCCAGAGTCATAAATAGCTTGAGAAAATTTCAATCATATACGATACATTTTTACTTTATTTATGTCTCCTCCTTTCTTCGTATATGGTAATAATTGTTTGCCAGTGTTCTGTTGATATAATATAAACATGTATGTTTCTTTTTTTTAAAATACCGAACAGCCAATGAACCTATTGGACGGGCTCTGTGTATCGGCGATGGTATTGCCAAGATCCAGTGGCAGCCTATGGATAATTGCGGACCATTTAGAAATGTCACAGATATTCTCACCGAAATTGCACAGGTTTTTGGAATTTTCTTTTCAAATTTCGATCATTGAAATGCAATTGTGTTTAGTATATTGTAGATACCCCTGATCAATTTTTGTGTGAAAAGAAGATAAGAATAAAATGATCTATCATTCAGTAGATTTCAACCACTTTGGTACTTTATTTTTTACCAACTATTTTGTACAATTTTACACAAAAAATATACAAGTTCCTTACTTACAAAACTTCTTATTTTGAATGTATCGTTACTTAACATTTAAAAATATAAAATCATGCGTAACAGGTAATGATTAGCCCATGATCGATCAATTCTACTGATTGTTTAAATGTCATTCCATTCATAAATGCATTGGACGATTTTGAGTTGTGAAATTACATATTATGAGACACATTTCTTTTAATTCTTATAATAAAGATGGTACAGTATATGAAAACAGGAACCTACTTATATGTCATTGCAATATTGTTAGGAAGACATGTTCGCTAATTTTATGTTACTTTAAAAGTCGTATCACTCAAAGTGTACATGCTGTAATGATATTTCCCCTCAAATTTTTAGGTAATCGTAGGTGAAAAAAACGCAGGTAAAGTGAGTCAGCAAGTATCATCTGTCACTTCCAACATCGAAGATATCACATCAAATGACATCAAGCTTGTGGCAGAGATAACATCTAACATTGTGCAGCTAAATCTGACTAGTGAAGAGGTATTGTGCACGATAGCAGACCAATCCTATTGAACATGAAGTTGCGATGTGGTTGACGAATTTTATTATGTCCCGATAATGATGTCTTCCCTCCGATTCATCTATGAAAATGTAATAGATGTGAATGAGGTAAATCCCATAACCGGCTTCAACAACATTGGAGGCCTGGAAGTTGAACTACTGTGAATGAAGAATTTACAAAAGCCTAACCCCGTATCAGGCTCTTTTGGGACATTTTGGTATAATATTGTATTTGTTCCAATAGAGATTTTAGGTCTGTCACTGTCCTTTCATATCTTTTTGACCCTATAGCGGTTACTTCTTCTAGAATGTGTGGAACAGCTTTAAAATAACAGCTGTGCTAAGGCTATCATGTTATTCAATACCCTATCGTCATTCAGTTTGATTTCTGAGATTTGGCAACTTTCCCCTATTATATTTTAAATCATCTTCTTCTTTTGTGTTTGAATTGACAGGTAACAGAGTCTATAACGAGTATTGTGAGCAATATAGCTCAGGTAAAAACAGAGGAACTTGAAGTCTCAGAGGAAGAAGGTGGGACAATAAGTAAATTTGTCCAGGCTTTTGAGGAACAAATCAGTCATGTTGAGGTTGCCGATGGCGGGTTGCTCAACATTCAGCGGTCAAATGTAGCCGTACAGGTGATTTTAGATTTATGTCATAGGCTATGAAAAAACAATTTGATTTCAACCAGTATACTAAAATATAGAGTTTCATGTCCAAGTTATGTAATTGTTTGCATGGATATTCAAAATAACAGAATTAAAAAAAAAATGACACTGCCGTTCATCCATTGTGGTCTCATTCAACCTGGTGTGTTCAACAAGGCGCGACGCTTTCACCATTTTTCTTTATAGTTTAAAACAGATCTATATTGTGCATGTATGTGTGCGGGATACATCACATTTTGAATTGGAGGATGCCTTACTTGAATGTCTTTTCATGGTGCTAATCGCCTCATTTTCAAACATCACCAATAATGATAGTAATAATAATAATGATAATAATAATGATAATGATAACAATAATGATAATGATAATAATAATTATTATAATAATAATAGTAATAATGATAATAAAGATTTTAAAAAATCTAGTGGGAATAATTTATAATAATATCAATAACATTAATATTAATTAGATTATTGATGATAGTGATGACAACAATAACAAATAATATTAAAGATGATGATGATGATGATGATTATGCTAATGATAATATAATTAGATTTGTAAGGCGCCAAAGCCAATTGACACAAATAATCATGATGTGCACTACTGCGAAGGAGAAATCACATAAGACCATCTGCATTTTATACAAAAAACTACAGAAGATAAAATGAAAGGGAACAATTAAGTATGCTCTAATCCAAATAGAAACGATTTTTTGAACACCTCAACCGATCTGCCTTCTCGAATTTGTCAAGGAAAAACATTTCACAGCGAAGGCTCTGCATTAGCAAAGGTTCCCTCTCCCACTTCCTATTTTTTAGACATAATGATAATTATAATAACAAAAATAAAATAGCAATATTGATATTATTGTTAATAAAAAGAATAATAATAATACATACAATAATAATAATAAATAATAATGATAGTAATAATAACAATCATGATGATGATGATAATAATAACAATAAGAATAATAATTAAGATTGAAGTTCTAATTCACATGACAGATTCAGAGAGTACTTGCTGATGATGTATTGAGCGGTCTCGTGCTTTCGCTAGCTGGATCCAGTCTTTCAGACCTGACCAAATCCAATATTATAATCAGTGTCCCGACCCAAGATGACCACGATTACGTCAATGATACCAGACCAGACATAATCGCTCAGGTCAACATTCCGCCTTCAGTGTCATCCGTCATTTCGTCCACGGCCCCACTCTCAGGATCGCCGTCGAATGGCAGTGGTGAATACGTTCGGATCAACTTCAATGTATTTTCAACTTCAGCTTTGTTCATTTCTATGTCATTGCGCACAATCAGTGCAGCTAATGAACGCTTCAATCGATCGGCTAACTCGCCCGTGATTTCTCTCAGTATTGGTCAAGGGAAAGTAGCAGCCTTGGCAGAGTTCATCAATTTTACCTTCAATACAATAATGGTAAGAACCTTAACAATAAAATGGCAGAATAATGGGTTTTCATATATCATATATCATACGTATCTGGAATTTGCCTTTAGCAGTACTTATAGATGATTAAAATTGTAGACATACATAAGTTTTATATGGGTGAAAGTTTGAACATTAAGTGTATTTCAATCTATTTTTTCCTTTTTAACTCCTGTGTTTGATCCCACTTATAAATGGGCTTCTAAACTAAACCAATCAAAATTATCATTCATTCTTCTTTCATGCTTTATTTAACAAATTTTGTTATGGGTCCATGCATTTCTTGCTGTTTTTTGTTGTTGTTGTGTAGACTGGATACGTGAATCCCATGTGTTCATTCTGGGATGAGGAGAAGGAAGATTGGTCCCAAGATGGGTGTGTTCTTGTTTCTGGGATCACATCATCTGATGAGCGCCTTGAGGAGAGCGTGCGCTGTTCGTGTGATCATCTTACCAGCTTTGCTGTTATAATGGTCAGTGAAAAGCAATTAGGTATTATTATATCCATTATCACTGGTCAATTACTCCCCAGACAACTAAAACCCGACTAAATGCAGTAGTAACTAGAGCTATAACGTGATAATCCTCTTAATGACCAGGGGTATAGTTGGTCCTACGGATTAAATAGTATACAAACTGTCTTGAGAGGTTCTGGTTAAAACTATGCGCAAGAGGTGACTCCAATAGTACTACATGAATTTGCTGAGGGGCCCAGCCCCGAATCAAATGGTTTTATTTAAGTCACCGAGGTCCATAGTTTTAACCAGTACCTCGAAAAGAAGGCATGGTATATTTGTTTTATATCCTGCATTAACAACTTATCTAATAAAAAATAAAAAAAAACAACAACAACAACTTTGTTTTGAATTTTTTTTATTGAAATTTAGAACATTTTAATTTTTTAAATTACAGTTTTTATTGAAAAAGAATTAAAAATAAAAACAAATTATTGAATTAAGACTTTAAACCAAAATCAAAAAAAAAAAAATGACAACAAAATTAAATCCCAAATATTACTCCCAAATAGTACTTTTTCCGAGCAACCTTAAAATAGTTGAAATATTTCTGGTCATGTGACGAGCTCTCAACCAATCAAAAGCCAATAATTTTTTGATGGACAATATAATATGGTCTATGTATAGACTTTATGAGAGCCCACGGGCAAATAATCAGTTTCATTTGTGCCTTCGAAGAAGAAGTTATTAGTTTGGGCTAATTTTTTTCTTCATGTCACAGGATATCCATAGACAGGAGGATTCATTTATCAAGGCATACAGCATCCTGACTTACATTGGATGTTGTATTTCTATCTTCAGTCTTCTTGCCACATTGACAACCTACCTGTGGAACAAGTGAGCTCATTGAAAAAAAAACATGTAATTGTTAATGTAATACAAAGAAAACAGAACATATATAATATTCTCTGGTCGTTTTATCTTCGAATTTATTTGGTAGCTTTTAAATGAAGAATAGTCACATAAACTGTGAAAGAGATGCATTTATAGAATTTAGTAAATAATCATGCAAATGTAAATACCCTCCCCCCTTTTTGATAAAATTATCTCGTAATCGAATGCTTTGTGAAATACGTGTAAACCTGCACCACAGCTCTGTTCGGTATCAATTCTGTTTGAAATAGCCGGGTTTGTTTAGAACTACTATCAACAATGTACAGTTCAAGATAAAAAGAGAAAGAGAAGGGGGAGGAGGAGGAGGGGGAAAAGAAAAAGAGAAACTGCCGTAATATCATTAGTTGCTTAGTGATGTATGGTGGTGTGACGAGGTTCATAAATAGGTTACAATATTAATTTGTTCATATCATATCGATATTATATATTTATATTTTTTATCAACTTCGTAAATGAAATCCTCTGCCTAATGGTGCGCAGTTTGCATAGAATAGGAAGCGTATTTATTTCGAACATTTTTTTTGTAGTACGTTTCCCATTTGACATCGTCGTGAATAGTTACACCCGGACTAGTTTTATTCAACACGCGTCACCATTCTTATTTTTCCCCCACTAATAGAAGAGATAAATAAGTAAAGCACAATCACGTTATCTCCTTCATTTCACAAACATTTTCCCCGTAACTTTTCTTTGTTGTTGTTGCTGTTTGACATTCATATTCTTCTGTGTTGCTAATGAAGTGATGGTATACACACTAAAAAATAATGGTACAAATTTGCACCCTATAGGGTGCAGACCGCTGCTACAATAGCAGCCACCTATAG
>JARBES010000117.1:16641359-16651506 GCA_030265145.1 Strongylocentrotus pallidus
AATTCAGATACCGCCCGCCAAATGACTTTTTGGTTTCCTCTCTTCAAATTGCTTTTAATCACTCATGCGTGAAATATCATTTATTAATTATAATTGTAATTAAGTTATGATAAAACACCGATGATTTTCGGTTTCGTTTTTTCTGGGACGCACTGTATATATATATATATATATATATATATTAAAAAGAATAATAATAATAATAATAATCTTTAACAAAAAAACTTCTACAATTGCTCCTGCATGGCTTTACCTTGGTATATCGCGATTTCCTCTGCGCCCCCACATGATTCAAGGCCATCTCCAGCACAAACATAATCACATTGCCCATCCGTAGCGCTTCCATGTCGGATAAGGTTTTCATCTTTTCCTCCGCAGAAACATTGGTACTCGAATTCCACACCTGCGTAGAAGTATCCGTCCTCTTCGCATGCATTGATGCACAGGTCAATCGTGAGATAGTCATAGGAAACATAACCATTAGAAAACACACGATCTCTGCCAGGTCCTAAATAGTTATAATCACTGAAACATCCAAGATATCCTGGTTCTGAATTAAAGAAAAAACAAGATTTTAAAAAAGGTAATAACAAAACACTTCCCACAAAATTCAGTTAGTTTTCAAATGGAATCTCTATGTTTGTGTTGCAGTTATTCCACACACAAAAAAATTCTTCCTATGAATGTTACATAAAGGAGGCGTCATGGTCTAGCATTCAAGTCCCAGGATTACGTATGAAGCACATGTACGGAGTTCGAATCCCTGTCACGGCACCTATGTCATGTTCTAACACATCAATCTACCATATTTTGCCGCTCTGCACCTAGGTGACGTCAATGCATGGGTTCCCGGTACTAAATCCCTTGACTGCCAGAGCGCCCTATCAGGGTAGATCGGCTAACAATAACTACAGCGCTTAGAAACACTAATTGTAATTAGCGCTATATAAATGTTATTATTAGTAGTAGTAGAAGTAGTAGTAGTAGTTGTAGTGTTTATATGTCTACTTTAATTATTGATGTGTAAATAATAATAATATGTGAGATTTGTAAGGCGCCTAATGCACTAGAAAGCAAATGCTCAAAGCGCACTTTTTAAATTAAAAGAGCTCAATTAAAGGCATGCAGAACATACAAACATGAAAGAACAATGAATTATATGGCAATTATTTTTAAACACTTCAATTGATAGTGAAAGCAATCCACATCGAAGACCCTGCATGAGCAAGGTCCCACCTCACCCATCCACCTCACCTATATTGAGCTGAGGAAAAACAAGAAATCCGGAGTTTTTAAACGGAAAGATCTGGGCGGAATGTAATGATTTATCAAAATAATGTTTCACTGTGGAACAGAGCCGTGAACACAATGAAATAAAAGCAAAATAATTTTTGAAAACAATGCGTTCGCTCATGAATGACAGCAATTCTAAAATCAAGACAGGATGAAATGAAATCATGGGTAATCTTCTCTGTGGTACTGCAAGTTAGGTATTCACGTATGAATCCTAAGTTACGTAACTGATATCGGACTGATTTAGAGACGTATTGAATTTGTGGAGACATTGTTAAATTTGGTAAAAACAAAAAAAGGTAACGACCTACATGAGATACAGCAATATTGTAACCAGCAAGGGCAAAATAAATAAAATATGCCTTATTTAATGAGCCTTGGAACAATAAAATACAATCTCACTTTTTTAAGATTTGGTTTCATTGAATGTAAATTTAGCCAATTACTATGAACACCCTGTATAGAAACATCGAGATTATGGATAAAGCTGGCTGCATTACTTTGGTTAGTTTCGAATGAAGTGATTTTTGAATATCATCTGCATAAATATGATATCGAAAAGAGTGGTGCTGAAGAATACTTTTCAGTCCAAACATAAATAAAGAAAGTACAGGATGAGCCCTGTTGAACTTCACATGTCAGAGGTAGAAATGAATGTGAAGTACAACTCTTCATCAAGACAGACAGCAATCCATATGTGAACATTCATATTATATTCCGTCACTACAAATGTACTTACCAGTACCAAGAATAATCATGTGGACAACAAATGTTTTAAAAACCAGCACCAACAATAAAATAAGCATACATGCACATCAATAAGTGAACTAAAATTGATGAGCAAACATCGCAACATAGTAACCTTTGCAAGTAACAGCTCTTGTCCTTAATCCAACATCTTGTTATTAATTTTTCTTTACCGATGTTCATCAGTGTAAATTATGCAAATGTCTATATCACTGTTTTCCCCATTCATACAGAATTCCGCTAGTCGTCAAAGGTTTCTACATATTCTCCTGTTTTTGTAACGCCTGTTCTGTGTTTATACAGAGATTGAATGAAATTGAAGAGATTCAACTTTCAACCAATTCTCAGAGGAGCCAAATTTTAACTTACTCTCTAATCTACATAATGCACAATCCGTTGACTGTTTTAAAAACACGGGCTAACTCGGACCAAAGACAACTCAGCCCAGCTGCAAAAACCGTCATTTTTTTGCAGATTTAGGGTTAGGTTTAGGGTAAGGGTTAGGTTTAGGGTAAGGGTTAGGTTTAGTGTTAGGGTTAGGATTAGGGTTAGAGTTAGGGTTAGGGTTAGGGTAAAATGACAACAATGACCGTTTTTGCAGCTGGGCCGAGTTGTCTTTGGTCCGAGTCAGCCCGGATCCATAATCTGTAAATTATGAATATTATCGTAGTTTCTGCTCTTCCTGCTTTAAGTTTAGTTTGGTACGTCATGACATAAGATTATTTTGTAGTGTGAAAGAATTTGGTTTTAAATAGATTAGCGGATTATTTGATTCCTTTATTGTGTTTTTATATAATTAAATAAATTTCATGTAATTCTACTTAGTTTCTACTCGCTAAATATATGTTTCATGTCTTCATGAGTATTTTAACAATTCTGACTATTATGTTTGATTAATTTATTTTGATGTTTTTAGTGTAAGCTTTGAATATTCAGGACCAGGAGGTAAACCAGTCCTCTCTGATCTTGTTATCCTGATGGAACATGTTCCAATAAATAAATTAATGAATTATTCAATTAACGACAACCTAATACTATCCACTTCTCAGTGCCTATAATTCAACAAAAGTTCTTGTAGTGACAAGGAAAAAAAGTTCTTAAAAAAGAGGACGAAATCGTTGGAGATAAAAATGGACTGATATTTGAAGTTTGCTGCTGTTTTGTTGTAATTATTTTTCTATCAAAAAATGCCAAGATACAAACAATAAGTACACGACATTTAAGAATACGTGAAGGCAGCAACATGCTACAAAATACTTTGAAAAAAGGCCTACAACTTTAATGATCATACATAAACTGAAATGCAAGGCGCGGGGCAGTCATAATCATAACTATCAACATCTTCGTCATCTTCATGATCATTTCACCATCATCATTATCACCATTCCCACCACCGCCACCGCCACCGCCATCACCACCACCACCATACATTTTCATCATCCAGTGCTGGAGGAGCCAGTAGGCAGAGGGGTGGATGGGCACAGTGCTCCCACCTTTTCAAGTATCTCTACAGTGTCCCTTTTTACATAGGAATGGTGCCCCCTTTTACTTAAGATAAGTGCCCTTTTTATTTCTTAGAGGTGCCCGTTCTTCTTATTATAAGTGCCTCTTACCACCTCTGATAAGTGCCCCCGTCACCTATGTTAATTGCCCCTTGTCACGTCTGAAAGATGCCCAATGTACTTTAACAAATGCCCTTTTCTTTTGTAATAAGTGCCTCTACCCCCTTCTGTTAAGGACCCCTTTTCATATTGGATGAGTGCCCCTTCTCTCCTCTGATGGATGCTCCCTTTTATTTTGACACATTCCATCTTTTTCTTTCTAATAAATACCTTTTTTTTTGCTCCCACCTTTTCAAGTATCTCTACAGTGTCCCTTTTTACATAGGAATGGTGCCCCCTTTTACTTAAGATAAGTGCCCTTTTTATTTCTTAGAGGTGCCCGTTCTTCTTATTATAAGTGCCTCTTACCACCTCTGATAAGTGCCCCCGTCACCTATGTTAATTGCCCCTTGTCACGTCTGAAAGATGCCCAATGTACTTTAACAAATGCCCTTTTCTTTTGTAATAAGTGCCTCTACCCCCTTCTGTTAAGGACCCCTTTTCATATTGGATGAGTGCCCCTTCTCTCCTCTGATGGATGCTCCCTTTTATTTTGACACATTCCATCTTTTTCTTTCTAATAAATACCTTTTTTTTTACTTCTGATAAATGCCTCTTCCTTTTTTAACAAGAGTCGCTTCCCTTTCTCACAAAAACCCCTTTTTTTATCCTCGCTGAGTGACCTTATTTGAATCTGAGAGGTGTTCCCTTTGACCTTATAATAAGTGCCCATTTTTATCTCTGATTAGTGCCCCTTTTTATTTTAACACTTGCTCCCTTATCCTTTCTAATTAGTGCCATTTTAATTGCCCCTTTTCATTTTTTTTCTTTTCAAGTGTCTTTTTCATCTCTGGTGAGTGCCCCTTATTAGTTACGAGTACTGCCATATATTAACCTGCAATAAGTCCCCTTTTTACTTTGACACGTGCTCCTTTTCTATTCGTGTAAGTGTCCTTTTACCGTTGGATATGTGCCCCCTTTTTACCATTAAATGTGCTCCTAATTTAATGCGGCTAAGAGCTTTTTTTAAATTACACACACATAGGTCGCACGCTACGCCCGCTCGCATTTAAAGTTGATGTAATTATGTTTGTTATTAAGGATCTTTTCATTCTTTTATTATATTATTGTGTTTAAAACTCCATCAGGATTTTTTTTCTTTATCTTTATTAGATGTAATTTTTTGGTATTGCGACCTCACAGATCTTAAAATGTTTGCTCTCTCGCTTTGCTTGCTCGCATATAAAGTATGATACTTATGCAGTATCTTGGACCATGTAAAGATAGAAATAAAGATTGCGATCATCCCTAATTATGTAATCACAATGTAGGGGTATGTACCAATGTCTAAAAATGTAGGTGCCCCATATTTCCTGGAATTGCCTTTTCTTTTGGTGCCCCCAACCCACTTTGAAAGGTGCACCATCTCCCATGTCATCATCATTATTACCATGACCACCTGCACCACCACCAACACCACCACCATCATCATCATCATCTTGATCATCATCACCACATCACCATCATCATCATGCACCGCCACATGTATATTCTACCCTCGAAACATTTAAGATTTAACGAATAATATGCCGGGGAATTTAGAATAATAATGCTAATGACAATTTCAAAAAAAATTATATTAATAATGATAATAATAATAATAATAAAAACAATAATA
Organism: Strongylocentrotus pallidus; assembly: GCA_030265145.1. NCBI lineage: Eukaryota > Metazoa > Echinodermata > Echinoidea > Camarodonta > Strongylocentrotidae > Strongylocentrotus > Strongylocentrotus pallidus. The sequence goes on from JARBES010000117.1 coordinate 16,646,679, forward strand.
ATAATAATAATAATAATAATAATAATAATAATAATATTAATAATAATAATAATAATAACAATGATAATAATGATAACGAGGATGATAATAACAGTTATTATTATGATCAAAATAATGACAATAATAGAAATAATAATAAACCGTTCTTGAAAAGGGTATTTCACATTACGAGATAACGTCCCTAAACGCTTTTAAAGAAGTTTGAATGTAAGTAATCTGGCTTTAGCTCTAAATGAAATCTTTACAAGAATCTTGGCACCCCAACAATTGTTTTTTTTTTATTTTTTTTTATTTGATTGAATGGTTTATCAAAAATACTTAGATTAGCAGCCCAAGAGCTGAATTACATTCAGTTTACTATAAAAGCACATGCAAAACATAGCAATATTAAAAACAATTATAACATTAAAGCTTACGAGAATACATACAAAGATAAAATTAATAAGATATAATATCATTCAAAAACTAAGTATAATCAACACTGTGATCAACACTATGACAATATAGACTGGATTTGTTTTTGACATCATTATTAATAGTCGATTAATATTACCATTTGCATACTACTAGAAAGTTCATCTGTATTTCATTTACGTAAATTTGCAATTAGTATTAATATTGTAATTGTTCTAACCTTAAAAAATGGGCGTGGATCAATAATATGCCGGGGACGCCAACTTATAATCGTTACAAAAATCTTGGCACCCCTAAAATAGACAATATAGATTTTGTGTTTGTTTACATGATTAGATATAGAAGACTGATATTACCATCGGCATACTGCTAGAAAGAACACCTGCATTTCATTCAAGTATACTTATACTATATTACTATACTATACGTGTAAGGACCATCTCAAAATATAAAAGCGACATGAACTGACGAACTTTCTGCCCCATCTCAATGATCTCATGGTCAACCTTCCAACAGTGCGTAACCTAATATCCAATTCACATTACAGGGACTTGGAAACATTGTTCAGATGAGAGAAAGGGGTGCTAAGGTAGTGACTTTAATGCTAGATGTACAACTAAAGATAATCTGAAAATTTGAGTGAAAACGGAATATTATTAGTGATAAAAATTGGGAAAAACTGATCTGATCGATTCCTTAATTCTCCCAACTATATCATTACAATGTAATTACATTTTATGTGAATGTAAATCGTCACAAAGCAATAAATTGGCTTTATTTACCATTCCTAACATTACAGTGTTGAAGATTTGTAATAGCCTGTTGTATATCTTTTTTTCATGGAAAATGGTTGGGAAAATTCAAAAATGGTTGCAGAATTTACAGTTATTCACTGTTAAAGGGTGTTGCACAGTGACGCCTTCAAAGAAAACCATAGATATCCTTGTGGTTTGAGAATTTTTTTCAGGAATGTTTGCATGTTAGAGGATTAATACAGTTGAAGGAACATATAAGTAACATTTTATACACAAATTACGCAATCTTTCATCAACCTGCAGCAATGTTACCTAGTCACTTTAAGCGGACAGAGGACTCGATGCGAGAACCAACAGCGCAGCTAGGGAAGCAACGAGTGACGTGACCATGCTGTATGACAATTTTGCTTTGGCTATATACAGTAATGACACATATACAATCAAACTCCCTCCTTCGAGATCAGTACTAATAAAACTAATCCCATACTTGTTTATCGCAGTTGTAATCTCTATCCTATCCGAAACCTTGATATTTTACAGGCCTAGCGCTCCCTTTATCATATTCATTATAAAAAGAATGAAAACAATTAACAACAACAACGACAAAGATGCCCAAGTAACGGCCTATAATATTTTGACAAACTCGCTACATTTATAACTTCATAAAGAAGCTCATGATATACAGTCAACTTTGTCTTCGTGGCCACCTCTCCGTTAAGGCTCCCAGTCTGTTATGTGGCTATATATTTTGTCTCCGTAGAAAAAGAAAAGTATGTTGCAGAAGCTATCTGCAGCTAGTGGCCATTTGTGAGGTTTACAATGAGTGACCTTTCTAGACAGGTTTGACTGTACTTAAAACTCGTTCTTTGTCCTACTTCATGGAATCAATTTTAATTCAGCAACTCGTACTTCGGCTCAGTATTCCCATCGGCCACTCCCAAGTTTGATTTCTTCACTCTAGCTGTTTGCTCAACTATTCTTTGATTTTCATATTCTACCCCCTCGATTGCATTCATTTGGCCTCTATCTCCGCGTGTAGTTGCTATGGTGTCATCGTAGGATGGTTGCTCCATAGTTGTTGCATCTAAGGATGTGTAGGGATGCTCAACTATTGTTTGATTTCCATATTCTACCCCCTCGATTGCATTTGTGTGGCCTCTATCTCCGCGTGTAGTTGCTTTGATGTCCTCGTAGGCTGGTTGCTTCATAGTTGTTGCATCTAAGGACGTGTGGGGATCGAGTTCCTGGCCCTCCCTTGCACCGACTGACTGCCTTAGAGCGATGTTAGAGCGTCTGAAATAAAAGAAAGAAAGATTGTTAATGTAATGAGGTATAGCGTTGTATCCTCTAGAAACTAAAATCGCTGTATAAACCATCATCATTAGGATTACTCTTATTACTAGCAGTAGCAGTAGTAATATCATGATGATGCTGATGATGTCGAAGATGTGGAAAAGGAAAGTCACGTTTCCGACGACGTCGGAAAAGCGAAAGTCGTGATGTCGTAGGTAAGAGTCAGGTTCAGACCTTCAAACGACGAAACGAAAATCGAAGACGAAGATACGTTGATACGGAAGTCGACGACGACGACTTGTGGATTCGACGCTGACGAGTGGCGTGTGTTGCTGATAAGCGGCAGTCTTTCGCTATATAAATAGACTACCTTTTATAATATTTACATGTGCTGGTATTTGGAATATATCCAGGCTAGATTGTATCAAGGTTGAATAGACGCTCATTTAAATTATATGTTGTTCCACTGTGTCTGGACTCTCGTAAATCACATTAGAAAAAAAGCAAGACTTGGATTGGGTTGTTGGTGATTATAAAACCATCAACACCCCTAACCAACCTTTTGTTAAAATTGTGACCGTGAGGATCCCTACACAAAGGGTCGCTGGTGGAAATAAAAACTTGAGTTCGTGAAAACTGAAATCAGATGGCGAAGATCAAACAACCAAAGTAAGGTTTCCAGCAAAACAGCAAAATAGAAATGATGTGGATGGTGGCGCTGACGACTGGCGATGTTGTTGTTGATGGCGAGTGGCGATGTTGTTGATGGATGATGGCGCTGACGAATGGCGATGTTGTTTTTGATGACGACTGGCGATGTTGTTGATGGATGATGGTGCTGACGAATGGCGATGTTGTTTTTGATGACGATTGGCGATGTTGTTGATGGATGATGGCGCTGACGACTGGCGATGTTGTTGTTGATGACGACTGGCGACGTTGTTGCTGGATGGTGGCGCCGACGTGTGGTGTGTGTTGCTGATGATGGACTCCTGATGATGCTAATGATGATGATGCTCTATACATGCTCTAAACGTGTGCATGTATTTGGTTCATGTGTCTCTCTCCTAGCTTTTGCACAGATTGTGTAGAACTGTCAATAGCGCGTATTCCACCTTCTTTTAACGTTTTTGTTAGTAATTCCCGAAAATGGCGAAATTCATTACTTCCCATCAAAGTATGATAACGTCTTCCAATTGATATCATGATGTAAGGAACTTTTTGGTCTACGTGTGCATGTAATAGGTTCATGTCTCCAATTCCTAGTTCTCGCGCAAATTGCAATACCATGTATAAAACTGTCAATAGCACGTATACCACCTTTTGACACGTTTTTGTTATTTTTTCCCCCAGATGGCAAAGTGCATAACTTCTCAACATAGTATGATAACGTCTCCCAATTCATATCATGATTTAAGGAACGCCGTGCTCTTCGTGTACATGTAATAGGTTCACGTTTCCCATTTTAAGAATTGCGCAACTTGCAATACTATGTGTAGAACTGTCAATAGCGCGTATACCAGCCGCCTTTTTAAGACTGTTTTGTTAATTTTTTTTCCCAAATGGCAAAGTGCTTAACTTCCCAACAGAACATGATGACGTCTCCCAAATCATACGATGATGTAAGGCATGTCGAGCTCTACGTGTGGACGTACATGGTTCATGTCTCCAATTCCTAGTTCTCGCGCAAATCGCAATACCATGTATAGAACTGTCAAAAGCACGTATACCGCCTTTTTGAAACGTTTTTATTAGCTCTTCCCCAAAATGGCAAAGTGCATAACTTCCCAACATAGTACGATCTCTTCTCATCTCATCTTTCCCGTAGTCTGGCTGACCGTTGGGGCACCACCGTAGATTTTACAACCAGCTTCCTCAATTCCTCGTGGTTCTCAGCTTTCCGCCGTATGATGTTCCAGTCAAGACCATTCTTTGATGTTGTCTTCCCATCGTTTCTTCTGTGTGCCTCTTCGTCTTCCTCCCTGTACTGTTCCCTGTAGGATAGTCTAGGCCTGTCCAGATGATCGTGTGACGTGCCCGTACCACTTCAGTTTGCGTCTTTTTACTGAAATGGCGTTTTCAATTCTGGTTTTTTGCTACCTCATGGGTTATGTGATCTCTATACGAAATACCGAGGATTTTGCGGAAACTTCTCATCTCCAGTGCCTGTATACTTCTTCCAATGTCAGCTGTTATGGTCCAGGTTTCACACGCATACAAAAATATGGACATGACCAGGGAGCGCATCAGTCTGATCTTGGCAGGACCGTAGCCAGAGTTTGATGTTTGGGGGGGGGCACATACATGTAATTTATCGACGTCCTGGGGAGGGGCCTAAAAAAATGCAACCGATCTTGGCTACGGGC
>JARBES010000117.1:16780939-16796315 GCA_030265145.1 Strongylocentrotus pallidus
GATGGCCCACGAGGCCGTGGATTATTGGAAGTCGATCGATCGGTCTACTTGGATGTCCTTTCTTTCGTAATAAACCGATAGACCTGTATACTGTAGTAAAAAGGGGGTAATAATAATAATATTTAGCTTTTATATAGCGCGTAATACAATGTCTCTAAGCACTTTACAAAATTTACCCCGGTCATTGTATTGAGTGCTTTGTATTAATGTACTGGCTTACCGATTTCTTAAGGATACTAATCCGAACATATATTACAAATATAAACGATCCAAAAATATATAAACATATAAGAAACAATATAAACAAAACAAAGCAAAACAATAGAAACAAATTTATATAAAACATATGTAGAATATAGGTCTATATAAAACATATATGAAACATATATGAAACATATATGTAATATATATCAAAACAAAGATAAACAATATGAATAATATATAGTATAAACAGTAAAAATATATATTAAAAACATCCAAACTTGTTGTTATCTTCTACATTATAGTCTAAAGGCTACTAATCCGAGCAAATATATCCAACTCTCATCTAGCCCATAGTAGAGGAATGAATAAGTAAACATTACAAAAATATGGAAGTACGTGAGTATCTATTTTTGCTTCATCATGGGAAACTATATTTCAGCTTTCCTGACTTTCATCCAGTATTGGACACACATTCCCCATATCACTTTCCTCATGAAATCCCAAACAAAAATGTTATATGTTGTCACCCGCTGTTTAAGGCGAAACCCAATACTACCAGAAAATAAAAGAAAGATATTGTTTAAGCATCTTGTAGCTAGGCAACGGTCAATCATCCCGGAGTTCCTTCCAAAACCTAGATATGAAAACCATTTTTCATTGCCAAAAACTGGAGCGAGATCGGGATATTCGTCGAGCTCCGTTTACTGTTCCAAGACTGTTGCAGTTTGACCTGTTCCATTTGTGGTGATCTCGTGGCCTATTTATGCGATAAAATTCCATTTTTCTTGGGACATAATTTCTTGTAAACTGTGTATATCTCGAACTGATCGTTATTTATGACCCGATCAGCCGGGGCTGTTAAATTTGAGTTTTATTCAAATATACTGTTAAATTGTATTAAGTTAAAGTTGATTTAAGGTGAATCGAATTTACTTATTTCTATATTTATGTTTTATTTAAACAAGCAAAATGAAAACAACAACAACAACAGCAATAAAAACAAAACAAGTATGTTGTTCATAACAAACAAATTCGCATATTTCCGCTATCAAGTTCCTTATTGAAATACTAAACAAAATTTGAAGTTTAACATGATGTTAGGCTTGCACGGTGAGTTGTTATCATGGCTATTTTGCAATCAGGTAATTGCCATGTTTTCAATTTCGAAATTATGATAAGGACTTGATAAATGCTTATTAAACCAATACATGAATATGATGTACCAACCATTTCAATCTTTTGATTATCTAGCTATTCATAAAAGGACTCGACATCATTAGCTTCAATCTAGTGTCCCATCCACTTCTTGTCAAATTAGATTTGGTGGTAAAACCGAAAAGATGAAAAATGCACTCTGCGACGGAGAGAAGCCAATGAACAACCGACCCATAAATTTCGTTCCGATTTGTTTATAGTCATAACTTTACGTGAGACCATCGCGGACCCTGGATCCGAGACGTATCTATCCAAATCCTCGCTGTAAATTATTGAAAAGCAATTAACAAATTGAAATGGATCTCTCTCCGATGAGAGTATACTAATTAAGCAGTAGGGGGCCAATCTCCCTCCCTGACTCAGCCTATTATGTCCGTACTTGATATTTCATATTCGGAGCATGTTGACATCGAAATCATCCTGACTATACCTCTGTCTACTTATTTTTCATCTGTTCATTTATTTGTTAAAGTTTACTTTATAATTCAGAACTATACAGAAAGGCAATGCTCAGTAAGGAATGAAGGTATGGGAAGAAGAGATAAGAGGAGGAGGAGAAGGAGGAGTAGGAGGAGGAGGAGGAGGAGGAGAAGGAAGAAGAAGAGGAGGAGAAGAATAAGAAGCAGAAAAGAAGAAGGAAAAGAAGAAGGGGAAGAATAAGAAGCAGAAAAGAAGAAGGAAAAGAAGAAGAACAAGAGGAAGAAGAAAAAGAAGAAGAAGAAGAAGGAGAAGAAGAACAAGAAGAAGGGATTGGTCAAGGGTTATGCAGCCCCAAGATGGTTAAAAGGGCCAAAGGTTTATTTGAATAGAAATCGCGAAAAATCACCGTTTCATGAAGGAAAAGGTAGCAGAGACATAGACTTACAAAATGGTTACAAAAAGATGATGGGGCGGGGTGCTTGAATTGAACCTCAAAAATACATAATCCATGAGAAACGAAAGGTAAACACGACGATTAACATATTTTGTTTTAAAGGGGGAAGTGGAGAATAGAAAATTCAAAGTCATTCATTTTCAGAAATACTGGAAGATTTCGTGATACTTGAGAAGCTTAAAGTTTAAATTGTAAAAAGTCTTAGAAAGGGTTTGGGTAATCAACAATGGAATTGGGACACAGCTAATTTTCTATGGGACACAACATAAATCGAGTTAAAAATTGTAATGACGGGCGATATAACGGCAAAATCAATCTTATAGTTGATTTCATAGATGAAATGAAGTTCAATTTTTTCTGAACGAGATTTATTGAGAGAAACTTGAGATCATCAAATTACGACTTCAAAAGTCTTTCATAGCGATTTACATCAGAAGACGTAATTTACGAGCTTATTAAAATCACGACGACGTGTTTTTAACCTTTGTCGACGCAGAAATGCAACACCGACCCGCCCAATATGATACACTCAAGTTACGGAATTATGACCCTCTCTTTACGAATCCGTCGTGATAATATTCAAGAATTATGTCAGAGAGTCTTCGAAAATTGTATCGCAGGAAAATTGTTGAAAGATTCACGTGATCCAACTTAAAACAACAGATCTATTTTCTTCATTTTTTGTCCCTCCACAAGGATTTTATTGATTTTCATTGCAAAAAATTAACAAATTTATTTTCAAGGTAATTTACATTTATAACATAAATACAATTGACTACTAAAGATACAAGTATTTGATGAACTAACAAATTTTGAAAGAAAACTAAGAAATAATGTATTTCTGATATTCATGGAAAAAAATATAAAAGACATATTATCGTTTGATTGTAAGGCTTTACAATAACATCGTTGTTATACTACTGATACTTTCACTGACTATGTTAAAACAAGGTTTTATGAAAGAAAGCATACTCATTTCGAATGCATAAAATCTACAAAGCCCTTGATAGAGTAACAATAAGCTTATGTGTCATGTGTGCACCATCACCACTCCATGCGGAGTATTCCCATTGTGATTTGTGTTTACATGCATATTTTCACATTTATCCTCCCTTAATATCCCTAGTCTCACTATGGGTTGCTTCACTCGCTCGCTAACCGACCATCGATCATAATGCTATTGTAGATAACTAGGCGTGTATGTATTGCATTTAAATACAAATCGCAATGGGAATGTTCCGCAGGGAGTAGTGATGGTGCACATATGACTCAACAAGCGCCTACAGGAATGAAATACACACACACACACGTACCTGTAATGACCAAATATGTATAACGATGTTGAATACGCAACTACAATATATATGAGGAGCAACATAATTCTATTTCTAAGAAAATAATGTCAGACCCCAGGAATGTTCCTATTGTCATAAAAAGTTTGATTGTTATTACATGTACAACTTCACTAATAAGGAGAAGATTTAGTTCTGGGAAGAGGTAAACAATTATTTGTGAGCGTTATCATTGTTATTATGCAAGTGTGGAAGAACATCAGATAAAAAATGTTCCCTGAAAAGCATGGCTCTTCAAATGCCTTAATATCTTAAATATGGTAACAGTATAAAAATCGGGACGGAATTTTATGATCGATTTCACGTCGTTTCTTTCACAATGCAATCGCATGACCAGAGCTTTATCTTTAAATGTATTCCTCCCAATATTATCATGAATGTAACTTTCTTTCCATCCCCTTTCCTCTTTGTCCCTTCTCTTCATAATTATGTCCTTTTTCTATTTTCCTCCCTTCCTCTCCTAATTTTGCATCGCTGCCTATTGTATGTACATGTAAATTAATTGCTATTTTCATTTTCTAGACGACGTCACATCAGACTTTACTAATACCATCCCCTTTCTGTACATGCAATGTCATTTTCATTATGTTAATGTATATGGAATAAATAAACATCAAATCAAAATCAAATTAAACAAAACAACGACATGACAAAAACATGTTCACATTTCCTTAGTCTAGACATTGAAAATACTGTGAATACACTGTATATAATATATCGACTATAATAAACGGGGACATCACACGCATAATTTATGTTGAAAACGTTTTTCATTACTCGGCCCCTTTCTAAAAAAATAAATTAGATGGAGAAGGATCTTCTCTCCCACGCTGTCCTAATCAAGCTAATTGGACTACATTGCCAATTAACCCTCCCGCACTGCCATTACTCGTCAACGGACTTATTCGTCTAGATATATCATAATCATACGTCATGTACAGTGTAATAAGTCAGTACATCCATGTGAATACACTTTTTTCGCCCAGATTTCTATAGAGCATAATATTGTGTGCGTGCCTCGTCAGATATGTTAAGGCCTTTAGCACTTAAATATGTTCTCTAAATAATCTATCATGAGTTTTATTATGTCTCTTTGAAAATTCTGTTTCTGCATACATTCCACCCCCGTATAAATGTTTTGTCAGTTTCAGATTGCATCTGCTTACCTTGGTCATTTTGACACTCTCCTCCTCTCTCCCTTTCTATGTCTGTCTCTCTCTGTCTCTGTCTCTCTCTCTTTCATTTTCTAACTCTCTTTCTTTTCCTCCCCGGCCTCTCCCCTCTCTGTCTCCATCTGTGTATATATCAATCTCGCTCTCTGCCCCCCCCCCCTCCCTTCACCTCCTTTTCCTTGAAAATTAAGAATTGTCTTCATTCGAAAGTTCTTTGCCCTGTTTTCACTTTATTCAGACGTTTTGGTTAATAATGAAGACAAAAATCATCTTCTATCCAAATTCTCCTTCTCTTCCTCCTCCAACTAGCTCATCTCCATCTTCTACCTCAATTTTCTCACCTTCCTCCTCTCCTCCTGCTCTCTTTCTCCTTCCCCTCCTCTTCCCCCTCGCCCTCAGTACCTCCTCCTCGCCCTCCCTTCATTTCCCCTAATTCGCCTTCACCCATTTCCTCCTCTTCTTCTTCCTCTTGCTTCTCTCCCTCTGCATCCTCCTCCTCCCTCTACCTTTATCCTCTTCCTCCTCTACCGCCTCCTCCCCTCCTCCTCCCTTTCCTCTCCACTTTCACCTCCACTTCATCCCCACCCTTCTGCCCCCTCTTCATCTATTTCTCCTCCTCCTCCTCCTCCTCCTCCTCCTCCTCCTCCCCCTCCTCCCCCGCTCATCTCTTAACCGACGTCCTCGTCCCTTTCCTCTCGATTTTCACCTCCACTTCATCCTCACCCTTCTGCCCCCTCCTCCTCCTCCTCCTCCTCCTCCTCCTCCTCCTCATCTCTAACCCACATCCTCCTCTCTTCCCCCTTCATCCTCACGAGAGCCATGACATCTGTTCACAGATTTCCAACACGATGGTCCTCTCCAAGCTGTCAAACAGAAGATACATCTTTGCTTGCTCTCGCTCGAGAGAGACAAAAAAAAAGAGAATGAAAAAGCTAGCGAGCACTGACAGACTTTTTAATATCAATTTGAAGTGTTTACCAAATTACACGACGTCAATTTGATGTAGCTTTTGACTTCTCTCGGCGGCCATTATCAATTTTGACCAGCTTGTAGTCCCACGTACTCTAATACATGTGGCGTCTCGTGAAGGAAGAAAGCACTCGGCTTTGCCAAATGTCAGGGCGTGTTAATATAATTGGACCATGGCAACGTAAATTTGTCATCTTCTTCTCCAAGGGCCGGAGTATATTCAAGCATAAGTAGATTTGCATGTAGATTACTTTTCTCATTAACGTTCTTTGTCTTGCCTTGGTTTCTTTCATTCTTTATGATGATGGCAATTTAATAAATAACGCTTTTGACTATAATGTGATGAAAAGAGGATCTATAGATCATAAGCCAAATGACATTTATTTGCGGTTAATCAAATTATTTGAGACCTATTAAGTTTGTGTCTTATGAGTTTGAACAATACTTAACAAATTATAAAACTGGTATATTTATGAAGGAAATATGAAATACACGACGCACCTATTATTTGAACATAGTCTATCGAACCAAAGATGCCTTTTATGAACATGTGGCCTATTCAAATAAGAGGATTGCTCAAGCTGAGAGTTAATAATAATATTATCTCAGATTTATATAGCGTTGGTTAACACATACGGTTTCTAAGCGCTTACAAAACAAATGAAACTTACGTTTAATCTAAATATGTAATAAACATCAACAAGAAACGTGAAATGAAAATTGTGCTTAGTTTATAGGCGAAACAAAAGCTCTTACTTGACTAACAGTGTATTAACAGTAACATGATAATGAAAATAGATAACATAAATGCTCATGTTCAAAATGCTTTCGTCGTCACATAGCGTATGAAATATAATGAGAAGGGATGGTTAAATTGATAACACTAAAAAGTACCATCACTTGAATAATAGTGTAAAATGCCAGCGGTATGCATTAGAAGAAAAATCGTGTATGTAAAATTATTCATTGATTTTCGACTTCGGGTATGGGCCGTCTTTAAAGATAAAGTTGAGGTCTGGTCATGCGATTGCATTGTGAAAGAAACAGTGTGGAATGGAACAGAAAAGGTTGATGGTGTAGCATATAAGTATTGGTGTGTACTGCAAGGTTCTGGAATCATCAAAATGATAAGAAATTCGGCCCAGTCTTGGTAAAGTAACAAGCACTGCATGTACACAGAAAATGTATATGGGACTTCAAAAACATGGCATAAAAATCGGGCCTCATTTTTAAGCTGTTACTTGTCATTTTTAGAATATGAAGGCATTTGTAGATCCATGCTTTTCAGGGAACATTTTTTCTCTGATGTTCTTCTATACTTGCATAATTACAATGATAACGCTCAATATTTATTGTTCACATCTCCCCAGAACTCAACCTTCTCTTTAATCACGTGATGGATCGTAAATGGAATAGGATTCTCGAGGGCTCATCTTCAAGTCCTGTTTCGTCGTATAATTTTATCGAAGCTATGGTTTGGAATATTACCCGAATTTATGACTTGTGTTCGCCAACGTGATGTTTATGTTCGTTTCTTTCATGTACATGTTCTATATTTCGCCGTCTTTATGTAGTCGTTATTTTGCCACTATTATGTAAAGTTTCATCGAATTATCTCCCAGCTTTTCCCTTTCTTCTGCCTCGTCTCTTCATTATCATAATTACACTCCTTTATCTTACTATCCTTCACTTTGTTTTCCATCTCCTACTTTTTGTTTCGTCCCTCATTTTCACATTTGTTTCCCTTTTTTCACCTTCTATTTTTTTTGGTCAACATTTTTTCCTTTTCTCCCTTCCAAATGTAATATCCCAGTATAATCACGATTCTCTGTCATAAATGTCAACGGTGTTGTAATATGCATGTACAATATGGCACGAAGGCAACATCGCAAGAACGAAATCAACTACAGAAAGAGAAACAAAAAGTTACAAAACCCGTTGTATGCTTCTAGCTCTCACCAATAATCCTATTGTGAGAGTATGTATAAATCGGAAGAACCGATAATCCCGTATTCTGAGTATGTATAAATTGGAAGAACCGAAATAAGGATGGAAATAAAAAGAAATTGCAATGCGGATTAATGATATGCAGAATATTCATAGGTTTCTGAAGATATCCGGAGGGGGGCTCTCAGAAAGCACGTAGCAGCGCTGGGGAAAGATCAAGCTAGCAAGCAAGACCCACCTTGTGTGCACTTTCCTTTCGCAGATCATACAGATGAAGGCATTCGTATGCCCAGTCACTATATGACTTCACCTTTACATGCCTAACTGTATGCAACTCTCGCATTCACATCATGCACATTGCTTTGATATATGTGATTAGATCTTCGCTTTCATTTCAATATAACTCTCCTTCTCGAGATCTCTACTTTCCTGAATTTATTATCCATCTATATGCAGGTCTATTCATTGCTGCTGCTTTCGTTTCTTTTCCAGTTAGAAGTCTTTTCAATTCTCTCCTTTTTCTTCTACAAGATTCTTTTTCCTTTCTTCACCTTTTTGTTTTCTTTTGCATCTTCCTTTCCCCTTCTCCTCCTCTTCATTTTTGTTATGGTTTTCATCAAACATATTCATTAATATTATCCGTAGCGCTTCCTATATAAGGCTTATACTTTTTTCAATTTCCCATTTTTATCCGGAGGGGGTAAGGGTGCAAGTTTCGAACCATTTTGGATATCCTCCACTTTATCATGATTTGGCATCGAGTTATCAGGGGGACCAGTCATTATTTTTACCCATTTTCTGCCCTTTTGTATTTATAAATGTGTCCCCATGTATATTTTTTGGTGGCCATTGTTGACATGATGGTTATTTGTGTTTAAACTGAAACGTCTCAACTGTTATCTCTGTAATTTTGCGATATCAACCTTCTCTCAAGTTCAGTTGCTCCACGCCTCTGGAACTCCCTTACTCCTATTCTTCGCGACACCGACAAGCTAGAAAGCATTAAATCAGGCCTCAAAATCCATCTTTTCAAGCAAATGTGTAGGCCTAGTACATGACTTTTGGAGGAGGGGTGCCTTCGAATGTTTGAAACATATATAAAATGGCGCCATACAAGTGCTGTGGATCATATCAAGACACTTTCTCTTCAACTCTCCTACACAGTATACCCGACATAGTTCGCGAATGTTTCCCACTCACCTTCCACAGTAATGCGTTCAGATCTCAACGCGAACCATTTTTCTCGTTTATAGTATGAGATGTAAACCGGGCCCACCAACCAACGCCTTAGCAATAACACCCGCACCCATCAATCATTCACATTTCACTCATTTGTCACACTCCGTCCCGATTCCAAATGACACAAAATGGTCGCCAGAGGGAGTGATTTGTCTTCAGGAATGTAGAAATTTACTCTCTCCGTCACACATTCCTTTTATTTCCCTCCTAGCTATACTCTCATTAGTGACACATCAACATTCACTTTGAAAGAAAGAAAATAAAAGATAAAAAACAAACCAAAACAAAATCGAGGAAAGAAGAGGGAGGGAGAGAGAGGGAGAGAGGGAGAGAGAGAGAGGGAGAGAGAGAAAAGAGGGGAAGAAAAGGGGGACCTAGATTCTGTCTTTCAGAGGTGAGTGAAAATAGCTCAATAGCAACGTGTCAATCATTTAATTGTAAAGCGGTCGAAGAAAATATTTTGGTTCCCATTATTATGATTATCTCAATGTTTGTGTCATAAATGGCTTTTTGAGACAGGGAAAATATCTGCTCCCCCCCCCCCCCGGGAAGAAAACATGAAAATGCAATCGAATAACTGCAATATGCATGAAAACTACATTAGCATTATATCAAAGAAATTTATTTTTAATGTGAAAAAAAATCAAATTGAATCATAAGATTTCATATCTTGCCGATTAAAATGGAATCGTGTAAAATCGCATCGCATCAAATCTAAATAGAAAAAAAGAAAGAATCAAGATATAAATATATAAAACGAGGAAATCCCAAACAATGACCCAAGTTGTCCATGCTGCTCCTGTCTAAATTGTAAAAATAAGTCAACAGCTTGTGGTAGTAATGGCTTGGAATACACGGGGGAACATATCCACTCCATTAACTCATTAACTGCCTGGTGTCTCAACCATATAATAGACCCCCCCCCCCCCTCCCTAAAAAATAAAATTTAAATGCAGTGGACTCCCTGATGAGACCACAAGACCATGAAACTAATTCATTAATCCACTTCCTCTGTTTTTCATTGTTTTCTTCCCCCTTTCTTGTCCTACTGTCATACCATCTTGACGAGGTGTAACCTATCTTCCGAGGCATATTCTTAGCGCGATTAAAATGAACACACAAATGCTTACGAGAGCACACATACCTTCGGGAATTAGAACACGGCCAGAATATCTCTTTCATTATGTTTGGCGGTTTATATTCCATTCTGTATTTTCCACCGTTCCAATTCTATATTCGAAAGCCATTTTCTGATCAATTCGAACCTCTTTTGCTTCGATATCTCTCGTTACGCACCCAGAGGACGCCCGCCGGTTTGGGGCATCGCTAACGAGGAAAAGTGGATTCTGAGATGGGCCCCCGAAGATTGAAGAGAGCGATTGTTTGAGAAATTAAGAGAGAGAGAGAGAGAGAGAGAGATAGAGATAGAGAGAGAGAGAGAGGGAGAAAGAGAGAGAGAGAGAGAGAGAGAGAGAGAGAGGGAGACAGGGGGAGGGGGGGGGGGGGGGTAGGAATGACAGATTTTAGAAGATTGCAAGAAAAATGTACGAATGAGAAGAGGATGCCTCGACAAAATAGACAATGAATCTGATAATAAAACAACTTATAAAATAGAGTGAGACAAGGATGAAAAACAAGTGAGAAAGAACGATGAGAAAGAGTGGGTGAGACTGTGAGAGGGGATTAGAGTGGGAGAGAGAGGTAGCCAGATAGATACAGAGAGATAGAGATATAGAGAAGGATAGAAGGGGTCATATTATACAGATAATAGGCTATAAAAGGTATAAAAGTACTGTATAAAATTACAAACAACTGTGATGTTTTTTATTCAAATAAAGGTATGCCTTTGCAATAATATAATACAATTTTTTATATACAGGATTAACGGGAACCCGGCGTCGTTTAAACCACAAAGCAATGATTTTGTTTCAAACGGCGCCGAAGGGAGTTTTGTAGCTGCATGAGTTGTATGCACGTGATGTACATCAGGTAATATGGCGCCGTTATTCACAAATGCATATTCTGGTTTTTAACTCTCACTAATGCTCACGCCATATTTAGTCGAAATTGACACATTTCATTATTCATATTTCATTTAAAGACCGTATCTCGCTTGTTATAATTCTGAAACATTATCGGTTTGATATAAAAGTGCACACATCGATTGGTGTGTAATATAGTTCAACAGTGTATAATGGCCGTTATGCACATTAACTTCTTGGGGGGGGGGGGGGAGGCGTGAAGCCAAACTTGACGAACTGTCATGAATTTTTTTTTTTTTACGAAAAAAAAAAGGAAAACGAATTTCGAACGAAGTGAATCACCTCATAAAACATAGCATAATATACTTAATGTTGGAATTTTTATCAAATACCATCAACCTTCGTCGTAATGAGGATAGAATATTGATTTTCTTCTGGTTATACACTGTATTGTTATCTTTTATTTGTAAATCCATGATTATCAGCATTTAACTGCGTAATTTGGTTGTTCGTTGTTAGCCTTATCAAGTTCAATTCCATAATTTTTTGTCTTTGCATTGTCTTTAAAAGAAAACGTCTCTTGTACTCTTTGAGCTCCTTAGTGATATTTATTTTCTCTTTATCTGATCTTTGCTTTTACACTACCTCACAATAAGTATGATGCCACAGTCATGATTATGCAGAGCTCGTCGATGTGAATCTGTATTCTGATTTCTCTTATGAATATTATAATCTCGTTTCCATGTTATTCAAATCCGTTTCCCCCTTCCGATTTGATGAGCAAGTGCTCCAGCTTACATAATAACAGGATTGGAGTGGTGTCTAATCCCTTTTATGAGATTATGATCAGCAGGGTCGGTATGAGAAGGCAGGAGGCTAGCGGTGAACTGCGATATATTTCAGTCTCGTTACACAATGATATACCCCTGCAAGATGTGCAATGCAGTCTTTTAAAGTGCATAAAGAATGTGTATAATTTCATTTATTTATTTCCACGTTAAAATTAAAAAAAAATATTATGAAATCATCAAAATACAAATATATATAATGAGATATCTGAAGTGGAATGATCATGAAAAACACATAAATGACTTGTTAAAAATGATCCCCACAAAATGAAAAAAATAACCATAAGTAATGGTACATAATTTACACAAAATCAAGATTACAAAAAAGGGAAGATATAGAAAATAGAGAAAAGAAAAGAAGGAGGAAACATTGAATAAACATTGACATTATAAGTTATCATAATTTTTCAAAAAGGAATCGCTTATGTTGTCTATTTTTTCATTCAATTACCTCAGAAATGTTATAATAATTCTTTGAATATAATTCCAAGTTGTTAAACAATAAGAAATGTAGGTTCAATTTATAAACCTTAACATGTGCAGTGTACATTTGTTTAAAAACTAGGGCAAACTAACGATTGAATTTGTGTGGGTGGTCCATTTTCCTCATAGCGATGCAGGTCATGTGCAGGTATGAGAAAGATTCTCACATGCAAATAGTACAAGTCTAGTAGAAATGTGAAAATTAAGAAAGGACTAAAAAGAGATATACACATAAAATAAATACATGACGATAAAGAAAAAGAAAACGAGCATAAGGGTGGGAAAGGAGCAGAAGATAAGTAGATGTCCCTTATCCAGAACAATAATATTTTCATCGAAGGTAAGACATTACGAGAGCAATGGAAATGGCGACGGACTCGCCTATAACTTCGGCGCGCTCAGCCCGCTCGGCAGGGAGCTCGCCTCGTAGTCAGATCCTCCATCGAAATATACAAAACAAAACCTCATCGCTCTTCTCTAATCTCCATGGCGAATCTTTAAATTCCCTGGAGTGAATGGAAGTGACCCGCTAATCCTTTTCATGCATTTATGATTTTTTTTCTCGAGCATCTCTGGTAGAAGATGTGCAGCAATGTTGGTTTTTACTCGAATATTTTAAGGAAGCAAGCGACCCCGGAGGAACCTTGAATGTAAATGAAAATAAGATCGCTTGAGTTTATAGTTATACAGTAACAGCAGTTATTATAGCATGTGCTCACATACTTCTGTACATAGTGTATGGAATTTCTAAGTCACTCTTTTATTGTTGTTCTTTTTGCGAGTTGTCCAACTTGTAAAGAACATCATATCTCTTAATGAAAACCATACAGTAATAATAATATAATAGATACCCCCAATTTGTATTCATTTTAATTCACTGTATTCCACCTTTCGAAATGATTATGTCTTTATTTTAATGTTCGTATTTTTGTTTGTTTTTCATTGGGGAATGATCTTTAAAAAAGAGCTGAAGTGAACTGACGGATAGGCTTTTTGAATGTATGAAAAGGACTTTACTTGCAACTAATATTCGTTTGCAAAATAAACGAAATGAAATATCAGTTTCATAATCTATCCTTATTCGATAGGCACCTCTTTCGAAGACATGAAAGACTATTCCATGGCGAATTACATCTTCAGCTTCCGCTCCTGTTTCCATTTGCAATAAAACCCTTGTTTTGCGGGAGGGTGACGATAGTGACAGCCTAAGTCCCACCTATAGGTATCTCTTACTCGTTGAATATGATATCTGATTCACACCGTCTTATCACCGTAGATGTGTCATGTACATCCTAGATGCATGCATTTATTCATAACATCGTGACTCGACTTTTAGCCTTCCAAGGTGTCCGTGTGTGTGACCAGATGATTTCTAATTTCTGGGTTGAATTCGTGCTTTTGCACTCAGTTTTTGCTATTAATCTATGTATAATTTTGTTTCGTTTTTATTGCAATGCGTATGGACTTATTTCGTATTACTTACTTCTTCATCATCTTCTTCGTCATCATCATCAGCAGCTTTTTCTTCTTCTCGTGCTCCTCCTCTTCCTTCTTTTTCTTCTTCTTTTTCTTCTTCTTCTTCTTCTTCTTCTTCTTCTTCTTCTTCTTCTTCTTCTACTTCATCTTCTTCTTCTTCTTCTTCTTCTTCGCCTTTTTTCTTTCTTCTTCTTTTTCTTCTTCTTCTTCTTCTTCTTCTTCTTCTTCTTCTTCTTCTTCTTCTTCTCCTTCTTCTTCTTCTTCTTCTTCTTCTTTTTCCTCCTTCTTCTTCTACTTTTTCTCTTCTTCCCCCTCTTCATCCTCTTCTTAATCTTCCCATCCTCTTTTCTATGCTTTCTTTACTCTACACCACCATCATGTTCTTTTTTACTTTCCTTTATCTCCTTTTTATATAAAAATTAGTTAGGGAGATCAAATAATAATAAGAAATAAGAATGTTAAAGTTAAATATTATTTCTAACAATTTACTCAATCAAGTTCAGTTCATTAATTTGATGTCATTTAATATGAATGTTTTTATATATTGTATTTTACATTTGTAAAACATCGCCCAATTCGGCCTTGTAGGCCGCGATGCATTGTTGTTCTTTTATTCTCAATAAAACCATTATCAATTCAAAACTAAGCCAATGGGAATAACAGAATTCAGAAGTCGAAGAGTTAAGTCAGTTGCAAATGCTTGCCATGCCTCCTTAGTTTCACAAGGAAGGAGACGACAAGGAGCGGCCAGTGCCTTGAAAACCCTAATGAGATGCCTTCATTTTTTTAAAACCAAGAGGCACCTGAAAAGTGTGGAAATGAACCTTGCATGTGAGGGGAGGGGGGGGGGGGGGGAATCAGCACAGATAATTTTGTCTTCTTTGTATTATTTGTTTCAATGCGATGTTTACAAAATACTGCCTTTAACTGCAAGGATTTTTTAAAAGCAATTCTGTAACTAAGAGAAAACAACATTACAACAGCAACAAAATATCAATAACAATTACAAACTATTTAAAAAAAAAAAAAAAAATACATGTTATATACAATTTTGAATAAAAAAAGGAAAGAGAGATAGTACAAAGAATAGAAGAAGAAGAAAAAGAAGAAGGGAAAAAAAGGACTTATCTTTTTAAATACCCATTGGGAGGATAATCGGATGCATTTTTAAAAACTCCGGTAGCTTTGTTTGCGTTTTTACAGTTTGAAGGAGGTTGCTAAATAAGGCAAACAAAAAAGATGTTGTATTGCCCTTTGCGACCGACCCAAAAATCTTGAAATCTAAGGTCGGCTTTTTAAAAAAGTTTTTTTTTAAACGATTTTTAGAAGATGAATAAAAATGAAATGTATTAAAGCATTCAAAACTAAGAAATATCAGCCCAAAAAGGAAAAAAAAAAAAAATATAAAGAAAAAACAAAAAAAGATTTCCGACCGACCGACCCATGTTTTGGCACCTACACTCTAAAAAATCAAGTGCTAATTTTAGCACCTCAAGATTTGGAGGCAGCACCTGTAAGTGCACGCATAGGGACTGCCGAAATTGTGCTAAAGTAGCACTTGTACACGTGCTATAATTCAACACCAGTCCAAGTGCTACTTTAAACACTTTAAGTG
>JARBES010000117.1:17210879-17223725 GCA_030265145.1 Strongylocentrotus pallidus
ATCTGGCGCTGCTCAGTGGTTGCCGGGCTCACGATCAATTGGGCAAAAAGAATTTCCATTTTCGGTTTAACTTAATACAATTTTGAGTGGACTTTAAAAGATTATTATTATTATTATTATTATTAGTCCTCTGGAAGAAGCTGCCATGTGACACTCAAAACATTCAATGCCTAGAAACCTTTCAGAAATATGTTAAAAGGGTTTTATTTTAATACTCCAAGTTACTAATGATATTATGTTGTTAAAATTCTGGAGAGAGATTTGTGTATTTTGTTTTGTATAGCGGCTTGAGTAAGCTATTAGATAAGTGTGCTCTATGTATTTATTATTATTATTATTATTACTTTAATAATACATCAGTTATTAACGATCTCTCTCTTTTTTCCTCTTTCTTTTATCACAGATCTCAAACCAGAGCCGACCACCAAAAGGATGGACATCCCAGATTGTGCCGTTTGTCTGCAAACCTGTGTCCATCCGGTGGAACTGCCCTGCAGTCATGTCTTCTGTTTCCTCTGCATGAAGGGTGCCTCCACACAGTACAGACGATGTGCCCTCTGCAGGCAAGAGATCCCTGTCGACTTCTTCTCGAGTCCTAAGCTGCTCCACCATCACGATGAGGATGATGAGGGGGTGGACGAAGAGGAGGAGGAGGTGGAGGAGAGCTATACGTGGTTCTACGAAGGTAGGAATGGATGGTGGCAATACGATGAAAGGACAGATGCGGAGCTGGAGGAGAGCTATCGTGCCAATAAGCGAACCTTTGAGCTGCTGATCGCAGGGTACGTGTATGTCATTGACTTGGACAGCATGCTGCAGTATAGGAGGTCCGATCCTTCGCGCAGAAGACGCATCAAACGCGACCTGGTCGGCGCAGCCAAGAAGGGTATCGCAGGATTGAAAATTAAGGTCAAGCGTGAGGAGGATTCAGCAGATAGGCGTGTAGTTGGAGCGGAAGAAGATAAGGAGAATGGGGGTGCAGTAGGTGGTGCCATTGACTCCCCCGAAGACAGTGGTACGGTCAAGGAAAAGGATGACTGTTCACAAGATGGGACTGTTCCATCTGAGAAAGAAGGGGTGGAGAGTGATGCAAGTACTCAGGTTACGAGGGCGGTGAGCCCCAATGCCAATCACAGTAACTCTGCTGGCAATGAGACAGTGTATGAAGTGGTGAGAAGTGCACCACCTCAAACAAGTAGAACAGGGGAGGAATCTTCTCCTTTAAACTTTAGTTACACCAACCCTTCCCCAGCTGATAACCCTCCCCCTACTTATGCCAAACCCATACGTCAAAGAAGGAGACCAGCCAACGAATCTTCTTCATCAGGTGCAAGTTCGCAGACAGTCGGCGATACACAAGGGGATTCCCCAGTCAGTCAGCGTCTAACAGTTAGCCACCAGCGAACCCATTCTGCACCGGAGCCACGCCCCTCCAGCCGACCAAGGGGCCCCGCCCCTCAGGCCCCACCCAGAGCCCCGGTCAGCCAGCAAGTCAGCAGCTCTGCTGCTCCTCAAAGAACAGAATCTGAAGACACTCCTGATGTGGAGAGGATCACTGAAACATTGCGCTCAGAGTTGGTCATAAACGTTAGTACAAATGCAGACACCAGCTCAGGGGCTAGAAGGCGACAGGTTCGCAGACATGTGCATGAAGTATGAGACGATCATGAACATGAATTCTAATCAGGAGCTGAATGCTTAATGGTGTGTGTATATTACAGAAAAGATAAAGTTAATGGATGCAGGTTAGAATTATGCAATGTACATTGGCTACTGTTGGCCTTCTCTTTGCTTGATCTCACTTTCAGACGATGTGCCTACGTAATTTCATTGTATGTTGTGTAATAATGAATTCACTCTTTTCTCACATTTTCAGTCTGTTTATTACAAGAATTCCAGGGATTTGTACAGATATACATTGTAGCATGGTAGTTTACAGTGTTTAAATGTGTTTGAATCTCTACACTTTCTCTGATGTACCTGTACAGTACATAGGAATGTGTGTAGTACACAGGCCCATTGCAGGAAACCGACTTGTACATGTCAGTAGATATTCTGGGACATCCCATTTAAAGACATGTTTAACAAACAAAAAAATGAGCTTGAATTGTATCTGCAAATGAAGGCTTGTTCAAATATGAGGCCGTAAACCGCTGAAAAAAACGTGGCTTTTTCTTTACATGTATTAATGAAATGCAACTGTGCACCGCAAACGTCCTACCTGTATTTACTGAGGTCTGTGTTATAAGATACAGAAATATGAAGCGTATGCACGCACTTTTTGTTTGAGTACCTATTCCATTGTTTGGAAACATGTTGGTACAAGTAGAAGCCATTATGTACAAACTTATTTGTACAGTACACAAATTTATACATGTGTACACACATGCACATGCCCCTGTATTTCGTTTCATATGATAAGTTACAATGTATTCTCAATTCAACCTCATTTCGATGTCTTTGCAAAAGTTTACAGCATGCATTTGCAGTACACCTGTGTATATCAGGATTTTGTTGTGAGCTGATACATGTACATTGGAACCTTGTCGTAAAAAGCACTGTAATACTCTCTTTTATATGAGGAGATATTATTCTTTTTTTTTCTTAGTCCTTATATCAAGATTTCATTATAGCAAGGTAATTTTTTTAGTCCTAATGTGTTTGTTATAATGATTTTCCACTACGGGTATTCATTTTTTTTTTAGCGCTTGTCCAAGAAATAAGTTTATAGACCTTTTTTTTTTTTAATCTAACTTGCCAAAGTTTATTTACAAGTGTAATAGTTGTATGTATCATTTTTCTGCTCTTTTCATGAAACAGTTTTTTGTATTACTTGCTCTTTGTTGTACAGTATGTACACTTATATGTGTAGGCCAGCTGTTTTGAATCTAGTGTTAAAATCACTCTACAGGAAATGTATTAAAATTAGTCAGAAGGATACTCTTCTTTATGAGATACGGTACTTACATGTAATCTCTAAGTAAATAGTGTTTAATTGCCCCGGTCGCCCCTCCCGTTCAAATTGATACCCCATCTACATCTACTATGGCTACTAAGCCATATTTAACTTGCACCATGTTCTTACTCTAACTAAACTGAAAACCGAGAAATAAACATCTACTCCTGTTTCATGTGTATTACATGTAACTGCTAACTCAAGTCATTTGAATTACATTGTAGATAAATATGCACAATTATTAATTTGGCACTTTCATGTTCTGCACACACGCAAATTAAATCAGATAATAATCTTTAAAGAACACTGTAGACTGTAGAGCCTACATGTACAGTGTACCTGTAATTAGAAATATAAGGGCATCATTTTACGAAGGCCTCATAAGTACAAGTCCACCACTGACACACAAGTTATATTGATTACAGTTGAGTCAATGGGTTGTCAGCGAACTTGTACCTACATGGTTTAGTGAAACCTTTCAGAGATACATGTGTACATGTACATGTACACATGGATGGTCTTCATTATCAGACACATAGGGATTTTACATGTTAATCTGTTGATAACTGAATTCATATATTGCCATAGGCTTAATACAGGGGCCACTTGGTTCCGATATTCAAAGAAGTTATTTTTGTCTATCGTTACGGTATATTTATTCTACGAAGAGTTGTCAAAGTGGAGTGGGTTCAATCCCTGACTCGGCACTCATGTCCTTGAGCAAGGCATTTTATCTACATTGCTTCTCTCCACCCAGGGGTTTAAAGGGTACCCAGTAGGATGTGAATGTCACTGTAATTAGATTAGCATGTGCCTGCCCATAAAGAGGGCGACTGGCTGAAATGCTGCTCAATGGAGTGGAGAGTGTGCGCTGTAAAGTGGAGAATTTTAAAGAATCCAGTGATCGGCGCAATAACACTGTAACCGCTTTGGTCAGTGACATTATCACTGATATTGTGGTAAGGCGCTACCAGTTTACACTGTCACATATATAAGAAACAGTTCTTGTTATTAGTACGTAACTAATGGCCTTTTCATCTGGGCATTAGATTAGAAAATATTGCATTCGCATGAAGTGGTTATATCAGGAAATATACTGTAGTTTATTTATGAAAATACTTCAAGATTATTCTTTATTTTAAAAGTGGAAAAAAAAATCATGAATGTGTAATTTGTGAATGTTTGTGCTCAGTATTTAGGAAAGATTACTTGACACCTTTTCAATGCACTATATTACATGCATTAACATGTTTTTACAACTATTCTAAAAAAGATAAAATATAAATGTTTACTTCTCACTTACTGTGAAAGTATTTTGAAATGAAGGTATATTGTAGTATTTAATTATACATAATAAAGTGATGTGAGTTTGAAATATACATTATGTTGGCTTGTGTTTGGTATAATTCTTTGCATGGAATGCTTCGTAGGCAAACAGGCATTTTTATTTATTTTTGCGAGAGGAGGGGGGAGGGGTCTCAAACCTTTTGCCCAAATATGAAGTCTCTGATTTCAAGATTTTCCAGAAAAGTTTTGAACACTTTTTTGTAGTGCACATTTACAGACACTACATATTCAGTGAGATTAATACCTAGCTTAGTTCCCCATGGCTCTCCTTTCCGAGATGTATAAATTTCAGCATTTTGCTAGTATACATGTATCTCTGTAATTATTGTAATTTGTAACCAATAATAGGAGTAAACTTTCCATCCAGTAGAGAGAGAGCATGCAGGAAAAAGGAGAGAGAGAGAGACTGGGAAAGAAGGAGAGAGGGAGATAGAGACAGAGACAGAGAGAGAGAGAGAGAGACTGGGAAAGATGGAGATAGCTCTAGACAGAGAGAGAGAGAGAGACGGGAGGTTGATTCAATATTGATTCATTTCCGTAGGCCTATATAAACGGGCTCATTTAATAACATCTTTCCAGTGATCATTAATTTTGTGAAATTTGAAAATGTAATAATTATCATCGAAATATCCTAGATAAGATATAAAACTCTACTAGAGCATATCACCGTGTGAATATTGATGAATTAACGTTTATTGGGGGAGTCCCCTCCCGGCTTTCACATCATTTCTGGGACCCTAGTCTTGGCAACGAAATTAGCGTCATTACTAGTCTAGAATAAAGAATGTGATATTTTCTCTCTCATAAGATCGACGACTGAAAAGTGAATTTTTGGCGATTTAATTGCATCTTGTATAATATCACATGAATGAAATCAGTTTATATAGATTTCAAGGCATGGATGATGTACGAATTTTACGTATTCGGCAAAAATAGAAGAAAATACGCGCATCCAATATAATGTGAAATATTTAAGTCTTTCGCATAGACTAGACGAAAGAAGTGAACCGAAGATAGTGGCCATGATCTGAAGGTGAAAGAAAATTAAAACGGAGAAGAAACTGTCTCCATTCTTTCTGTTTCCTGAGTCCTGGACTCCTGGCATCTTGATAAGTTTATCGGACTTGATAATGATTGAATAAGACAAGATGCCTCCTAAAGCTAAACCTGTATCAAAAGCTGCCGCTAAACCAGCAGCAAAAGCGACAACATCTAAAGCTGGGACAGCGGCAAGAAAACCTGGGACGACTGGAAAAGCTGCACCAGGTGAGCGTATTTTGATACCCGTGCTCCCCACAACCGTAGGGGCGGCGTAGGGGTGATGGTGGGCCCATGTATGTTGTGTATGTGTGCAATATTTAGACTCATTCAAAATTCGATCATTGCCATAGGTTTTTCTCCCCCACAATATTTTATTGTTTAGGCTTAACGAGTAAATATTCCCAGGTCTAGATCTAGTCTAGGTCTAGACCTATTTTTTGTCTTTCTTTTTTGTCCCTGAATTGAAAGGACAATTAACAAAAAATGATTGTTTATTTGGGTAGGGTTTAACTTGATGATCATTTCTGGCTTAGTAATAGTAGACTATTCAATGAGTTAAGATTAATAAGAACAAACAATTTAATGCAACACATCAACATCAACAGTATACGGAAGAAAAGGTAGTCCTTTAGTTCTGGCAAGATTCCCCTAATGCCAATGGTTTTCATCTTCATCAGCTCGAGATTGCAGAATAACCCACTATTTTAACTATCCCGATCGCAAATTATCCAGCTAATTTGCGTCTCCATCAGCCCGCAGTTGCAATTAGCGGGATATTTGGTCGAGATAATCATCCCAAGATATCATGGGCTAGTTTGCAAAATATCCTGCTATTCGTCCGGTGCGTCTTCACCAGTCCGAAGACTCGCACTATGCGCGAACGCTGAGCAAAATATCTTGAGGTAGAGTCTCGAGCTGATAAAGACGCAATTTGAAACTTCAGGCTCTTTTCCCAAATCAGAAATAGCAGGCTATTTGGCAATCTCGAGCTGATGAGGACATACCTATTGATCTTTCTTGACTTTTGTGCCGCAAGGTGGATCCAGGAAAGCTGGCCCAGCAGCCAAAGGCAGCAAGGATGCAGGAGGCAAATCAACCCAGAAGGCTCCAGCCAAGCCCAAAGCCCCAAGCAAGGAGCACTTGGCCTCCGTGCAGATCCAGAAATGGGTGCGGAGGTTCCTGGCCCAGTGCAAGCTCCAGAAGATGAAGAAGGAGAAGGAGGATTATGAAGAGATGGTGGAGAAGCTGGAGAAAGAGGTGAATTAGACACAAAAGTGATCCCCTCCCAAATTGTCACTTTTCATCTTTTCAGATATTTTGGTGAATGACTGAAGAAAAAATATGTATTTAAGGAAATAAATTCTAACCTATCCCAAGTGATTTTTTAATAGTAATTCATTATTTTAATTTTCTACCTCATATTTTTTGTCTGATAAACAACACAGGCCCAACAGTAACATAGGCCTGGTGCAATTGTGGCACAATATATTTTTAATCTGGACCCCCTTCCCCCCCCCCCCCCCCTCCCAAACTAAAATTTAAAAAATCATATGTAAATGTACAGTGGAGCCTTGAGATCATACTAACAAACTTTTAGATCTGATTTTACATTACCTTTTTATCTCCTGGTTATACATGTACCTCAAATTATGTTCTTGGTGTCATTTTTCTGTGCACAGCTGTTTTAGTAAGATATGGAAGCTTTCGTTTTGATACATTAATTATTCTAACATGGTGGTTTTCCCTTTTCTTTTTTTTTTGTCAAAGGCTTTCCTTGCGATCGTGAGGAAAGAACAGGAGAAAGCAGAGGAGGAGCACAGGAAGGAGATGGAGAGGAGAAGGAGGAAGAAGCAAGAGAAGACCTGGGAGAAGACGATGCTAGAATCTGCATTTGATGGCAACATGGATGACGTTCTGACTGTTTTGAAAGAGGTAAGAGGAGGCGCGATGGCTCAGTGGTAGAGCAGTGGTCCCGTAACCGGGGAGGTCCCAGGTTCAAAACTAAGTCAATGTGCTTGTGCCCTTTGGTAAGACTTTACTCCTCATTACCAAGTCCCTCGATGAGGACTTAGAGCCGTCGGTCCCCTGGTTCCTTAATTACAAGCATACATGTATGTTTAACAGTCAGGTAAAGCAGTCCTCAATTATCATCACTTAACTGTATTTCATTGGCAAAATTAACATGAACAAAAAACGGAGGTGGGAAGCATCTAAGAAAATGTATTTTCAGTATTCTTGAGAGAATGAACAGCTTTAATTTATGATACTTGCGACTCCTTTTCTGTCTTGTATAGTTATATGTAGTTCTGACACAAGATTATATTTGATTTCAGAATTTATAAATCAGATGTACATTTTCATAACTCTCTGTAAAGGTCGATGCTCGTGACAATACCGATGGTGTCTCCACTGACGAGATTGGCCGATCGATCCGAGCACGTCACCAGCTAGCCATGGTCAACTGTGAAGATGCCAATGGGAACACGCCCCTCTCAGAAGCCTCCAGCGGTGGTGCTACAGAGGTGATTCAGATGCTGATCGATAGAGGAGCGGACATAAATCAGAAAGGCCAGTTTGAAAGGACACCACTTTATAGGTATTTAAAGCTGCACTACTTGTAGCTAATTGCGCCCTCTATATAGCAAACAATGCCTAAGCGGTACCCGTTGATCCTCCATGTTCCCTTTTTTCTTATGTTAATTGAGAGCTGATTTGATGAGATAACCACCTGTCAGTGACCATGCAAGGAGGTTTAATCCCTCCTGGGCAAACTAGTGCAGAAAGGCTTTAATGATTAATGGTTAATGAATTTTTTGTTTACCTGACTGCCATGGAAGCATGTGTATGCTTGTAACTAAGTAACTAGGGGACTGAGGGCCTTAAGTCCTCTCCGAGGGACTTGGTAATGAGGATTAATGCTTTAACAAAGGGCATGAGGGACCTCCGAATTACAAGCTAGACCACTGCTTTACAACTGAGCCATCGCGCCTCCTCTTGTAATGTTATCGTATTTGTCGGCGTAAAGGCCGCAGTATTTTTGGAAGAGAAAATATCAAAAAGTTGGGGTGCACCCTAATTAGCGGGGAAAGAGTTTTTGTTTTTTTTTATCGCAAGTCAAAACCATTAAAGACAGCCAGAATTTTTACTTATGGGACAACAATGAAAGGTGATGGACATTTCTAGAATAACTGTCTAAAATAACACATGTCTTACCGATAATTATGTGTTATATTTTTTAAATGAAGGGCAAAGTTTTGTCAATCTCGTAAATAAAATTCATAACTTACCAACCAAACTCTACTGGTAGATCTATATTTAAGTTTTTGCCATAGCTAAAGCAACCTCAATCCTCCCGGCTCACGCGAGCAAAGCTATGGCACAATACACAAGAGAAAGCTGCAAGTGAAATCAACAGGGTCAGGACGGCCGAGCGGTCTAAGGCGGTGGTTCTGGTCGCATTCTACATTTGTTCGCGTGGGTTCATATCCCGCTTCCGACAATTTTTTCTTTTTTTCTTTTTTCTTCTAAAAAATGTCAAAATCGGGGTGCGGCCTTATCGCCGGCAAATACGGTACTTCTTATTTTAGCTTTGTTCACACTGATGTGTAATTGGCTGAAATTCAAAAAATAGAAGAAAAAAAAACATGCCAAAAACAAAATGTAATTACTTGATGTAAGTGTAGTCCACTTCACATTTTAGGCAGTTTATTGAGTGATGTGCGAATGAATCTTTAGGATTTCTAGGAAAAAAAATGCTATTATTATAAGTCCATAGTTATTACATTGCACTAGAAACTCCTGAATTGTTGATATTATCTTACAATTGGATGCTATTAATTCGACAAATTCAGAAATAAAATAGATGGAGGCATTGCGAGAAGGGAATCCCTGTATGTTCTGCAACATGAATTACAATAGAATAATAAAAAACAGAACAGGATTAGTTTCGAATTAAAGTTAGATCTAGGCCCCGTTGTATAAAACTTACCATTGATGGTGACTTTGCCATCAATGGCAACTACCATGGTAACAGGGCTCAACAGCCAATCAAAATCAAGGTTACCATGGTAGTTACCATTGATGGCAAATTTACCATCAGTGGTAAGTTTTGTGCAACAGGACCCTGGACTATCTTTCATTTTGCAAATATATTAATGAGAAATTATATTTTAAATGAACACTTTTCCACACAAATATGTGACTCTTAACAAAACTGAACATGACTGACAAATTCTTTCATCTTCTTGACTACAGAGCTGCATTCGCTGGCCATTTAGAAGCCGTTCAGACGTTGCTTCAGAATGGAGGCGATCCTCGCATCTACGCCAACGATGGAGACAAACCTGAACAGGTCGCTTCTCAGGATGCCGTCAAGAACCTCCTGGAATCGTGGGATGTGTCCATGACGGAGTCGTTGCTAAGCAACATCGAGAAGTTGAAGGACAAGAGGAGGGAGGAGGAGACGAAGAGACAGAATGCCGAGATGGCAAAGTGAGTTGCAGTCTTAGAATAATAATAAAAACGGTGCTTATAAAGCGCTTACCACCGAAGTCTCTAAGCGCTATAACAAACAAAATGCAATGATCAACAATTACATATTAAACAAAACAAAAAATTACAAATAAACCTATAAATTACAATACATATGAAATATAAATCAATTTGAACAGAGTAAGTTAATCATCAAAAGCAATTTTGAATAAATGTGTCTTAAGACAAGGTTTGAATCGGTTGACAGTCTGAAATTTTTGACATGTAAAGGTAGTTTGTTCCAAAGTTCAGCAGAAGCTTTGCAAAAAGAGCGATGAACATAAGAAAGAGTTGACAACGAGGAAGACATGAGGTTTAATTATGAAGATGACCGTAGATTGCGTGAGGGTCTGTATTCCTGGATTAGTTCTTGCAGATAAATTGGTGCCAATTCATGAAGGTCACTAACATACCTTGCCAAGTCTGTTGCCTAACTGGGCCCCCATCTCTAGTATCAGGCTAAAATCCTTGTCCACCCTACTAAAGTTATAGACAGCTACAGTCAAACCTGCTTTAGTGACCACCTGTCTACAAAGACCACAGTTTTGGTTTCCCTTGAAAATGGTTTCTCGTTGAAACATGTACTAAAGGAACCTAAAACTTTAGGACATGTTACTCCAAGAAAACTATCCTTCCCCTGTACCTGCTATCTGGCCACCTTCTTTAAAAAAATTCTAGAAATTGAATAGTTCAACACTCATAAAGTTACGATGTGGTGCTCACATAGAAGAATTAGCTCTAAATAATGGCATTCGACTATATTCCCTAAACTAAAGAGACCAACATAACAAGCCCCTTTGTTATATTGTTTCTGAAGGAAGACAAAGTATATAAGTGCTAGTTGAAAATAATTCATTTTTCTTTAGGGCGCTTGATAACTTTACAATGGTACTATTGTACAATCAAACCTGCTGTAGTGCCCAAGTGTAGATAGACCAGGGATAGACCCCCTATCTACATTTAATCCATTTAGCATATTTTTAATTGGCACTTGTATCAGTTGAAATCCAGCTTTTGAGCGTCAAGTAACGCCTGGTGGAATGCTCCCCAGGGAGTGGAGATTGTTCACACAATGTGTGCGGGCAAGTATTGAATCCAATGATCGGTTCAATAGTATATCTGTAAAGCGCTTCATAGAGACATCATAGATGTATTAACTGCCATATAAAAGCGGAATTATTATTTTATACAGTGCTTGGAAAAGAAAAAAATATATAAATTTGAAATATCCTCTTTTTTTATTTTAAAAGGTTTGAGAACCAGTTTGCTGAAGCACAGAAGGTCCACGATGCCATGCAGAAACTGCTGAGCAGAGCTTACTGTGAGCTGGAGAAGAGAATCGAGGAACATGATAAATGTATGCTGACAGGATTCAAGACTGATATCACTTTACAAGTAAGTACAGTCAAACCTGCTTTTAATAGTGACCACCTGCTGTCTACAAAGACCACATTTTTTGTTTCCCTTGAAAATTGTTTCTCGTTGAAACATGTACTAAAGGAACCTGTACATAAAGATCACTTTTCTTGTCTCCCTGTGTTGGTCTTTATAGACAGGTTTCACTGTAGTCGGTACACAAAAATCCCAAGTAAGAGCATTACCCGAAATGGAATAGAGAATATGAACTATTTTTGTCTTAGTACATGTACATTAGCCCTTTCAGCGCTATAGGCAACTTTAAAGCCCCTCTAAAGTGTTGAGAGCCCCCCCAAAATTGATGGCAAAATTTCACTTAGACTGTTTCATAATGTGAAAGAAGATGTCATTTAAGACACACAATTTTTCACGGATTTTCCAAACAAATGTGTTTGAAGTTGAATATTGATGAAAGAATACAAAATTTAGGTTTTCTGAGTACAAACAGAAAACCCAAATCATGTATTCTTTTATCAATGTTTGCCTTCAAACACATTTTCTGGGGGAAAATCTTTGCAGAAATCGGTACCAACACTTTAGAGGGGCTTTAAGTCTCAAACTTGACAATAAAGCAGGGGGGGGGGCTCATTTCGATGAATAGATGTTGTTTATTGCTCTATTTAACTTAGTATAACAATTTCTTATTGGACGTTTCTTACGAGAACTCAGTTCAGGTGTTAGGTGAATTTTTGCTCCAGTTTTAGAAAATATTCCCCCCCCCCCAACAAAAAAAAAGGGAATTGAGCTCTCTTGTCATATTGGAAATATGCTCAACATTTTAAAATTTCTTTTCACATGATAGCTTTTCAGCCAATAAAATACACTGACAAATAAAATACCCTATGTTATATCTCATACCACTAGAATCATGTCTGTTATTAAAACAACATTCATAAACTCTCCAACTTTCTTCCAGTGTGTGCATGATGCTGAGCATGAACTCGAGATGGCAAAGATATCAGCCGATGAGGCTAGGAATAAAGTCAACCAAATCAAGCTACAGATGAGAGAACAAAGGAAAGCTGCCAGTGGTAAGGAGATCGATAGATACTTTATTTTTGTTCAATTTATGTGTTTGAAACAAAAATGTATACTTTAAAGGCATTGTTTAACAATGTTTCCAGTTTTTTCAAATCTGAGGAGCATGGCCCCTCATGTATGTGTTATCAGTGTCTGTGATATCGTGTAATATTGAAGCCCTAAAAAAATTGTGCTTCAAAATAGTCAAAGTCTTTGAGTGACCGGTTTTACCATACTCATTTTCCCCAATAGAATGTACCGGTAGTTTTATAAAATACGGAAGGGAAAACGTTTTTTAGCATTTCTAATTCCTATCTTAAATAACTTGATAATCAGACAGGCGATCGGCTTGTAAGAGTCATGGGATTCCTGACTGACCTAAAGGTTTATAATTATGATTGCAGCATGAGCTAAATCCAGAATTTAGTTTAGAATATAAGACAAAGATACCCAATCCCTTTAAAGATAAAGACCAGTTCTGGTCATGCGATTGCATTGTGAAAGAAACGTTGTGGAATTGATCAGAAAAGGTTGAT
>JARBES010000117.1:17415934-17429210 GCA_030265145.1 Strongylocentrotus pallidus
CTCTCTCTCTCTCTCTCTCTCCCTCTCTTTTGTAGAAACTTACCAATCCGGACATCATCTCAAAGAGAACAGCTCCAAGACACCACCAGTCCACACTTCGGTCATACTCCTGCTTTCTTAATACTTCTGGTGCCAGATACTGTAAAAACAAACACAGGTTTAATTATGCAATCAACCAATGAAATACAGGTACATACAATTCAAGTAATACAATAGAAGTGTTGGGCTTCTTAATAATGCAGTTTTCCAAGGCTTTTCTCTCATACTCCCAGCACTATTACGCTCTTATCTGCACTAATCAATTATTATCAATAATTATTTATACCCTTACCAAGTTTTATGTGAAAAGTCGATTTGGCTCGATTTATGTTTCTTGACAATGTGACCTTTTGAAGCTTGCATCTAAAAACAGTCCAACTTTCATTCTCGAGTTACAAAAAAACACAACAAACATCAAATTTTAAAGGGGTATGAATAATTCAGTTGTTGACTGTACATGAACTTTAAGAATGTACATTTGGATAGACCTAGGAAGGACCAAGTAAAAAAAGAATAAGAAAAGAAAAGAAAAGCAATTTGAAATAGGGATCACAGTTAAATCTGCTTTAGGGAACACCTGGCTACAAAGACCACATTTTTTGTTTCCCTTGAAAATGGTTTCTCATTGAAACATGTGCTAAAGGAACCTGTGTACAAAGACCACTTGTCAGTCTACAAAGACCACTTTTTGTGTTTCCCTTGGGCGGTCTTTATAGACAGGTTTGACTGTACTTACCTCTGGTGTGCCGCAGAAGGTTGAGGTCGTTTTCTTGGCTGCGATCCCCTCCTTGCACAATCCAAAGTCTGTCAGTCTGACATGGCCATCATGATCAAGAAGAATGTTCTCAGGCTTTAAATCTCTGAAAGAGAAAAAATCATGGTCGTAAAGTTTGTCATTATTTATTTATTTATTTATTCATTTATTTCTGATATTTGGACAGGGCGACTCATCACCAATAATAGTGGTCTTCCATGAGACCCTGTTAAACATAATGAGGAACGATAGTTTATTAAAAAAAATATTATTAAAAAAAAAATAAAAAAAATAATAATAACAAAATCATGAACATAAAGTCATAACAGCAACAACGAATACCGGTAAGTAAGAACATGTATAAACAAAGTATTTGGTATCCTCGTAATGAATAAATGGTTTATTTGTTTTGTTTTGTTTTGCTTTGCTTTTTCGTTCAAGCAAAGGATGTTATTTTTTCTTTAAATTGGAAGTTAATTGAAAGTAATTAGAACTAATTCTCAAGAGCTTTTGAATGGAGATGGGAGGGAAGGGGGAAAATCCCCATTCTTAAAAAAAAAAGTTGTTAACTCTTACATATAACAAAATAATAACGAACTCCAAATGCATCCTGATCTTAATTTTATACAAGCACCAATCTACATATATATGCAGTATTTTTTGTCTCTCCTAATTGTCGTAGAGATGTGGGTTGTACAAACAGTAGGTACAGACAGTTGCTTTATGCATCACCAGCAAACCAAATCCATGGGCTTCTTTAATATTTCATCTGATTTTGTCATTTCTTTATGCCCCTTACCTATCCTACATGTTTGTTTGAATGAATGGAGGTGGTGGTTACTTTACCTGACTACTAAGAAAGCATTAATGCATGTAAGTAAGCAACCAGACGGCCGATGGCTTTAGGTCCTCTCCGAGGGACCTGGTAATGAGGATTAATGCCTTATCAAAAGCACTAGCGCATCGCCTTGGTTTCGAACCCGGGTCACCGGATTACGAGACCACTGCTCTACCGACTGTTATGTTGCTGAACAAGTATACGGTTCAGGTTAAAAAACCTACTGACTGGAGAACCCAAAGGCTTTGTAGAGCCGGAACCAACTGGTTCCTGTAGGCAATGCATTAAATAGGAAGGTCATCCACTACCACACCTTCTCAGCGCTCATACAGCACTCACCTGTAGATGATATCCAAGGAATGCAGGTACCCGATGGCGCTGGCGATCTCCGCCGCGTAGAACTTGGCCCTTGCCTCTGGGAAGGACTTCTCCCTCTGCAGATGGAAGAAGAGCTCACCGCCGTTGACGTAGTCCAGGACGAAGTAGAGTTTGTCGGCCGTCTGGAAGGAGTAGTGGAGACTGACCAGGAACGGATGCTTGAGGTTCTTCAGGAGGACGCTCCTCTCGGCCATGATGTGTTTCGCCTGGTGGGGAGAATCGGTGGAATAGAGACAAATGGCTGTTAGGAAATTTCCTTAAAAGTAGCAAATTTTTCTGTGCCGAGCGAGCCTTCCCTCTAGGTTTGGTTGAATCGGAAGCCCAAAGAATGTCCCTTTGTTCTCCCTCCCTCCTTCTATTACACTTTATACAACACCTACAAAGATTCTTGCAACCTCAATGGTCAATTCTTAATCACATAACATGCCATAAAAGTAATGTTGAACAGCATCAAATCGCCAGTCGTGCAATTTTGTTTGATCAATTTGCACCATTGCAAGCTGACGTCACTAACGATGTACATAGTATATTCTGAGGTAAGTGACATCATTGTGCAATGGAATAAGTGGAACAAACGAAATTGCCCTCTGACGTCACAATAAAAATAAAGCATGGTACGCGCGGCACAGTTAGGCCGGGGGAAAACTGTTCTTTAAAAAAGAAAATTATTTTAAGCATGTTAACATCCAAGTAGTGAATGGTCTTTATTGGTGCAATGGAACAAGATTCTGCATTCGGTGAAAGATGAGACGCTCTATTCAGATGCACCTTGTTGAATAGAGCGTCTCTTATCTTTCGCCTCATCTTTTCAATTAACTGTAAATCTAAGTATATCAGGAGCTCTCATAGCTCAGTAGAATTTAATGTTGGGAGTTTCTGCGCTCTATAAATGTATTATTATTATTATTATCTTTATCATCATCCTACCTCGTTCCTCTTTACGATGGCCGCCTTCTGTAGCACTTTGACTGCATACACCTTGCTATCGATCTTGTGTTTGGCCAACAGGACCTTGCCAAAGCTACCCTTGCCAATCACCTTC
Organism: Strongylocentrotus pallidus; assembly: GCA_030265145.1. Classification (NCBI taxonomy): domain Eukaryota; kingdom Metazoa; phylum Echinodermata; class Echinoidea; order Camarodonta; family Strongylocentrotidae; genus Strongylocentrotus; species Strongylocentrotus pallidus. The sequence continues at coordinate 17,418,986 of JARBES010000117.1, forward strand.
AGGAAATCAAAGTCACTCGGTCTTGCCCTAGAGATTAAAGAGAAAAGAAAAATAATGAAAGGAGCATGATAAAATGACATAGACATACCTGCCAACCTTCCATAGAAACAAATAAAAATCTCCTTAAAGGCAAAATTAGGAATGCAATCTACTTTAGTATTCAGTAAAAGAGAGGAATTTAGTCTGCAGGCCAAATACTAGCAATCATTCCTCCCGCAAAATAGGAATGGTCGGCAGCAATGCACAGAAAGTGATTGTCTGGTGAGTTTTATACAAATTCAAGTGTGTGGCTTAGATACAGTAATTAGTAAATAAGAATTACAATTTCATGAATCTTCCTTTTCTTTGTTATCAATGACGGAAAAGATTTGTTTCATATAGGGGTTGCATAGAAACGTATTTGTATTAATTTTATTTAGGGTGCATGTAAGATTGAACTTTTTCTTCAGCTGAAATATAATTTCAGATTTTTTTAATTTTTAGTACAGAGTGAATTGGAGGGAACCTATTGTCATGAACGCCACATTAAATGTAATGCTGCATTTAAGTACTCAGATGTCTCGCTTTGCTAAGCTCTTGAAAATAAATAAATAAATAATCTTGCTGGTCCAATAACTCACATACTGTACATACTGTAGTTACAATTTAAAGTTATAGAAGGTGTTCTTCTTTTCTTCCATCGAAGGTCACCCTATTCACCTCATATTAACGAGCTAGACAGCTAATGGTTTGAAAATGCCAAGGTTAACAACCAAATTATTCATACCTGTCGTCAATTTGACTCAAGACTGAAAGGAGGACTGGTTGAAAAAGGGCTTTTGTTGAATATATTTTAGATGTAAGCTTTAGTATGTCACATTCTCATGGAATATATCAACATCAGGACAAATTAATTTTTCACATACTTAAAAAATATATAAAACCTTGGTAAGAGTGTGGATAATTTAGTAAACTGGTCCCATACACACATGTACGTGTCTATCTACATGTATTAAGATATTTCTCCTAGCTCGGAGGTTGATTGCTACTTCCACTCCATGTCTTTAGTATTCCCCTCCCAGTCACTTCTTGGTTATCCTCTTGGTCTGCAACCTTTTAATTTTCCTTCCAATAAATTCTTCAAGAGACTCTGATGTATTTTAATGTGGCCCAAGTATTTTGCCTTTCTTTCTTTAACCAAGTATATTCTGTTTAACCAAATACATTTGTGTCTAATTAACCAGGCTTTTGAAGAGTTATTTTGTGTGAGATCTTTTAGGACTCCTTCATCGAAAAGACAACTGTCAAATTTGTTTTCTTCAAAATGGTGATAGGAAGAGAAAAAAACGCCCCCAATTCACAAACAAAAATTGTCCCTATAAATACAACCTGAGGCTGAAGAAAGCAAGGTAATCATGCATGCACTTTCTAGGATTAAATACTACAGGCACACTATTGCATGTGCTCCAAGTAATTTGGGGACGATTACGACTTGCTTTTATGGGAATCCACCAGACTCGCGCCATTCGTGGACGATTTAATAGCCCTGTATCAGGTGCTTATAGACTTTTATTTCTCACCGACGTGTTATAAAATTTAATAACATGCAACCTGAATGTACATGACCTGCTCTCTTTATAGAGAACACCTTCTCCAAGCATTGAATAATTTAATCTAAATACAGATAAGGGCTTATCATAAACAAATACTTGTTAGCATGAACCCTAATGGATTCTTGCTTAATGCTGTCAATTGCTTGTCTTTGCATGCTAAATGCGCATACGGATTAAGAGGCACTTGGCATGGAACTGGCTGTCAACTTTATTACGATATATAAATGAGAGAGACTTTGCCACCTGTTGCAATTAAGGAAGGTAAAGATAATATTCAACTTTTGAAGAAGAAGAAAAAAAAAGAGAAATGTTCAACAACAAAAACAGGGTAGCAATTAACTCCTTGTAACCCTCTTCATCTAGCTACATGTACAGTATGAAATATCCCAGTTCAAATTTTTCTGGGTCATACTGTATAAGAGAAAATCCAACTTTGATAACACCTTGTACTGATGGAAATTATATCACATATTGCTTTGATGGAAAAGCAGAAAATCTACTATCAGAAATCTTGGATTTCGACAATTCAAAACATTGACCAAATTTGTTTAAAATCATCAAAGCATGCGCATGCTTCTCTAACTTTCTCTGCTCGAACACAATTTACATTTACCTAAGGTTTGACTGCACTAGTCAAAATAAAATGGTTTGGTATTTTTTTAACCAGTTCAACTCAGAATTATTTTTTGTCTACCTTTTGTTCCAAAACCTTAGCCTAAAAATTATGTTTTTTGTCTATTTCCATTTTCCCATAACAAATATGGAGAAAAAAAGAGCTTTTGTAATAACTTTAATAAATACTTCAATAGAATTGAGTAAAATTGAAAGCTCCATACGTGTATATAGGGCCATCATGCAGACATATCTTAGCTTCATTGGAAGATGTTTTGTAAGGGGGGGGGGGGGGTGACCCCTCTATTTGAAATAAAAATAAAACATACAAGACAAAAAAAAGTGCCCCTCAATTTCGAGAATTGGGCACTGCCTTTTAGAAAATCATAAGACTCTGGTTGCATGAGTCTATAAAGCCAAAATTTAGTTCTGGGCCCCATTTAATTTTGTTTTCATCAGTGACAAATGACAGGTTTTGTTATAAGCTAGTGAAATCCTTGCTTCTGATTGGTTATCAGCAGATTTGTCACTGATTTTTGTCATTTGTCATTGAAAAAAGGCTCTGTGAAACAGGTCCCTGACCTTACTCTATGACTTGTGTAACTATTACGAAAGGTGTTTTCTTCACAGAAAATGATGGTTGGACAGTTCTACTTACGATGGGTTAGCCGATGGTCCTAGGTTGATGGTGTTAGGATCGTTGGGGTCACTGAAGAAGTCTGTGTTGTTCTCGTCCGCCACGCTGTTATCAGGGTTATTCCTTGGGTTATCAAGAGACAAGAAGTTCTGGACCTCACCACTGGAAAATAGAATAGGATAATAGAAAATACAGAATAGAGAATAATAGCAATTAGCTTGACATTTGGTCGAGAAAATATCCCGAGAAATCTTGGTCTTGTTTCCAAAACATTGAGCTATGTGGAAATATCTAGGCTAATTTGTGCCCGTCCGAGCTAGTTTGTGATGAGCGTATCAGTCTGGTTATGACCCAATTTAGAGCTTCAGAATAATATCCCCAGTCTGAAAATAGCGATTGTTTGGCAAACTCGAGCTGATAAAGACAAGACTTCATGAGAAAGGGGGAAACCCCTTTTGCTGAAAGAATCCATGCCTTCGGCAAAAGTAGGTAATGTTCTTCTTCATGAGCAGTTATATTGCCTCTGAGAAAATTGCCTTGAATCTGATTTCTTTGTCTACAAGTAATCAGGGAAAACCCAAAGGTGTCTATCAACACGTTGACTACAGAATTCTCGAGTTCCTATAGGCTTAATACAGGGACCACCCGGTTCCAGTGGGCGATGGGTTAAATTGATGAGGTCATGATTTGCTACTTCTTCATTAGCTCTAGCTTAGGGGTTTAAAACTCAATACCAAAAATAAAGGTCAGCAGAATTACAGAGATGGTATGGTTATATTGACATTTACTTGTAGCAACACAAAAAGGAGAAACAAAGAAAAGAAAACAAGCTAACAAAACAATGGAGAAGAAACGATGAAAGGAAGGTCCTTGACGGTGCTATTTGACTCGTTAATTACAAAGAATTAGAGAAATGAAACAAACAAGTCACTGAAAGTCTGAGAAAAATAAGATGAATACAAAGTTAAACTGAGAGTTTGGAATATTGTTTTAAGTTTTGAAGATCAATATATTTAACAAATTGGCAACTTGAAACCCTTTGAAAATATTTAAAAACCAAGAAAAATATCTCAAATATTGACATTGGATAACATAGAAGGAGAACCTATAAAAAAAATGGTTCAAAATATTTAGGGAAAAGAAATTATTCTTTGAGAAGACAAACTTGGGGAAAAAAAAGAGGAAATTATGAAATCCTTATAACAAACAAACCCGACAATAGCAACAGACAGATCCAGTAATAGGCAGGCATGCACATTTTTTTACTTTCAGAAGACCTTAGGCAGCACACATGTGGCTATCTGAAAGAAGACTATTACGTTTAAATTATTAAATCCCATCCACCATCGTGTGCAAAATGGATGCTGCTTAAAAATGATGATCTGATTTGCACAGAAACATGTGAGCACACATGAAAGCCATCTAATTGTAGAAGTTATTGATTTCTCCTTCATTTTCCTTGGCAAATTAAGTCTATTTCTGGCAAACATCTACCAGGATACTTGATGATCATTAAAACACAAGGCTTGATTTCAACTTGAGAACGTCCAAGCGCGAGACAAAGCTGCGACATAGAGAAGGAAAAAAAACAAATATCAAATTCCTTGTCTTTTTCGTTCGGTATTCATTCGCTGCTCCAAGGATATTCAATTATATAACGCAAAAAATGTGAAAAATTATGTGATGTTTAATTGTTACATATTCAGTTTCATCAGGCAGTCTGATAAAAGGCAAAATCGGACACTTGCAGTCTGGGGTCCATAGTTTAGTTCTTCATGTTAAAGAGAGGGGGGTTGTATGGAACATGATAGTTCAAAGGTTATTTTGAATTCACCCCATTGAGTACTGAATCCTCTTATTCCCCTAGGCTAATTATTATCCGACCTAAAGACAGGTTAAAGATAAACTTGAGTTCTGGTAAAAAAAAGAAAATAAATTCTCACACAATCAAACATAACTTACACTGAATGTTCAAGATTCCAAATAAATGTCATTTGCCAAACAATTTTGGTAGAAAATGTATACTGGCCGAGTAATGAGCATAGAAAGATATTAAAGGGAATCAAGGTACGTAGCCCCGACACCATGTGTGTAGTCCCATATACATCTTCCTGTGTACAGTGCTTGTTACTTTACCAAGACTGGGCCAAATTTATTATGATTTTGATGAATCCAGAACCTTGCAGTGCACACCAATATGTACATGCTACATGATCAACTTTCTCTCTTCCGGACACCTTTTCTTTCACAATGCAATCGCATGACCAGAACTCAACTTTTTCTTTAACCAACAGATTAAAATCGTATGCATACTTTTTAAACAAAGGTCATTCTCAACAACCTAAAAGCTTGCCCGAGGCAGTAGTACATATGCAGACTGGATTGGAGTTCATTCGTTAATAACGGGTTAATGGAATAACTCGTCAGAAGGTCCCGAGGGGAGGAAGATCCATAAATTTGAATATGTTAGTAAACCAAAAAATCTATTCCCAGAGGCAGAAAATTCATCCAAAGGATGAGGGTGACCTTACCAGACCTTAAAGGGATTGGGTATCTTTGTCTCACATTCTAAACAAAATCTTGGATTTAGCTCATGCTGCAATCATAATTATAAACCTTTAGGTCAGTCAGGAATCTCATGACGTTTACAAGCCAATCGCTCAAGATATTTATTATTGGAATTCAAAATGTCAAAAACAGTTTTCACAATATGGTTTTTAAAAGACTACAGTCTTTTGGGAAAATGAGTACCGGTATGGTAAAACCTGTCGCTCAAAGATTTTTATGTTTTTGAGGCACTTCATGATCATTTTGAATGATGTACAGTTTTGTTAGGGCTACAATATTACACTATATCACAGACACTGATAACACATTGGCCCATGCATCTCAGATTTGTAAAACTGGTAACATTGTTAAACAATGCCTTTAATTATGCAAAGTCAAAAGTTATGTAATAATTTCCACTCTGCATGCATGTGCATTGAAACACATGTGGTATAAAGTGTATACTCTGCACAAAAACTGAGTGTTAGTCGGTAACAGCATTTTTCTTACTATATCAATTACTAACCACTACCACAAGGGGGGAGGGGGGACAGATTCTAAGAATCGGATTGTTCAATTCCTTCCTCGAATGACTCAGGATGCAGGATGGTTTCACTTTGTTCGATGTTATCCACAAATGAACAATTTCCTTCTACATGTACTGTTGTATACCTGCATTAGTATTATTTAATTTTTTTCTGAAAGGATGGTAAAAATAGGGTGGTCAAAGGGATTTCCCCCTTTTTTGTCCAGTACCAGCGTCCTTGCTTCATACAGACATGTACATTTGACCAAGAAATCGGTAATAACATTTTTTTTTAAAACCCTTACTCCCACATTATGAACTGTGTAGAAATGAGTTCAGAAGTATACACACTAATATAGACGACATCTTTTTAACTGCAGGCATATCCACTGGTTCTTGATTTAATGATTCTGATGGAGGAAAGGAAACCTTGCTTGATACCACAACTTCCACCCACGCCATAATCGGAGGAAGGCATCATCGTGGTTGAGAAAATATCCCGAGAAATCTTGGTCTTGTTTCCAAAATATCCCGCTATTTGGGAGATAGCGGGCTAATTTGCGCCCGTCCAAGCTTTGGGATAATATCCCACGTCTGAAAATAGCGGGTTTTTTGACAAACTCGAGCTGATGAAGACAGGTTTATAGTGGACTATTTCACCCTTGAAACTAAAGATATTAATTACTTCTACGATTCCAAACCAACCTAAGGCCCATTCTCAAAATAGTGCTGTATTTTGCCAATGCCTGTGAAGCAACCTCGCACACAAATATACTTTGTAACTGAAGATAATTCTGAGGAACCTGGATTTCTCGTTTCCAGCCTACGTAGGCGAGGAACATAAAACTCAAAGATTTCTTTTTTCTTGAAAGGAGTTCTGACTTGTATAGCGCTTCTTCGGCCTCATAAAAATGCCCTCTACTCTTTACAAACCAGTAAACTAAAACAAAATTGTGTACGGTTTTAAAATATAAAGTCAAGCTCAAAAAACATAAAGCGAGCACTTTATAGGCTAATGGTTGTAAAGGAGTATGAGGAAAACGAAGGAAAACATACACCCCTGCAAGACAGAACACAAGTTGGACTCAGTTCCATATAGGCCATATTGTATGAAAACGTGCAAAGGTACGTTGAGTGGTTTCCTCACAAGTCGCTCTTATGAAAATCTCTTTACAGACTGGAGTCATATTTGAAGCTCGTATTTTGAGTAACAGAATAGTATAGTCACAAGGAACCCTTTACATACAGAGTAAAATATTTTAAAGGTGATCGGTACACTTTAATCGCGATCTTTCGTGGGGGCAACAGATTTTGAAATTCACCCACATCTTGAGAAATAAAAGGTTGCAGAGGAGTAGACAAGACCATGCCATCATAAACCAGATTGATCTTCTTCTGACTCGCTATTAATGGCGAGTGGGCTTGAACTTGCAAAATCTCTTTACAGTAATATTGAAATTCATCTTTTGAGTATAATATAGTCACAAGAAACCTTTAAGATACAGAGTAATATATTTTAAAGGTGATCGGTACACTAAATCGCGTTCCTTCGTGGGGGCGACGATATCACAGATCTCAAAAATCACCCACATCTTCAAAAATAAAAGGAGGCTGAGGAGTAGATACAAGCATGCCATCATAATTCTTTTTGATCTTTACAGACTGAAGTAATATTTGAAGCTCATATTTTGACTATAGTATAGTCACCAGGAACCCCCATACAGATTAAAATATTTTAAAGGTGATCGGTACACTTTAATCCCGTTCTTTTGTGGGGGCAACGTTATCACAGATTTCGAAATTCACCAACATCTTGAGAAATAAAAGTTTGCAGAGGAGTACACACGATCATGCCATCACAACTCCTTTTGATCTTCTTCTGACTTGCTATTAATGGCGAGTGGGCTTGAACTTGCAAAATATCTTTACAGACTGAAGTAATATCGAAATTCATCTTTTTAGTATAATATAGTCACCAGTAACCCCCATACATACAGAGTAAAATATTTTAAAGGTGATAGGTACACTTTAATCGCGTTCTTTCATGGGGGTGACGTTATCACAGATTTCGAAATTCACCCACATCTTGAAAAATAAAAGGAGGCAGAGGACTAGACACAACCATGCCATCATAAATCTTTTTGATCTTTACAGACTGAAGTAATATTTGAAGCTCATATTTTGTGTATAGTATAGCAACCGGGAAACCCCCATATATACATTATTAAAATATGTTAAAGGTGATCGGTACACTTTTCACGTTTTTTTGTGGGGGCGACGTTATCACAGATCTTGAAATTCACCCACATCTTTAAAAAAAAGAGGAGGCAGAGGAGTAGATGCTACCGTGCCATCATAAATCCTTTTGATCTTCTTCTGACTTGCTATTATGGAAATTTGACATTTAAGCCTACACATAATTCGGAGCGAGGGATTTAGACGCTGCATCCTCGTTAATTGGCCGTCGTTGTTTAACAAAAAAGAAGCGAGTGAGTGGAGGTTTTCTTTCCATAAATTTTATCCTCCCTCTTAACTCTTGCTCTCCTACACACAAAAAAAACCCGTTCAGCCTACCAAAATAGAACTGCATGGCCATACAAAAATTGTATAGCTATACTAAATTTTGTCCTCGTCTGAATGAACATCGCGGAAATACATGTGTAGCAAAACGAAAAATTTTGAGTATCGTTTTGAATGAAAAGTAAGAAAAGAATCAGGGTTACATTCTTGTGTGAACATCATTTCATACAAAAACCATGAAACAGGTAGGGGCTAATCGGAAGCCTGCTGTCATGTCAACTGACCCCCCCCCCCCAAAAAAAAAGTTTCTTCATAGAGTATGTCCCGTTTTGCTACTGTACATGATGATTGTTAAAAGTTCTAGTTTATAATGTTCCATATAAATTCCCTCTCATCTGAACACACTGTAAATTGTGCCACCTCTTCCTAATCTCTTTCCACCTCCGTATCTGTATCTATCGCTCCCACGTGCTCCCCCATCAAACTTTATAATTGTCTCAAATTGACTTTCTTGCTCTTAACAAACTTAGTAAGTTGGTAATGGTTTTTATATCAAACTGTAGAAATGAACTACATGAGATCTACACTAAATTTAATAGCATTCACCCACATGATACTTTAAACTTTATTATTGTCTCAAAATTGACTTTCTTGCTCATAACGAACTTGGTAATGGTATTTATTAAAACTGTCGGAATGAACTAAATGAGGTCTACAATAATAGCATTCACCCACGTGATCGATACTTCTCCTTTCATTTCAATTGTCAATTACGACTCTACACGACGTGTATCCCCAGAGTATAAGGTACTGAAATTTTGTATCAAAACTGAAAGTTCTCAATTATTGTACAGTGCAACATTCTCTTAACCCGTAGCAGTTGAGTTTTCTTATTTTCTAAATTAATCAGTTTTCCCTCCTCAAAATGGCAACAATTAATTTTATTTTCCACTTCTTTAGAGTTTGAACAGATACAAACATGTATATTAAATGAACCAATGCGAAAGAAGATTGCAAACTTTAACCCCCAAATTGGCAATTTGTACACAAAATTAGTGATTTTATAGTTTACGCTTTGTTGCCAATTTAGAGACTTGATTAGTTGCAATAAAATTGCAACTATTCGAGAACGGAACAACGCATCGCATTGGAAATTGACTCAGAATTAGAAATAAAGTTTTGATTCTCATGATTGTCAAGGTCTTAAATATAGTAGCTACTTGCGCCCTCTATATAGCAAACAATGCCTAATCGGTGACCATTGGTCCCCCATGGTCCCCTTTTTCTTGTGTTAATTGAGAGCTGATTTGATGAGATAACCACCTGTCAGTGACCAAGCAGGGAGGTCTAATCCCTCCCGGCCAAACTAGTACAGATAGGCTTTAAAGTGCAAATACATGTGGAGGAAACATTCTATGCTATATTGAAACTGTGTTTAAAAGCCATTTCATGCTATTAAAAAACTCAAAATTTATTTACAAAATGATTGGACCCTCAGGAAATGATATAAATTGCTTTCGCTACAAGCCTAATGAAATGTAGTCACAGTGGAGAGTGATGATATGAATGGCCTTCCACGTCCAATTATCGCAGATTGGACAATATGCCTTAAAGATAAAGTTGAGTTCTGGTTATGCGATTGCATCGTGAAAGAAACAGTGTAGAATCGATCAGAAAAGGTTGATCATCTAAAAGTATTGGTGTGTACTGCAACGTTCTGGAATCATCAAAATGATAAGAAATTTGGCCCAGTCTTTGTAAAGTTACAAGCACTGTACACAGAAAGATGTA
>JARBES010000117.1:17791817-17801887 GCA_030265145.1 Strongylocentrotus pallidus
GAGATGCTTCCAATAATCCTTCCGAGGGGCTGATACCAGAGGCTAGCAGACTCACTGAAAGAAAAGAGAGAGAAAGAAATAAATTAAATCACCCAATACACGTTAAGATCAAAGCTAAACCAGTAAGCTTGAGTTCTGGGGGTTGTTTCACTAAACCCTAAAATCGATCTTAAAATCGATCAGATCGATTTTAAGAGCTGTTTCATAAGTAATAAATAACATCGATTTTAGCCTTAAACTGGATTTGATGAAACAGTTCACAAGTATTGGTTTTAAGCTAAAACTGATTCGGCCTTAAAATTGATTTTTAAAATCGAATCGATTTCAGTTGATGAAACACCCCCCTGGGCAGTGTCATATAAAGAGTTGCGATTCATCACAAACTTCCTCCTATCTCTTTAGTACAGAGTTGTAATTGATATCAAGATGTGATCAATTTGAATCAGTCCCAACTAAATAAAAGGGGGCCATGGCATCAATGAAACTGACATTTGAGTGGAACTTGCTCAAAGTATTCTCAGTTCATTTATCATGCTTTTGTTTGGGCCAGCAGATCCTTAAAAACCCCTGCTGAACTTTACAATTACTGAAGAGCACAACACACAGATGCAAATGTCTAGCTCTCTTTCATCATGTTTCAATGCTTATTTATTATCTCTTTTTCCCTGCCACATTTGTTGCAGGTGTGATCATCAAGTATGTACAATTGAATTTGATTCTGCAAGTATTCTAATGTCATTCAATACCAGCTTAGAAAAATTTCCTTGAACTCATACTAAGTCCGAACTACAAAATAACTCGGGTGAGAGTCCATGGAAAATGCTTTAAACCAAAATTAAATCATATCAGGCTGAAATGGGCTAAATAGTGTCAAAAAAGATGTCATGTTTTTAAGGCGACATTGCAAGAGTGAATACTTTGATATATGGTTTTTAATTGCTGCAATGTGTTACAAACTCAAAATATTTTTAAAAACAAAAAGCATGGATATCAACCGTGGGTAATGATCAAAAAGTGCATATTCAGTCATGAAATAATACATACATGTACATGTATATTTACTGAAGTTCAAATAATAATCATCAGATACATAAAGCTAAAGCAAAATATGCAAAGTGTTATTTATTATAAATCATTTAGTCAAAAAAATTTACGAAAAGAAAATGTCAGTCAATACATCATTATCTTCTGATATTTAAAAGAGGGGGAAACAAAGCATATCATCGTGCAATATCTCACATGCTACAGGTTTAAATAAAAATATCAAGAGAACAAATTGGAGAACAGACATTCTCATACAAAATATATTTAAAGTAAGAGACATACATGTACTGTATGCTAGAAACATGTACAGTACTTCTAAAACTGTTGGATACGGCAGATTCACAACTCACAGCGCCATCTAACGACACCAGTGTTTAGTCGCTTTCAAATGATGCATTATGGGAAGAAAAAAAATGATTTTACAAAATACGCTTTTAAAATAGTTTTTTATAATTTTTTTGTTTGTTTAGCTGTGGCATTATTATATATCCCAAGAGATTTAATCCAAATTTTTGGTAGGGAAGGTGGGATAGCTTATCCGGGGTAAAAGTGTGCGCTTATTTTAAAAAGTGTCAATCTCATTGACCCTCTCATTGACGCTCATGTCGTCTTGGACATTTTGGCTAAAACTGACATTTATGGTCACTTTTGGTCAGGGGTAATTTTTTGGTCATTTCGATCACTGCACTGGCTGAAAAATGTTGAGACACAAGCTGAAAACTTGGCCTGTCCCCAGCTTGCCGTTGGGGGCGCTGTTCATTGTGAATCCACCCTATTACACACTGTATTTATTATGGGAAAGTATTTCATGCTGAAAAACAATAAAAATAGTTACATACTTTGTGAAGGCCGATCCCACGGATGACCTTTTGTGACCAAGAAGAAAAGAAGTAAAGTAAAGTAGAAGCTAGTCTTATGACACATATTATTATTTTGCGGGTGAGAGATGATTGATTTCTTGATGAATTCCTTACAGTAAATTCAGACACTTTGTGATAATTGATGGCCATTTTTGTGGATAGTGTCCTCATTGTTATTTATTTAGCGGCATAAATCTTTTTTCGAATCGGAACCACTCTCAAAATCCGCAAAAGTGTCATGCCTAATGAAGTTACTGGTTTTAGAGCATAACTCGGCACCTCATTGCCTAACACCTTGAAAGCCTTCTCTCAAGAAGTATGGTATTTGTCATCTATGGCATAGATAGCTACAGTCAACCTGTCTTCGTGGCCACCTCTCTATCACGGCCACCTGTACATAGTTGGCCATGTATTTTGCCCCCCCCCCCTTCAAGAAAGAAATGTGTGTTGTAGAACCTGTCTAGAAAGGCCACTTTCTGTGTCTCCCTTGGGTGACCTTGATAGATAGGTTTGACTGCAAATCAAATAATATCCACTGATTGAAATTTTGAAAGATACTTTGGCTTTAATAACTTCAGAATACTCCCCCACGGACCAGAAACACGTATTAGGGTTAGGGTCCGGATAAGGTTGTATTTCAGTTGTTCTGATACATGTAACCCTCACATACTAATGATTAATTCAAGAAATGCATTACCAGTAAATTTTATCAGGATTCCTCAATTCGTTTCATTTCATCTGTATTGATCCATGGTAATACATAGAAATTCTGTTTCAATATGCTTTGTTACAAGGTACAATGATTTTACATTTTCAATGCACCTGGGACCCGTTTCACAAAACTTGTCATCAGCGACAAATGACAGTCTTTGTTATAAGCTACTGAAATCCTTGCTTCGGATTGGCTATCAGCGGATTTGTCACTGAGTTGTGTCACTTGTCATTGAAAAAAGGCTTTGTGAAACGGGTCCCTGAACTTGAGCATGTTGTTGCATACTCAGAGCTGTCAACCTTGTGCGACCAAAAAAAGGAACCATGATGGCAAAAAAAAAGGAATTCATTAAAACGTAACTTACAACCACGCGCGACACACTTCCAATGCGGAAATGTCCATTCCTCATGATTTTTGTTTCCATATTAGGATTTATAGTTTATTTACAAGTAGGTATTTTGTTGTTGTTATTTTGGTATTATCAGCGTTTCAGTCTTTTTGAGAATATTTTTCTCTTCAAGTATGTTTTAACGATAGTTTTCTATTGAATTTGTGATCAAAATAATAACATTTTAGGGCAGTTGTTTGATATGCGGTATGTACAAAAAAAATTATTGTAAAATTATTTAAAAAAACATATTTTATGAAGAAAAAACGTACTACCCTAATTTGGAGGAAAAAACAGAATAATTCTGGCAAAAACGTAATGGTTGGCAGCTCTGAATAAACGAGACACGTAATATTTCCTACAACATACTTGGGGCTGTGGTCTGAAGGGGTGTAGTGGGGACACTCCTACCGCTGGCTTCATCTTCTCCCACCATCAGGTTGATCCGGGTGTCATCCATACCAAGATCTAGTCCATGGCATCGGTGACATGAGAGAGATAGAGAGAGAGAGGCAGAAAGGGGGAAGGGAGGCACAGTGTGTGACGAAGAGAGAGAGGGAGAGAGAGGGATAGGGAGAGGGAGAGACAGAGACAGAGTGTGTTACAGAGAGAGTGAGAGATAGACCTCAGCATGCATGATATTTGATCTTTTGTAAAATATCATGTGACATTTGCTACAATTTTGGAAAATGTTTTCTCACAGGAAGACTCATCAGATCCTATGACAGAAATATATATTTTTTTCTTTTGAAAGAATGGTAATGATGGAAATCTCTCATAAAAAATAGAAAATCAGAGTACATGAGGCATATAGAAGTAACAAGTCTTTATAGTCTTCTTAAAAAAATTCTTTCTGTGATGTTTTTTTTCAAACTTCCACCGATCCATTTATTTTACTGATCTGCTATAAACAACATTAAGTTCAATCTCAGTGCGGATTACTTCCTTTCCAGAAAGATTTACCCCAAGGGGTAAGAACGGGCAGGTGGATTAGGGCAGTCTTACCTCCTTGTGTTGCAAGCTGAGCCAGGCCCTGGGCGGGTGATCGACTATCGCCCTCAAAGTGGAATCGGACTGGAAGCAGAGGGGAGCTGAAAGGGGAAAAGGAGATTGGAGTTTGTGGTCTGTGACTTCTTACAAAGTTGGACTTTGAAGGCATTGGACATCAAGAGAATTGATGTCCTTGAAATGTGGATTTGGAGGAGACTTCTCAGGGTCACCTGGAAGGACAGGATGACGAATGAGTGGGTCAGGAACAGAGTTATGGTACCAGGGGGGTGTTTCACAAAGATTCTAAGTCAAACTTAACTCTAATTTGGACTTAAATATTATGGAGAGCCATTAGTAGCCTAATAATGAAATAGATTCAAACGCAATTCAAACTTAACTCTATTAGTTGGACTTATAGAGTATGGAGAGCCATTTATAGCCTAATAATAAAATATATTCAAAAGCAAAAAAATTCCAAGTATTTTAGACTTTTTAGAGCAGTTGTTGAAAATCCGGCAAAAGCTTAAGGGATAGTTCCAGGGCACATATATTATTGTGTGACAATTCGGGTATGGTATGAACATCATCATCATCAGCAACAGCATCACCATCATCATCGCTGCCATAACAATTACCATCCTCACCACCACCACTACCACCCGCCATCACAATTGTTATGGTGATTAATTGAGATTTAATTGATGGTGTCTGCAATTCCATAAGATCCTCTGTGAGGAACAAGGAGAGTAGGAGGGGCCTGGCCATCATTATTTACATCCTCAGTCATTAGTATCATCCTCCTCCTCTTAATCATTATCATCTTAAATTCTTAATTATCTTCATTATCATCATCATCATCATCGTCAACATCATCATCATTATCACCATCATCACCACCACCATCGATACCATCTTCATCATTTAACACCATTGTCATCATCACTACCACCACCACCATCATCATAATTAATTGTGACATACTTGATAGCCTCTGTGAATCCACCGGTTCCTCTGTGAGGTACAAATAGAGTAGGAGTACTAGGGACCTGGCCATGCCATCATCGTTCACATCCTCAGTCATTATAATCCTCCTCCTCCTCCTAATCATCATTTTCTAATAATCATCATTATCGTCATCATTATCATCATCATCATCCTCATCATCATCAAGGTCATTTTTTTCATCATCAATGTCATGTTTATCACCACCACCACAACCACAACCCCCACCACCACCACCACCACCACCACCACCACCACCATGATGATGATGATGATG
The DNA here is from genome assembly GCA_030265145.1 of Strongylocentrotus pallidus. Lineage (NCBI taxonomy): Eukaryota > Metazoa > Echinodermata > Echinoidea > Camarodonta > Strongylocentrotidae > Strongylocentrotus > Strongylocentrotus pallidus. Next base: position 17,797,091 of record JARBES010000117.1, read on the forward strand.
ATGAATTGTGACATACTTGATAGCCTCTGCGAATCCATCGGTTCCTCTGTGAGGTACAAACAGAGTTGGATTACTAGGGACCTGGCCATCATTATCTTAATCATCATCCTCATCATCATCAATGTCATTTTTATCACCACCCCCACCACCACCATCATCATTATGATTAATTGATACATACTTGATAGCCTCTGCGAATCCATCGGTTTCTCTGTGAGGTACATGAGAGTAGGAGTACTAGGGACCTGGCCATCGTCGTTCACAACTTCAGTCATTATAATCCTCCTACTCCTGCTCCTCCTACTCCTTCTCCTCCTCCTCCTAATCATCATCATCTTAATCATCATTATCATCAATCCTCATCATCAATGTTATGTTTATCACCACCACCACCACCACCACCACCACCCCCACCACAACCATCATCATGATTAATTGTGACATACTTGATAGCCTCTGCGAATCCATCGGTTCCTCTGTGAGGTACAAACAGAGTTGGAGTACTAGGGACCTGGCCATCGTCATTCACATCCTCAAAGGGAATTCCCCCACCGGATGGAAGCTAAAAGTGAGTGAATCCAACAAATTGACAGATTACATGTACATACAAAACCATTAATTTTCTTGGATACTGTAGCTGGGTGAGAGTTAAAGTAGCAGTCAAGAACTAAATTATTCATACCCCTTGTAAATTTGTTTTTTTCGGTTTCTTATAACTCAAGAATGAAAGGTGGACCGTTCAAATTAGGGTCTTAGTTTAATACTTTTAGATCTACGCTTTAATATGTCACATTCTCAAGAAACAAGAATTGTTTTTTCATATTCTTCAATTTTTTTCAAAACCTGGTAAGGGTATGAATAATTTAGTAGTTGACTGTATGTTTAGATAAACGATAGCATACAAACATAGCATCTGTTCAGCATTGTTAAATATTGCTTCCCGTGTAAAAAATCTGAGATGCATGGCCCTACATGTACGTGTTATTAGTGTTTGTGATATGGTGTGATATTGAAGCCCTAAAAATGATCATGAAGTGCCTTAAAAAAGTAAAAATCTTTGAATGACCGGTTTTGCCATACTAATTTCCCCAAAAGCCTGTAGTGTTATAAAAACCGGTGGGAAAACGGTTTTTAAAATTTCGAATTCCAATCATAAATATCTTGATAATCAGACAAGCGATTGGCTTGTAAAAGTCATGGGATTCCTGACTGACCTAAAGGTTTATAATTATGATTATGATTGCAGCATTAGCTAAATCAAGGATTTTTTTTAGAGCCTAAGGCAAAGATGCCTAATCCCTTTAACCCGATGTCTAGTGGAACCGTATAAAGTTGAGTTCTGGTCATGTGATTGCATTGTGAAAGAAACGGTGTGGAATCTATCTGAAAAGGTTGATCATCTAGTATATAAGTATTTGTGTGTATTGCAAGGTTCTGGAATCATCAAAATGATAAGAAATTTGGCCAAACCTTGGCAAAGTTACAAGCACTGTACACAGAATGATGTATATGGGACTACAGGAGCACATGGCGAAAAAAACCTACCCCCGATTTTTACGATGTTTCATGTCATATGTAGAATATGAAGGCATTTGAAGAGCCATGCTTTTCAGGGAACATGTTTAATCTGATGTTCTTCCACCCTTGCATGATAACAAAGATAACGCTCACAAATTATTTTTTACCTCTTCCCAGAACTCAACCTTCTCTTTAAGTCTATGGGAATGAAAGAATCCAGAAGTCAACGGGTTTACATTCAATGTACTGGTAATAAAGCTGAAAGGTCAAAGGTCAAAGGTTGAGCTTACCAGTGAGAAGGGAGGTAATCTTCCATGAGATCCAAGTCTCTCTGTCCTCATACTGTGACGCTGTAAAGAAAAAATTCATATACATTTAGGTGACCGTACTTTGGAAAATATCCTATATCATTATACTAATGGTGGTATACAAATATGGAAGGAATGTTCTGTCAAGACTTTGTTTATAAACAATGTCTAGAACCTTAAAGACCCTATCGATGGAAATATAACTTTTTATCAATGGAAAGCTGAATGAACATACAATACAAATATAAAGGAATTCAAAATATTTTCCATTTCAGCATTGCACAAAAGCAAATTAAAACCTTATTTCCGCACCTCTCCAAATTACAGGTCAACAGGGGTCAAATTTGCCACAGTTACAGTGACGACATTATTTGTGCACCCGATTGGCTCGCCTATATAGCTGAGGCGATGAGCAGTGCTTAATTTTGCAAAGTCATTGTGAATATGCGTACTCTACTTATGATGATGTCATCAATTCGATAGCAATATTCAACAAACTATTTCTTCGCGATTGAAACATAACATATGCCAAATTATATAAAGTCTGTACGTACAATGTATGTGTATGTATTTGAATGTTAACTATCTTTTTTTTTATTGCTATTTTATTTTTGAACAGATGTCACTACTGACCTGAAGGTGAGGGACATGGGTGGAGGACTCCTGGCTGCTACTGGCTGGGGTGGGCTCCGGGGGCACCACCCTCAGCTGGGGAGGGGGCACCCTCAGTATCTGTTGGGCCTCCATGGGCTGGGGCACCTCGCTCTGCTGGTCGGAGCTGTGAGTGTCCATCTCTGACGCGACCTCTGCACCCTGGTCATCGTCGTCTACATCAAAGTCGATATCAAATAGAAATTGTTCATATTCAGTTTCCAGACATTTTTTCTTCAGTGCTTTCATTTTAGTGTGTAACATATTTAAATCTTAATGTTGTTTCATACATATCAAAAGTGTTTAAAAATGCATTACGCCAAAAGAGTACAAAATAATATCCATTTATGGATAAGGAAACTACTTAGCCAGGGAGACCAAATAAAAATGAATTTCATTTTTCATTATCTTTTTATAGCAATTTATAGCATTTATATTAATATATGTTCTTTATACAGGGAAGTCACTTCATGACATACAACAAACTGCTTCACAACAACTAAAATAATGAAATTGAAAGACAATGTAACACAATAAACAAATTAATGAATAGTAAAACAGTATAATTATACATAACAAAACAAGAGCAAAAATATACATTGAAAATGGAAACTTTTGATCATGATACACAATTCAGTTAGAAGGCATAACAGCATCCCAACTAAACTAAATGGATTAACCAAAGCATTGATAACGAAAGGGTACGAAGGTTTGAAATGCCAATCTATTACGGCTCAAAAGAAAATTAACACAAAATTAGTTTCTTTAAGGCATGTGCTCCACAAATAATTCAGGGAATTATTAAAGCTACATATTAAATGGTTTTATCCCTTTCGCAAAATTATTCCACATTTTGTGATTTAGCTCCATAACTTTTGATTCACACCCCTAAAAAATTAATTTACCACATACACGAGTAGAAAGGGTGACAGTTTCTGCACACATTGCATCCATTTTTGTTTCATGAGGATATGGTGAATTTGATGCTAGGAATTTTTTTAAAGGAAAATAAGTTTTAAAATCCCTAGATTGGCAACAGGTTGAGAGATTAAAATTATTTGTTTATTCAAAGAAAACTGACCATTTTTGAAATATTTTGACAACATCCCCGCCCGTGTATAATATTTTCAGAGACATTGCATTTATTTCTATCGTTGTAGCGATAACAGAAAACATCATTGTTGCCAATTTGAAGAACAATGTGTGATCAATTTAGCCTTAAAAATAAATCCTGTCCTTAAAGAGTTAAAGCCCAACTGCACCACTTATAGCTACTTGCTCCCTCTATATAGCAAATAATGCCTAATCGGTGACCATTGATCCCCCATGATCCCCTTTTTCTTATGTTAATTGAAAGCTTATTTAATGAGATAACCACCTGTCAGTGACCATGCTGGGAGGTCTAATCCCTGTGGGGCTTTAAGACCTACCTATAATCTCAACGATATCATCTTCCATGTTCTCTCCATTGTCCTCTCCAGTATCTTCCATTTCTTCTTCCTCTTCCTCTTCATCGTCGTCCATTTCTTCTTCCACTTCTTCATCCTAGGATGGAAGACAATCAAACCAATTATTTTATATTATGTACAGTCAAACCTACTTCTGTGACCAACTGTCTACAAAGACTGCATTTGTTGTTTCCCTGAAAATTGCTTCTCATTGAAACATGTACTAAAGGAACATGTCTACAAAGACCAACTTTCTACAAAGACCTCTTTTTGTGTTTCCCTTGGGCGGTCGCTATAGACAGGTTTGACTGTAATTTATTTATTTGTCTAGCAAAGAGATAAGGAAGGAGAGATAAAAGGTACAGATGGAGATGAGTGAGGAGAAGGAGAGAGAGGATGAGGGAGGGTGAGGGAGGGAGGGAGGGAGGGAAGGAGGGAGGGAGGGAGGGAGGGAGAGAGAGAGAGGGAGGGAGAGTGAAAGAGAGACAGAGAGAGATAGACAGAGAGAGAGAGACAGAGAGAGAGACAGAGAGAGAGAGAGACAGAATGAAAGAGAGAGAGGGAGGGACGAGTAAAAGAAAGAGGGAGATAGCATGATGTGAATACATATTTTGGTTTCACTGCGCATACTCTAGACAAAAACAAATTAAACATCAATTAAGAATTTAAACGGACTTAACTAGTTGCAAAAATGATGCCTCTAAATACTCAATGATTCCAGATTTTTCTTGTACATATTCGAGTCTGACAAATCAGTCAAAGGGTGGATGAATTATCACAGATTCTGAACGTAACAAAACCATGAAAAATCACATTTTCAACCAAATTTACCGATATCACATGTTTCAACTCTGTCAGTATTTTGTGGTAAC
>JARBES010000117.1:18212938-18224306 GCA_030265145.1 Strongylocentrotus pallidus
TGTCCGTTAATTTTATACATCCTATCATCCCCACTCAAACACTCCCTCTATCTCTATCTATATCTCATTCTATTTCTCTCTCTCTCTCTCTCTCTCTCTCTCTCTCTCTCTCGCCCTCTCCATCTCATCATATATCTCTCTCTCCCTCTCTCCCTCTCTCTCCATATTTTTGTCATCACCTCTTCAAATCAAAAGGTTGAATATAGAGTTTAAACATTAGTCAACAACATTGTCATTTTGGTGCAATTTGGAAATCACAAGAAATATTTTTGCTCAATGAAACACATCGTAATACTGACTCAACAGTTAATATTTAATAAGTATACAATTTATCTAAATCGATAACAACAACAAAAACACCTCAATCGTTCACTGATCACTATAACTGACCTAAATTTATATGACAGAACTGAATACCTCATCCTTCACAAAGTATGAAATAGAATGTAATTTAAGCCAGACAAAAAATGCAATGATCGAAATCGCTAAATAGCACTAGGCAGTGGATGCCAGATTGAAATTTATGTTTTCAATTCATACTCGTAAGACATGATGGTAAAATATCGTTGCGTGACAACTCCACCCCCGTCTCCTGAAATATAAACCAAGTATACTTTATCCACCTAATATAATCGTTTAACATAATGTAATTAACATGTTGATGTAGTATCAATGTACTAATACCGCCCCCCCCCTCCCATTATTTTTTAAATATTGCACAATATTATTGATATCATCTACCTACTGATAACCAACAATACCTTACTCACATATATGTACCCTGTTATTCGAGCCGGTAAAGAGATGTTGGAAATGAAATCGTGTCGTCAAGACAGTCATGGAGGATAAGCATCTATCCAATTACAAAATATCTTGCCCCATGTCCCCTCATAAATCTTACAATAAAATCGTTACCAGGTTATTGTGTTGACTAATCACGATTACAGAACTTGATACATGGGTAAAGTGAAGTGTGGAAGTAGGTCTTGTCTTGTCATGGTTTGTACAAGTGATATCTTATATTAGCCTGACTCTTTTTTCTTTCTTTTTTTGGGGGAGAGGGGTTTTCAATTTTTTTTTCTTCATAAACGTCTTTATTTAATTCACATTTGTTTTTATTTTGTGTTTGTCTACTTTAACCATTAGATTCTAAACGATCCTCCACTCGACCTTAATAATAATAAGCTGATGTTTGACCCCTTTTTCGGGGGAGCGGGGGTGCAGAGACACCCCCTTTCTTCTACTCTCTCTCCCTCTCTCTCTCTCTCTCTCTCTCTCTCCCTCTCTCTCTCTCTCTCTCTTTCGCTCTCTCTCTCTCTCTCTCTCTCTCCCTCCCTCTCTCTCTCTCTCTCTATCTCTCCCTGTGTGTTCATGTTCCCCTTTCCTCTCGTTCTCTCTCGTAAATGCTCAGTCACTCCTAAGTTTTTCTTCTCATATCAAACAATAACCGCAATATACTGTAGGAAACAATGCCACTGTGAAAACATCCCTAGGCCTTAATACGAGATCCCTTCTTCTTTTTAATTAAGCTGGGCTACGACCAGTTTGTCAGGAAAGACTTATTTGCCACACAACTCTGGCATGGGCAAGCAGTTCACCATTTGATACAAACGAACATCAAAAGGGGCGTTATCAAAAAGTTGTGTTTTGAGAGGGGAAAAGGCATGTACATTGTAAGAGGGTGATGTAGTGATGGTAAATATCCCATCATTCAAAAGGCGACAGTCGTTCACTCTTCAAGAGTCACGATTCATGTCTTGTGTCAGTACTTTAATTAGAAAACCGACATTTCTCATCCTCTTATTTACATAACGTTGCCAAAGCATATGTGTACAACTCTGCCCAGTTTTAAGGTAGTATGAAGATCAAGTGCTAAGATGACTAACATTTAGTCATTTGGATACTTGATCTTTTTACTCGTTTTTTTTTCTTGTTAGGGACTTTTTACTTGTAGTATTGAGATTTACATCATTCTGATATATCGCAAAACGATTCCATATTCATTAACATTCTATATCAGTATCAGAGTTTCGAGCAAATGCCGACATGGACACAAGGGAAAAGTCACATATAGAAAAGAAAATTTAATATACGAGTCTATCACTCTCTTGCTCTTTATATCTCCCTCTAGCTATTTCTATCTCTCTTTGTCTCTGTCTGTCTGTCTGTCTCTCCCTCTCCCTCCCTCCCTCCCCTCTCTCTCTCTCTCTCTATCTCTCTCTCTCTCTCTCTCTCTCTCTATCTTTATCTTTCTCTTTTTTTGCCCTCCCCCTCTCTCTCTCTCTCTTTCTCTCTTGTGAATGACGTACATATCGAACGAAGAAACATCGCAAGAACATTTTAACAGACTTAAGTGTTCCACAAATAGGAAAGATGTATAAAAATAACTGTATTGTATTAATAGGAAAAGGATATAAAAGTATAATTATATTGTGAAAATGAGTTCAGATTCCGCATCGAACGTTTGTGTTTGTTCATGACGTAAATATGGGTGATTTTCAGTTTCTTACATGCTTCAGTTGCTTTTATATCGGACTATATCACGTACGCAATTGATGTTAATTCAAAGTAATAGGGAACGGTAGTCACCTCCCTCCTACGTTATCACTAGCATCAGCATCACCACCACCACCGCCGCCGCAACCTCCACTACCAGCACTAACATAATCATCATCACCACCACCACCACCGCCGCCGCAACCTCCACTACCAGCACTAACATAATCACTACCACCACCGCCGCCGCAACCTCCACTACCAGCACTAACATAATCACAACCACCACCGCCGCCGCAACCTCCTCCACCACCAGCACTAACATAATCACTACCACCACCACCGCCGCAACCTCCACTACCAGCACTAACATAATCACAACCACCACCACCGCCGCAACCTCCACCACCAGCACTAACATAATCACCACCACCACCGCCGCAACCTCCACTACCAGCACTAACATAATCACCACCACCACCACCGCCGCAACCTCCATCACCAGCACTAACATAATCACAACCACCACCACCGCCGCCGCCATCATCATCATCGCCAACACCACCATCATCACCACCACTCCAAACTGCCGAAGGCATTAATTTAAAAAAAAATGTACAAGGAAATTGTCACATGAAAAGAAAAACGATAAATTATGTCACTGCGTAAAACACCAGCAGGTTAATTATGGATAATGCTATTCCTTTTATTTTGTTCACCCCTATTTTGCATTGTTATTGCCTTCTTTGGCAATTCTCAATAATTTTCACCAATATTTCTTTCATTTTCTTCAATTGCAATGTACAAGGATACACATTTTATACGCGAAAACTATTTAAAAAAAATAAGCATGACAAAGCTCAAATCAACATGAAAGGATTGGGGACAGGCTTTTTCATAGATGTGTCAATTTTATAAGCTCGCCACATCTGTGCATATGTTCGGTGAATAAAAATAGAGTAATAATGTTCCCTTTGGGAAGAATAATGATGATAACAAAATATACCGCATTTAAATGCGCCAACAATCTAGAAAACTATTCGGGGACGAATGTGGCGCACAAAGACTGCAGGCTTTATAAATCTAACATTATAGGAGGATAATTTTAAAATGATTAAATCATTATGATTCATCATCAATTAAGTAGGAGCTGTAAGTAAGATCAATATGTTTCGCCATATTTACTATGCAGAGAGACTCATTTAAGGAACTATTTTGACTAAAGTCTGAGACCTTCTCCAGAAACGCGATTGAAGTAGGTCGAGATGTTTGTACTGAAAACATCACCGGTACATCATGAATAATAAATGACGTCATCGTGTGTATTATGTACATCTGTGGCGACGATGTGAACGAGAAAATGGCTTGGATTGTGGGCATGTGGCATGAATAAAGAGGCATGATTGTATGGTTATGTGTCTTGCATACGTAATTGATACAGGTGTATGTGTACTATATACCAGTTTAAGACCAGCATGGCGGTCACGAAAAAGCTCGGCGAGATATGCATTTTAAATTAATAATGTTATTACAAAATATATTTGTCACATGTCCATGATGTTGACGGCAATTCCTAACACGGACAATGGATAGAGGGTCAAACAAGTGAGGGACAAGTCACGTTACTTTTATTCATTTTTTGTTTGTTAGGGGGACAAATGTATCTTTCATTTACAGTTTCATAATGCTTTAAATAATTCAATTCAATTCTATGTACATGGTTAATATACTAGGTCTCCCTTCCGAAATGCGTAGTATACATGAACATTATAGTCTAAAGTCATCTCTCTCTCTATCTCTCTCTCTCTCTCTCTCTATATATATATATATATATGTATTATAATACCTACCTCTATCTATCTCCGTCTTTGCCTTCCCCTCCCTCTGTCCCTATCCATTCCAAATTGTATCAAAATCTATCTATCTATCTATCCATCTATCTACAGTTAATAATTCAATTATTCATACATTTAACAAGTTTAGTAATGGTTGAAGATTAATGTTTCTTGAGAATGTGAATTTTAAAAGCTTACATCTAAAAGTATGCAACAAAGGCCCTTATTCAACCCGTCTGCCTTCATTCTTGAGATACAAAAACCAACATCAATTTACAAAGGGTATGAATAATTTTGTTGTTAAATTGATCTATATATATCTATACATGCATCTATCTATCTCCTCACCTATCTATCTATATATCCATATATCTATCTATACATATAATATCTATTTATCCCTTCGACTTCCATAGGTTTATATATAGAGGCTGAAGATCCATTGCTGATATGAAATCAGGTGTGACGTCATTCAATGAACCCATTTATGTCAGAATCATTCCGCCATTCGGTAAAGTAAGATGTTTCCGCCAACACCCGGGTTTAAATCGGTCATCGGTCGACCAGCGAATTTATCTACGAGTGGGACCATTATGTGATTAAACGCTTAAAACGTATGTCCTGGGACACACGTAAGTCGTTGGTGTCCTTAAAGACAAAGTCGAGTACCGGTCACGGGATTACATTGTGGAAGATATTATCTGGAAAGAACTTGAAAAGGCCTGCTATAATAGTGCATACACATCTATGCATTCTTAGAGGTTTTGGAATTGATCACGATATTGTTTTTTTGTTGTTGTAATGATTAGATTTTGCTGGAAGTCACATGAACTGCATAATGGGTATATGGGTCTACACACACGTATGAAGCATGAACATGCTGAAAGGTTAGTCCCAACCCTTTTGTCTCGCTTTGTAACATGTTTATCGTCATATTTCGAATATAAGGGCATAAAGAGCCATCCTTTTCGTGTGACCTTTCTACTGCGATATTCTTGCAAATTGACGTAATAATGAGAAAGCTCAAAAATTACTTTTCATCCTCTCCAGAACCTAATTTCCCCTTTAAATTTAAGAAATATTGGTCTAAACGAATCAGCTACTGTTCGTAATATTTAGAAAATTTGAAGAGCGATCCTTTTCGGGGAATTTTTTTAAAAGTAATATTCTTCCAAACTTACATACAATATATGAGTAAGATCACATAATACTTGTCCATCATTGGCAGAAGTCAATCTCCTCTTTTAGTTTGAACACGTTTAAAGATAGAGTTGAGTTCTGGTCATGCGATTGCATTGTGGAAGAAACGGTGTGGAATCCGGGCGATCAGAAAAGGTTGATCATCTAGCATACAAGTATTGGTGTGTACTGCAAGGTTCTAGAATCATCAAAATTATAAGAAACTTGGCCCAGTCTTGGCAAAGTTACAAGCACTGTACACAGAAAGATGTATATGGGACTACACAAACACCTGGCATAAAAATCCGTCCCGATTTTTATGCTGTTACATGCAAAATTTAGAATATTTAGGCATTTGAAGAGCCATGCTTTTCAGGGAATATTTTGTATCTGATGTTCTTCCACACTTGCATAATAACAATGATAACGCTCACAAATTGTTTTTCATCTTTTCCAGAACTCAACCTTCTCTTTAAGTTCATTTGGTAACCTAAAGGTCTCCGCTCGCTCTGGTCAGCGTGCCTCCAAGCGTCAAATACCTGGCAAATTGGTCCGCGGCATGATTCGGACCGATGTGCAGAGGACGTGGCTTTCGGACCGACAACTGTCGTTGGTTCTTAATTCGGTCGATAATCATTCGGACAGTGGAAAAATGAGAGGTGATAAGAGGCCAGACTTAGAAACTCACTCACACTAAGCATGCTTTAGATGGTGTCATTGGCATCAAAGAAATTGCATTATGTGAATATGACCTAGTTTTTTTTAGTTTAGTCTTGATTTGTTTGTTTGATTGTTTGAGTTTTTTCTTTTTTGTTCAATTTATTTATTTATTTATTTATACATATTTAGTAAAAAATAACATAGTATAACAAAGTAAAATACACAATACATAATAGTAATACAAAATATGATAGCATAATAATTCAAGGCCCTAACAAAAATTATTCTAAATATAAATGAAGGCTACATATAACAATATAAAGATAGTCATATAAAAGTATGCAAATGTATTAGAGGTTAAGGTAATATCAATGGATTCGGTTTTGATTATTTTTCTTTCAATCTTACTGAGCTATACGAATGCTTTAGTTCGAAAATTTTGGAGAATATTTTCATAAAACATCGGCTGTCCAAGAGAAGGCTAAAAGAAAAATGTATTGTGCTGTAAAGATAAAGCCGAGTTCTGGTCATGCGAATGCATTGTGAAGGAAACGGTGTGGAATCGATCAGAAAAAGTTGAGCTGTAGCATATAAGTATTGGTGTGTAATGCAAGGTTATGGAATCATCAAAATGATAAGCAAATTGGCCCAGTCTTGGTAAAAGTAACAAGCACTGTACACAGACAATGTATATGGCACTGCACAAACATGTGGCATAAGAATGAGGTCCTCATTTTTAAGCTGTTATATATCATATTAAGAATATGAAGGCATTCGAAGAGTCATGCTTTTCAGGAAACATTTTTTTCTCTGATGTTTTTCCACACTTGCATAATAACAATGAAAACGCTCACAAACCATTTCTCACCTCTTCCCAGAACTCAATATTCTCTTTAAGTCTCTACGGGGATGAAGTATATTTTTCATTCAATGAGGAAAGACACCATAATCCATTAATGTTCTTATTTACTTCTTGGATATTATATGTTTCTGTTTGTTTGAACGTAAGTTTATTTGATTTTGATTTTTTATTTTTATTTTATTTTCTTCTGCATTCATGTAAGTTTTTCGATAACAAAAATATGAAGTACAATAAGTATTTTACTGACAATGAATCATAAATTAGCAAATACATATATACAAACTGTTATTTTCGAAACTAAATGATAAACTGTCACAAATACTAAATTTCCTCAAACATTATAAAACATTATAAAATTATTTGCGGAAGAAGGACTGTCATTGTAAGCAGATTGCTTGATACTACGACAGCCCCAGACAAAAACTCATGAAATATATTAACACATTTATTAAGCAGAAACGGATAGGTAATTGAAGATGAGTATGATAGATGGTGCATTTTACAATGTGATCATAATACGAGACATCGACACACAGAAGAGATTCAGTCTGTTCATTTACTATACATTCAGCGATGATTTTTAAAAGATGGAAATTGATATCACTCATCGGCAAAAAAGGGAAAATCACGATGAAAGAAGAAAATACAAATATTGTTATAGTTATTAGAAATAAATGAATGCTCAATTAATTTTCACAAAAAAGCTGGTATGGTGTGGACGTACTTCATATCAAAGAACACTATTGAGAGGGATGCGCTCCACGAAGCAGATAATCTAACATTGAACATTAGCGCATAGCATGAAAACATGAGATACGATATGAAATTCTTACAAGCACTTTCTGTTTTGGATCTAAATATACTATACATGTCTTCTGCATATGCATCTTTGGATATCAGGGTTAAAAAATATCTCACGCAATTCTTATACCTCCGTTTCTTTGTGTTTTATGTTTTTGTTTGTGTTACATGGTTCACGTTAACTACGTCCTACATAGCGCTGAAGTACATTGCATGCAGGGAAACAGTAGAAGCAGGAGGGGCACCCCCCCCCCCCCCAATCGAATGACGAATGTAAGGAAAAGTGAAAAGGAGGATAAGGAGAGGAGGGGTATGGGTGGTAGCGTTTAACAAACTGGTGATACGATCGAGACCCCCCCCCCCCCCACACACGCACACACACCTTTCACACCCTTACTTGATTGCCAATGTGTTTTTCTTCGCCTTCAGTCCCCCCCCCCCCCCACATTCAATAATACCGAAACCCTCTGAATGGAGGACCTGACGTTGCGCTATTCACTATATAGATGTATACCTCACATACCCTTTTGACCGTCTGGAATAATCCAGCTTAAAGTACCCTTACTTCCCCCAATCCCAGGAGAATATATCTTTAGATTGAGCACAGACAGTTGGGCAGAATTATCCAAAGAAATTCCAACCTTTTACAAACCAGAAGATTGTGGTATAACACAGTTCAGGCGCCATTTAAGATACAGTGAAAGAAAGATAAAGCATGACGCAATATAATATGGCACTACCGTACTGAAGATTATAAGAAAGTATAGGCCTGTGTGATACGGTTGAATTTATCTTGTTACATATCTCGAGATGAATTTGATAACGGCGTTACTTAACAATACCGCAATTCCCTCGCTGTCAGATTTTGTTCTTAGCAACTTAAACATTGCCTTGATAGCCATCCTGCTGTACACACATTTATCAACTGAATAACTCCTACTCCTTGTAAATGTGATATGTTTGTGTGTGTTTTTCGTAACTCAAGAATGAAAGGTGGACTGGTTGAATCAGGGCCTTTGTTGAATAATTGTAGGTGAAAGCTGTGATATGCCACATTCTCAAGAAACATAAATCGAGACAAATCAATGTTCACATACTTACACAAATTACAAAACTTGTTAAAGGTGTGAATAATTTAGCTCTTAGACTGTACATGATGTAGTTTTTAAGTAAAAATCTCTGTATGTCTCTGTATTATAAAAGAATAAATATTTATTCTTAATATTTGTACTTTGCGATTTCCGTTCATGTAGACCTAGGTGATCCTCGTTTCGGGAGAGAAAAGAAAATGGTCGGAATGGATTGCTAGCCGAACGCACATTGTCATTTTCAAAGAAAACAAAAATCTCCGAACTAGGACTGAGGAGGCGTAAGTTCAGCCTAGAACATTCGCAGGAAGTATATTTCAATGGCCTTTTCTTGACCTTAATCAAAACCATGTATATCATCCTCCAATGCTTCATTCGAAACACTGACCTTTTCATTCTCTAAGTAAATGTCTGCTGGAGAAACAGATCTGAAGATTTGCAACTGACAAACACGAGTATAAACCTTGTCTCATTTAACACACGTATCTGGCACGCAGGGCTTCAATCAATAAAGTTTAAGGAAAGGCGTCTAGCATTTAGCCTCCAAATGGTTGCTTCTTAAGTGGCGTATCTACCCCCCCCCCCCCTCCCCTCGTCCTCCAAAGGCCTAGAAAAATAGAATCAATGAGACTTGCACGGGGCCTGTAATACGGTACAACCCTTATTTGAATACTCAAGAACATTAAATCAATTGTATTTGCACATGGTCTATAGCACACGGCCCCGAATTAAGATCTGAGGGGGGGGGGGGGGTCCAGTCCCACCCCCATCTTCGCCCGTGTCTATCAATTCCTGCATGCGCCGTTTTTTTCCAGGGTTTATATAGCTAGCGTAAGCGGATGACTCAAAACTAGAGCATGAGTTGTCTAAAACTATCACCGGTTATGCTATGACTCAATGGATTGTTTCATTACTAGGTGAAAATACACAACACACACAACATCAAGACAGGTAAATCAACGCTAAAGTGTTTTGTCTGTCCCATGTTTAAAGATAAAGATCAGTTCTGGTCATGCGATTGCATTGTGAAAGAACCGTTGTGGAATCGATCAGAAAAGGTTGATCATCTAGCATATAAGTATTGGTGTGTACTGCAAGGTTCTGAAATCATCAAAATGAAAAGAAATGTGGCCCAGTCTTGGTAAAGTTACAAGCACTGTACACAAAAAGATGTATATGGGACTACGCACACGTATACGCACGTGCGTAATATCTCTCACATCCCAACTAATTTACCAAATATATCAATTAGTAGGCGGTTTCCCGGCAAAATTTGTATCATGAATTAGTCAAAACATATTCTTTCACATGATTGGTAATAAGAGCTTCCATTTCATTTTTTGAAATGGGGGCGTTTCTACTACTGGTCTATACCTTTAAGCCAAAATTAAAATTGGATTTTACTGGAAACATTACCGAACAAAATTCAAATAATATTGATATACATCATTGAAAATCCAAATGCACTCGATATTCTCGATAGAGTCCAAAGATACTGAAAATATGGATTGGAAAATACACTAGAACGAGGAAGAATAGGGATAGGGGCATGACGGGTATTGCAATGTGCACTTTTTGTCATGTTGAAACTCCTTTCTTGTCCCTTTGTGGCGTGTTCTTAGTATATTAGAGTCGGGAAAAACAATTGAAGGGTAGAAATGAATAATGGCGTCCACATGTATCTTGTTAGAATAGTGTGTTCTTTATTCAAACGTTATCCAGACGGGAACAAAAATTAGAGTCACAGTCGTGTTAAAATAAATTGAATTTTATTTATCCGAAATCCTCATGGTAGTGTAGTATTACGAAGTAGAGGCATAACAAAACAAAAATGTAATTCCATGAAAAACTACATGTATTACTAGTCATACGTAAATTATGACCGAGAAAGAAGTGGATGGAGAGAGAGAAAGAAAGAGAGAGAGAGAGAGAGAGAGAGAGAAGGGGGGGGGGGGGGCTGGAGATATTTATTTACATATATTCTCATCGGTTGCTGCTGCAGATGTCATCATACTTAAAATAAATTGGCGGCAATATTCCTATCTTACAAACTGATTAAATTTGCGACTGCACACGCATACATATAAGTTGTATCCGTATAGAGATCACCGTAAGTTCTCACCTCTGCATTATTTTAGGCGTCAAAATGCGCTGAATGTTTCATCACATTGGAATGACATAAAATATTCATATTTATTAGTTGAACAGGCACAGTAGTTATCATCATGGCTATCGTCTATACTGAACGGTTACGGTATCACTTGCGACTATAATTATCAAGATTGCTTGAATCAAAAGAAAGGTGCATATGCTATTCGACACTGCACTTGACACGATGATGTTGAATGTCGATCTACAAGAAAACATTAATTGATATTAGGGACTTTTAGATTCGCACGAAGACAATAGGTCTATGCTACGATCGACGTCCTTTTAAAGCACTGCCG
>JARBES010000117.1:18253612-18265853 GCA_030265145.1 Strongylocentrotus pallidus
AGGCTCAAGACATCTCCAGTTCAGTATGTCCGTTTAAAATCCAATGCGATAAACGAGTCTCCAAAATCCAGACGGTGTAATAAATCTCGGGTGTTCATGCGAATTCAGTAAAATCTGCGGGCAACAGTATTGTCTATTTTCACACTGATAGGCAAATTCCGTTTATTCCATATGTTCACATCAGGCGTAGATAGCAGAATGCTTACTATTAATTTGTCCGAAGTAAACGTATGATTCTATAGCTAATCCCCAAAAGTGTAACGGCCATAGACAAGGGTTAAAGTTACGTTTAGCAGTCGAATTTCATAGCGACGTGTACTATTGTGCTTTTAATATGTTTCAACTGCATTTTGAAACTGCGCTTGAAGATGTGAGAGTCTGGGTTGTAAAATCTTCAACAACGCCATGAAAATGTTCTGGTTGAGGAGATGAAGGCAACACGGTACATCAAGCTGTGCGAGTAACTGCATTTATTTGCAATTTGTCAGAGAAGTGAAATATTTCAGCGAAATCTCATCTTTTGCCCGAATCGCGACGGCATCTGCGATTAAAACTTGATCAGAAATGTATTTCCGTTGTTGAGTATTTCACGATACGGCTACTACCAAATTGCTAATTACCTAAATATTTGAGGAGCAGAAATCGAAGGGGTAATGTCCACTAAATCTCAAGTACTCGCCCACCAATCACTGTTTTTTAGCAGATCAATTGAAAATCAATGAGGGGATTCGGTGACGGTCCAATTCTCCTCTTCCTCCAAAATTGACAAATAATTGACGAGGCGGTCTTCCTGCCGGTTCAGCGTTCCGCAAACATCACTGTATCGCCCAGTCATTACAGATGACACTTTAATCCCCCCAAATCAGTCTCGCTGTGTGCCCAGAGAAAATGAATTATTCGTCAAATAATCATGGTAGATCAATTACAATCTCAAATGGCATGAAGAGGAGTACATACTTGACGATTGATACCAAAATTAAGATGAAATCATCCCCTTTCTGTATGAGTGGAGTCTCTCTCTTCCTCCCTCTTCCTTTCCCTCCTACGTTTTGCGCGAGGATAGATGATTTTGAAGAGGCATGCGAGCGGCGATGATATTGTGTGCGAATATGAGATGCTCGTGCGCTTTGAGCAAGCATTACAAAATGGGTACACCGAGCTGACTGACGAGAAGTGACGTCATGATGAACGGGCCAATCACAACATGGCTACGCCCAAACTCGTTCATACGGGTTATTCGATTCGTAGCTTTGACTCGATACCGCCCTACTTTGACTAAAGGAAGAATTAAAGTTGTTGTTCTTCTTCATATTTCAGTATTATTTTTATTGTTAAATATACACAGAAACTTTCCCGAGCACTTCTTTTTCTGTAAAAGGAAACGGGCGCTCCTAAGAATATGGTGAATGCTTAATTATAACGTTACTGACAAACCACCTTTGTTTTTAGATGTTTTCACATTGCGTTTTGATTAAATTTAATGCCAGATGACCGTGATGACAGCTACTTCTTAGTGACAAAGAAGAGACAAATGATGAGCGTTTTCAAGTATGATAATCTTCCTGTGCCATGTTCATTTCATTTGTTTATACATTTATTTCTGATATTTATACAGGGCACCAATTTGCTGGTCTTCCATGAGGCCCTGTTTGATAAGAATGAAACAAGTAACAGCAGCAAAAGCAAAATAGATGAATACACAAGCATATAAACAGGTACAATACAAATTAATTGGTATCCTCATGAAGTAATTGATCATTCAAGAATTATCCTTGGCCATATACAAGAAATATTTGAATGAATTGTCATTTTAAATAGAAAATACATTAAAAAATAAAAATAAAAAAGAGAATAGATGATAAACACGTATTCAAAAGTTTAAACATGTTTGAAAACGTAATTTGTTTATTATCTGATATAGATTAACACGCGGGATACAAAAATGGTTACATATAATATTAACATTCGATTACTCTTTAATTAATACACTTAGGTTGTTTACAAAATAGCTGTAAAATGGATACAGTACATGTATGTATACATGATATAAAGTTATCCATGTCAACCAAATTTAATAATTTTGCATGTAGGAAAAAATGATTAGCTTCGCACGAATAGATATACCAAGGGCTTCAAGATTAGCCTATTTAACTGTTTCCAGTGAAAGATTATTACATACAGATGTTGTCATAGAGCCAATCAAGACCGGAAGTGAGTACTTTTACAAAGTTTATTGTGTTGCACAGAGAAATCCATCCGTCAATAGGTACCTATTGTTTTGTGCAAAATGGCACGTGTGGCAAACGAGCGAGCGTACAGAGAAGCGAAGTAAGCACCTAAAGTGTTAATAAGCATACCAGTTTCCTTCCAGAAATTAGATATATTGAATTCGGTTTAGTCAATGAATTCTTGTTTACTTAACCTTACCCCTCGTCATCGCCATCGGATCTGGTCTCTATTCATCGAATGCAGGTCATGCCGAAGTCCATCGTCCATCTCATTCACGGGATGAACATCGGTATGACAGTCTGAATGAACGAGCAATTTGATTAGGATGGTGGCCTTGTTATCACTAGGACGTGAAAACGCGGCGTTATTAACTCCTGCTTAACCGCGAATCCGCCCCATTTAATACCTTCGCTTCCTCTTTCTGTAGCGCTTTCTCTCCCCCTCTCTTGCTCTCTCTCTCTCTCTCTCTCTCACTTTCTTTCTCTCTATTTTCTCTCGCTCTTTCTCTCTCTCTCTCCCCCTCTCTCTCTCTTCTATTCTTTTATTCTTTCTCTTCCTCTCTATCTCTCTCTCTCTTTCTTTCTCTCCATTTTCTTTTTATCCCTCTCTCTCTCTCTTTCTCTCTCTTTTCTTTCTCACTCCACCCCCCCCCCCCTCCTTCCTCCACCTTACTTTCAATTTTCTTATTGCTCTGTCATAAAAGCCTTTGACATCAATCAACCAACACCACTAGTTTAGATAAAGAGGACAAATGTAATGATAAAAGCCTCGGTTACTGGTCGAAAAAGCAGTATAAAGCAATTTGCACGATAGTCCGATACATCAGTCCGAAGATGCAAATTACCCGCTATTTTCAAACTCGAGATATTTCTCCAAAGCTCGAAATTGTGTCTGCACCAAACCGATACGCTCATCACAAACTAGCTCGGACGAGCGCAAATTAGCCCAAATTATTTTGGAAACAAGACCAAGATTTCTCGGGATATTTTCTCGACCGAATAGCCTGCTAATTGCAACAGCGGGCTGATGAAGACGCAAATTAGCTGGCTAATTTCAGATCGGGATAGTTAAAATAGCAGGTTATTTTGCAACTTCGGTCTGATTTATGAAGACAGGCCTAAAAAATATTGTGAGATTTTATTTTAAAAAAACCATTGTATTATTATTATTATCACTTCGAAGTGATGCATATTGTCATTTCATTTCAATTTAAGTCAGCTTACCCTTTTCGATGTCCCACAACTCGGCAAATATCGTAGTGTCTGACATTTGGAAGTACTTGCATATATTTAAAATGATCTTTTCATAGACTAAATGAAATTCGATGAGTATCCAAGTGTGGAAGGCTCATCATTAAAAGTCAGTCAAAAATTATTCAAACAAAATAAATATATTTGGAATTTTATATTAGGTACATTTCAGTTGCATGTGCATTCTTTGAGAAAAGATGTATTCCAACATTTCAACAGCAAAAATTGAAAATAATAAAACTTACATCGCTTTTCACAAAATGAAAGAGACTATGTAAGACTCATGAATCAAAGAATGTCAGCATGTAAATGTAATGAAGGAACTATAGAGCTCGAGTTTGTCATCGTCCAATATTTACTACAACGGCCATTACCGATGCACAATTTATATTATATTTGGACTAGATTGGCACATATGCTGTGTATCTTTAGTTGATTTGCCGTGATGTTTTGGGTCAATAATTCACCTCGATTACATGCTTTACTAAACTCAGGTCAGTCAGTGGGTGAGAGTGCATTTGACACACTGCTTTAAAATGACGTGTTCAACCATACGACTTGGCGTCAGTAAGCAGGGGTGATGCTACTACAGTATATTAAACAGCCAGGAAACGCACAACGTTCTCATGACGTTCACAAAACGATAAGAGGACCGGCGTTGAAACGTTTGTAAAACGTTTATTTAATCTCGAGCGTCCACCCACCCCTCTCCCTTTATTATAATTGTCTGTTAACCTTTTTCTCTCTCTCTCTCTCTCTCTCTCTCTCTCCCCCCCCCCCCTTCTTCCCTCTCTCTCTCAACGTGATATTTCTTTTTCTCATTCCTGTTTTTTTGATGGAGGATTATAAGCGCTTTCTCCTTATCGTATACCAATATATCCTGATGTATACAGTAATATAGAGGGATAGAGACGGAGATAAACAAAGAAAGGCAGAGATATGGAAAAAGAGGGAGTGTATTAAAGGTAAGCTAAAGAAAAAGATCAGACTCCGACAATTTGAAACAAAATAGACATGATAAAGCTACAGAAACAAGAGTAGAAATAAGTAAGAAACATCAAGATGGTGATTAAAATATAAAAGTATTTGCTTTGGGCATTGTATAAAGTTCATTAGATCGTGCTTTGAACAATAAAAACTGTTTTATTAGCTTTTGTACCTAATCTGTCCACAAAGATGACCAAAGAGAAAGAACGTGACACGGCAGCAGTTGACCAGCCAATACCAAATTAGATGAGACACTAATAACGCCTTTCTTGGGTTTAACTTCAAGGATATAACTGAAGACGGGCAATATTCAAGATTGGACTAATCCTCGGATGGCATATTTACTTTTATCATTAAAACATGAAAACTTTAGAAATTGAAGCTATTATTTGTTCAATTTTTCACGATTTATAAGCTTTAGTGTATTCTCCATTTAGTCAGAAATCGTATTAATCTTAATACTTTATATTCCATACTCAATAGGTAACACATATGTCGTAAATCCTTTTCCTTTTTATGGAGATTTGTTGATCGAAATAGAAAATAATGGTTAGAACTGAGTGGAAAGACAATATGATTGGATTATTACTAAATTGAAGGGACACTGAGATAGGGTGAGATGACAGTAATAATAATATATGATATTTGTAAGGCACCGACTCCACTTGACATTAAAAAATCAAGGCGCACTTGTGAAATAAAAACAAACAAAGGGAACACATAAAAGCATCTGCGTTATAAACAAAGTAACAGAAGTAAGAAATGATATACAGAAATGACAATACATTAATTATATGCAGACTTAACCAGATACATTTAAATACTATTCTTAAGGAGGTTTATATCCTCTACACTGAGCAAACTACAATGAGTGAAACTGGTTCATAACGGCACACTGTTGAATATGAAGTATGGGAGTTATTCAGAGATGCACTGTGTCATCATGCATCTAGCACACCATGTTAATTGATTGTATTGACTATATATTCTAACTTAAACAGATACGTTTAAGACTATTCTTAAAGAGGGTTATATCCTCAACACTGAACAAACTACAGTGAGTGTAACTGGTTCATAATGGTACACTGTTGAATATGAAGTATGGGAGGTATTCAGAGATGCGCTGTGTCATGATGCATCTAGCGCGCCATGTTAATTGATTGAGCGATTGTTAGAGATGTCATTCTGCTAAAGACCCATGCAGGGCCTGACCGCTGAGTTCTAATTGTTCTCCGTCACGCTATAGCACCATCCCGCATCATCAACATCATCAGGGGGTGTTTCACAAAGATCATAATTCGAACTTAACTCTTAGTTGGACTTAAAAGTTATGGAGAGCCATCAATAGCCTTAAAATTAAAATTTCCAAAAGCAAAAATTGAAGTATTTTAGACTTTTCATAAATTCCACATCAAGAACGTGAAATCTCCTTGATAATAGAAAATATGAAAGATTTGAATCAACATTTTATGCCTTTTGAAATATCTTTTACAAAAACTTTCAATGATGCTAACGGCTTTCAATACTTGTTAAGTCCAACTTAGAGATAAGTTCAACTTAGGATCTTTGTGAAACACCCCCAGGTCCGCAATATTTATCACTATGGAGACTTCATGGTCCACAGTAGTAGAGTATGTTAAGCCTCAGTCGTCATCACCTAATAACATCCTCATCAACATCATCATAACATTCATCATAACCATCATCATCATTACCATTATCTTCATTTTATCATCACCAATATCATAATCATCATCTACATCAGCATGAAAATCATCACCATCACCATGCTTTCAATGTCATATACAGTCGTTACGATGTAACATACTGCATCATATAAAGGTAGATAATAATTCGTGTTTGAATGAATGACACTGTCCTTAAAATTGCACTATAGATTGTTAAACAGTTTTTTCGGGAGAAAACAAATTCGGGAGCAAAATCTTCTCTGTTAAACATTATCACTATTTCTTTGGGAGAAAATAAAGTTAATTATTTTCTATATTGCTATGTTTTTGTATTTTCCTGATGAAATGATTTAAAGTGAAGGTAAAAAAACCATGACGATGACGGGATACAGGCCTTGCTTAGCATTCTAACACCGTTCCTTGCTTGCACTGCCCTACATTTTTTTGCGGTAACTTCAAACTGATATACACTTAAACCTCTTTAACGGTCTTCATTAGCCCCCTTCCACTGCTTGAGTAAGTTCTTAAGTAGCTTGTTAAGACGATGTAATGGGATGGGGCTGCATATTTTATAGGCTTCTTCACATATCATACCTGCATTAATTCACGTCAGCTATTCAATATGCTTTGCAACGCTTAGGAGCTCCGAAGCGCCGCCGCGCGTCGCGGAATATGTGTACATACATCAAGCACGACTGTAGTTGCAACATCCTTTATTTATGTATGGATATAGAATATTGTCATGAGTTTACAATTAAAGATAGATGAAATAAAGGTTGATAAGAATAATCTCAACGACACTCTAAAAAATGAACGTGCTAAATCATCACTTGAGAGTGATTTAATATTCAAATTGGTAGACTTACAGTTTACATATGCTGGATCAAATAATCTAAAGCCTGAGTCCAGCATGTTAAACATGATAATCTACCGAATGTTTAGAAAATTGTCACTTGTCAAACCTTACGAGGTTTCATGAGTATTTGAAGCCGTTGTAAAGAATTTGGAAACTGCAAAATTATCACGACTTTTACTTTACCATTGCATAATCAGAGTCTTCTTTTTCATAAGTTTTTTTGTTTTTGTTTTGTTCCTTCAATGTAGTTTTTTGAGGGAGGGGTTTTATTTTCAAATTGATTTATATCATCTTCCTCAATGAAGGTTGCATGGCCAGTGAACGATATTCAACTGAAGCACATAGAACAATACTAGTCATTAGACGACACAAAATGAAAGAAGCTCTAATGAAATCAATGTTCATTCCTGCAAAATACCTACACTTTAATTTTACATTTTTACTATTATATATTGAATCCTACAGAAATGCATTGATACACCAAAGCAGGATGCTTATATTATTCGTTGTCATTCAGTGCTTGTTTGCTTGGTGCCTCGGGGCAGTTGCGTAGCATGATTTCAACCACTAAATGTCAACTGGCGTCATTGTGAGGGGAGGGGGAGGGTGGGGGTATCTGTCATTTGGAAAAAAATAGGGGAAGGGTGTGCAACGAGATCCTATTTTATTTTTGTCTCACGTTTACCCATGTGTTCTTTCCTTTCTCATCTATTCTCTTCTTTCTTTTTGTTAATAAATCTTTTCCCTTTATTTGGTCTCCGCCATTTTATTAGGGGCACATGCCCCTGACCCCCTGCACCGTGTAGTTACGCCACTGGCTTGGGTAGTAGGTAATGTTGACATTATTGTTTTTCTGAACTCAGATATAATTTGTGTGTGGACAATGTCCAGTCTTCAATAAATGGGATGACAAAATGATACAGCTCGACCATGAATCGTGGAGCAACCAGAGCTTCACAGCGGTCCGACAGGTGCCAAGGCCCCATCTCCAGCGGGGTGGCGTCCCGACAGAGATTCGACGGAGAGGGGAGCTGGTAGAGGTGCTTATTACCATGGAGGAGGAGGATAAGCCCCTAGCAACCAGATGTCCCATGGCAACGTGACGTCATGGGATGATTGAGCGCCGTAGGGAGGAACTGGGATGCGGAAAGGTGTTGTGCATGAAGATACCTAGATTGGACTGAGTGATGGGTCAAGATGAGCTTATTGAGGACGTACATAGTAATGGTCTTTACCACCAGAAATGTACATGTGATGATGATGATGATGATGATCATGGTGGTGATGATGGTGGTGGTGGTGATGATGATGATGATAATGGTGGTGGTGGTGGTGGTGGTGATGATGATGGTGATGGTGGTGGTGTAGTGATGATGATGATGATGATAATGGTGGTGGTGGTGGTGGTGGTGGTGATGATGATGGTGATGGTGGTGGTGGTAGTGATGATGATGATGATGATGGTGGTGGTGGTGGTGATGATGATGATGATGATGATGATGATGATGATGAAGATGATGATGGTGATGATGACGGTGATATTTATAAAAGACCAGTGGGAAGGAAACGAATTGTGGTGTTGGGTGGTATCACAGCATGATACATACCAAAAGAGGAAGGAAAGAACTCAAGACAGCTAAGAATTGTGTGTTGTTCATGCTTAAAACCTGCTGTACACCACAGAGAGAGCGAGAGAACAATGCGTAATTTGGTTTGACGTGCACTTTATTTGCTTATACTTCTTGCATAATATTGCATAGTGATATTAAGACATCTGAACTCTATGTACATACGTATAACTCCATCCTTTTTTTCTAAGATAATAGTTGCATACAAACACACTAAACATTCCTTCTTCATATATCCCTTTTTCATCTACAAAAATACACATAACCTCTCATCAAATCCTTTCATAACAAATTGAACGCCTGCTTTTCTTAAAATTGCAGCGATACTGAATAACGATTGCACTATAAACCTATAGAGTACCGAAGTGTGATGTCATATTGGCCAAGTTGTCAAGGTTGCTGGTTCCAATCAATGTCTCAAACCCTGAATTCGCCCTGCTCTACCCCGTTGCTTGTATGATTTCGTGGTGAACCTCATGCGCAGGCTTTGTTGTCTAGAACCAGTAACCGGGACGACACGTGAATATGGCGTGAGCACATCGGTACTCTATATTGATATCATTTAAGATACATATCTCTATTTACATTCTTCTTACACTTTATACACAACGCTCTTAAACATTATCTTGGATTAATTCTTTATACAATATGGTTATCAAATACAATTGAGAATATTTTAAGAATATCAAATTTAGATCAGTTCTCGAATGCAAAAAAAAGGCTTGAACAAAGCTCAGTAGCGAGGCTCTTTCGTACCGTCTAAGGTCACTCCGCGAACCCACAAGCGGTAGCTTCGTACAACACATAACCCTCAGAAGAAATTCCAACTCCTTGTCAAACAACTCTTTTACCTCTGCATTCGATGTCATTGGTGAACTTTTTATTCGAGTGGTGAAGTCAGTAAAAGTGATAAATACAAAGAATGATGTATGTGTGAACGACTGACCGCGCCGTTTTTAAAATAAATATAAACATTTTACATGCCATGTTTTTATACCATTAATTTCTGTATATGAATATGTGTTAAACGTGAACTCTTATGAGTTCGCCAAGTGACCTTTGACCGTGCGAAAGAGCCTCGCAGGGACGCAAAAGCGTGATCACTCAATACTCTGCTTTGCCAAAGCTTATACAAAATGGAAAGCTATTGTGATATTCTGAAAATATTCCTACCACAATTTGCCACTGATATAACACTTTAAATCGTAAAAATAGAAAAGAAGGAAATATATTTTTAATGAGGGTTACATTTCAGAAAGCATTAGGACGTATTGAAATCAAATTTTAATGGAAGTAGTCAACATCATATCAATTATTTTACTTTAGCAGTTTCATTCGAGTGACATTCGTTTTTTTTTCTCTCCGTACTTTCAGCAAAAAAATATATACATCTTGAATGCACATGTAGATACATAAACTTGTATTTAAAAGGAGGCAGACAGTGAGCTGAAATTAAATAAATCAGTCCAGGAAGCGCAGATTATTAACTTTTTTCTTCTTTACAAAATACTGTAACAAAATTGAATAAACGAAATCAATTTAGCTGAGAACTGCAAATTAGAAATTGATTTCAAAATGACATGATTTTTCTTTGTTCATTTTGTTTCAAGAAATGAGAAGGTCGATAATTAGTGGTTTATTATTTGGTAGAACCACTACAGTTTAGCAGAGGTTAAAACCTGGACTAAGGTAGCACATTTTTACAAATTTGGGCCGAAGGCACTTTTGTGACTTTATTGTAGTGAAGATAAGAACCAAAGGCACATTTGGTCACATTTAATTGCACTTAATATAACTTCAAGTTTGCTCTTAATCTCTAAACATACTTTCCGCCTTGTTCAATTCGCGCGGTCTATTTTGTTGACGTTACCAAGAGAGGAAAGGAATCTTCAAAAGATGGATAATAAAGTGCTCTTAACCTTAATACAAGCATGGCAGGCACTTTGGTTCAGTGCTCGGAAAGACAGATGAGTTTCCAATTTCTCAATGCTCACAGTATTACCTTTCACTTGTATTTACACAAAAATGGAAATATATATTTTTCTCATAATTTCTACACAAAGATCTTCAACTGAAAGGCGTTTCTTGTTCTATTTATCATCATTCCACACACCATAAACTAATAAACATATGTTTAAAAATTGTACTCTTTTTCTCGGTATAAACAATAGAAACATTATTTATATCCACCATGTGTATGCATTCGTCTGCATCACAAAGTGTGTGCATTTTATGCAGAAAGACAGTAGATATTGCATTTACGATGTCTCTTTTGGGGAGACCTTGAAAAGGGGTTTTCTTTCCGTGCTATTGGCAGTTTACGATTATCTTTAATCTACGAAACTCAATGAAATACTGGTTTTTCACAATCGTGACAATAATCGATGTGAGCTACGTAAATTCCTGAAATTAACCTGATTTACACGCTATATTACCAAACTTAACATATGATGAAAGCTAGACATATTATTATTTGTCCAATTTTTGTCTAATCAAAACATCAACATTCTCTAGAATTGTAAGGTACAATTCTTTGCCATTGCTAGGATAGGTGCTTTACAAGAAAGAAGCATTTAAAAGTTAAGGGAAAGAACTAGGGTATGTCCTATCCCATAAACCCTTCATGTTACACAAAAGAAACACCGTCCGAACTAAAAATAATCTTGAGTGGAAATCACAATATCATGAATATAAATATAAAGTATTATCTGGCTAGTAATTAATATAATTATAACTCACTATTGTTTCAGTTACCACATCTAAAACAAGGCAAGATGAATGCACATTGAACATAATTATCCGGCACCCTCGGCTTGTAAAATTGGTATCGAATTCAAAGATCGTTAATATTGCTTCGTAACTTTTGTCCTCTGAGGAAACGCATTTATTTGTTACACCTCAATTCGAGGATATTCAAGGCAGGTGTACAAGGTGGACATGTTACACAATCTTTGCCACCTATAATATCTCAGGCACACCACCAAACTGACTCAAAAACAACTTCAAACTAACCGAATCTTTGCCTGTCGGGGTCATGAATTTTCTTGTTCGGTTGATCAACAGTCGGTCTAAGTTCGGTCTTGTCGATGTAACTGGGGTATCAGTCTCACCGCCAAACCGATTCCACACCGACCGGTTCTCGGCCATCCGGGGCAATGTATTATTGTGTTCCGTTTGAACTCGGTCTCTGTGGTATGATGAATCACTGATATTGGATTTCGGAAGCATGGTAGAAGTCGTCGAGGAAAGAATGAAGGAAGTCGAAGGTCGGACGCTTCTCGGGCTGGGCGTCCCAGCATTGTCGCATGATGTCGTAGAGTTGTTCGGGGCATTCTACTGGTTTGGGCATGCGGTAGCCTCGTGAAACCTGGTCCAATACTTCACGATTGACCATGCCTGTATGGGATAAGAGATTTGAATAGGTGATTAATATTTGGTTAATGATAATCAATCATTGTGTGATTTTTTTTAGTTTGTGAAATCAATTGCTTTAATCCTTTGCTCACCAAATGCATTCAAGTTCCATTTTTCATGAAGGATACAATGTCTAGAAACTTTGTTTTAAAATCAATTTCCCTGTTTGTTTTGTTTTCAATGTTCCTG